>OX461809.1:30519588-30946769 GCA_949802685.1 Dicyrtomina minuta
TTTCCCTGCTAAAATCCAAGGACCAATTCGTTCCCTACATTCGAAATATGGAAACGGAAATGAGCCAGTGCATTAAGGCTTTAAAACTAGAGGAAACATCAGTAAATGACATGGTCTCAGCACGACCAAAAACAAAACCTAGCCAAATCCTAAGAAAAAGTCTACGTGACCTTGAATACGTTAAATGGTGTTCACTGCCCCAAAAAGGAATGGGAGTTCAAATGTTTCAAGAATATCCAACGGGGAATAGAATCATTATGGATAAAGCAGGTCTCACTTCCTCAGAGTGGGTGTCAATTTTAAAGATGTCAGCTAATGTCTACCCGGTGAAATCAGTTCCCGGTCGCTGCCTTGGTGAGCCTTGTTGTCGTCATTGCAACAAGAGAGAAACCCTTAGTCATGTCCTTGGTAGCTGCCCGAGAGGAGATCTACTCCGAAATACAAGACATCACGAAATTCGTACCATAATTGCAAAGAATCTGCGCAAAGCTTACTGCGGTGCAAAGAGATTCTGGAAGGTTCATGAAGAAGTCACTTGCACAGCAACTAGTCAAAGAGTTGACATCATCTGTTATGACCAGCAGTCAAAAATAGGCTATATAATTGATCCTACCGTGAGGTTTGAAAAAAACACAGATCAAGCGAACGAAGTTAATCAAGAAAAGCAGACAATATACAATCCTTGCATTCCATATTTTCAAGAGCAGTATGGTCTGGAAAAAATGGAAGTGATTGGTCTTCTTATCGGAGCCAGAGGAACCATCACCAATTTCTTTGAAGACTTTAGAAAACGATTTGTGCTACCATACGCCATGGTCAAAGAAGTTATTCTGGCAGCGGTTCGCGGGTCGCACAGAATCGCACACCACCACTTATATTCGATTACTCCAACTTGAATGTTTCTAATTCATTAGAGATTAAAATAAATATACCAAATAAAACCCTGTATATATATGTTAAAAATTGTATAATGTTTTTACTGTGTCGTGTTGGCAAGTACGATTGTGTATCAGTGTAAATAAAGTTTTACTTTCTCTCTCTTAAAATTCAAATAAGGTATCTAGCTATCTGTATAACAATAAATTACAATGCAAAGCAATGGGATGTTTGGGTGAAGCGGGAGGGGGAACAGCGTATGGGCGACAGAGGTCAGCGGGCAGAACTATTTGAATTTCGATAGTTGTTTAGATAATTCGGTTATCTAAACAAATCAAAAAATTGTCGTCACCTACTATTTGTTTCCGTCCGCAGGACGGGCCGGTTTACTAGTATGTTCATAATTAGTTAAGGATTAAGTAATTCGAAACTAACGAGCAACACGGACCAATGTATCCTCAAGGATTTTCCCGCCATTTTTTTTCTGAAAAGAGCATCCAAAATAACTTAGATTTGCTAAACAACATGGTGCGCTTCATGAGTTTATTTCGATAAAATTATTTTTCGAAAAAACGAAAAAGGCCTTAAATTGCATATGTAATGGTTTTTTCATCCACATTATTAAATTTTATTCGAAATTTTGAAACTTTTTTTTTGGAAAATTTTCTTCTTTCATAAATTTTGGAGCACGTTAATGTAGTATCAACAAAAAATTTAGAAAAAACCAAATCATAAGGACTTTAAATGACGTCATTTCATGAATGACATGGTCTGACCTCTGTTTCGTCCACTTCTGTCCATGGCAGAAAAATCAGTGTCAGCCTATAAATAGCCTAATTTTTTGAAATAATTTTTGCAAAAAACCGCATTCGGTTTGGTGAAAATTTTCGTTCATAACTGTTTAAAACTTTCATAATTAATTATAAACCAATCACAGACACTGTAAATGACGTCTGGATTTTAGGGAAAAGAAAATTTTACAAATGTCTCGAACGCAGTATCTTGGCCAGACCAGTTTTCCAGCCTGTTTAAAGAACGCGTTCGTACAAGTATACGATCATATGAGATACAACAGTCAATACTAAACAGCAATACAACTAGAATAATTGGAAGTTGAAATAAGATTTCTACGTCTAACCATGAAGCATACAAAGCCCGGAAGCATGGCAACAGGAAGACTTACATGAAGAAAAAACACAACTATAAATTGGTTTAAGGTGAAGTTAAATCATTCTTGGCTGCAACATATATGTCAGCACTAGTTGCTGGAATGCGTTTCTTTCAGAAAAAAAATGTAACTTAAACGTCAAAGGACGCATGTTTATCTAAATGCCATCTCAACTAAGACAAATTTAGTGTTAAAAATATTTTGTGGACCCCAACAATGGCATCAAAATTAATTAAAATATTCAAGTCGTTATTTGTTAAAGATTGTATTATTTCTATTATGAAGATGAAAGTAATTGCTGAGTTTGTATACATATTACTCAGCTTTTATTAATGCATAACTTTATCATTAAACAGCTTCATCTTCCAGTGCAATCCCATTATACTACTGCAAACCAAAGGTGGGCCCCTACATACATTATAGGGTAGGAAGTAGGGTAAAAAGTAGGGTGGAACAATTGTTTTGAAAAAAGTAGGGTAGGGCGTAGGGTGGGTTACATCGGTATGAAAAAAGTAGGAAGGGTAAAAGGGTGCGGAAAATAAAAAATAGGGACCCTTAAAGGGTAACGTTTTTAACTGAATATAATTATATGATTTGTTGGTTCGCGTAATGACCAGGGCTTATTTCATGCTGGAACGATTACATACTTAACTGTAAATGTAGGTGGTGATAAAGTCGAACTTGCATATTCTGCCTGTTTTACCCAACCAACATATCGTCGTTCAAGAATCATTTTGTTATCAGTCTAACGGAAGTCCACTAGACTTACAACAAAATGATTCTTTCTTTCTTGACTGATACCAGACAGGTTCCGGTGTTTCTACCTACCTGCACGTAGTCTCAGGAACGACAATGGAGTCACTTTTTGCGATAAATTTACCTTATTCTGGTACATTCGTGTCGTTGCCGTCCTTTTTTTTATCGTAGACAATTTTAGATTCTTTAGAGTAGTTCATGACCCAGGTGAAGTCAAATTACGATTTTACGAACGTATAACTATAGTATTTTATTTAGTTTTGCCTACAGCAGTCGACAGTCCTTATGTCAGTTTTCAGTGTGATAGTACTACATGTAATACTTTAGTCATTCTGCAATTATTAGCTAAGTCAAAAATAGAACACCTGCTGTAATAATTACTGACTAGTGATTATTAATGCTAAACAAATTTATATTTTAGTAAATCATTTCTTTGAAAATTACTTTTGGTTACGATACAAATAGAATTAGGGCAAAGTTAAGTTCGTTGTAAAGCCTGTACTTAAGAGTAATCTCTGCGAAAGATGTACAACAAAATTTATAATGAATTTTGTAGTTTTATGATTTTAGTGAATTCGTTTGTTAAATCAATAAATTATACTTTGTAACAAAGGTGGGCATGCCGATACTGCACCCTTATACAGGGTAGTCAATATGCCACTTTTTTATGGAAAATACCACCACTTTGGTAAATACCGGTATATAGTGGTACTACTAGTACATATACCTTTATGAAGCCTAAAGTTTTTTAAAACAGGTGGTAATATAATTCTAGTTCTAGTAAAACCACAACAGCAAGCAATAAAAAATATCTGTTACGCTTACTACACCAAATCATTTTGATTTATTAAGTGGAACCTTATTGCGTAGTTGCTACAGAATTAAATTTAAGTAGCATGCCACAGTAAACGAATTCAGTATTCAGTTAATGTGTAGTAAGCCATTTTGCAATTCTGTGTTTAAATCCTGCCAATCAAAAATTATTCGTCGAAGTAGTCACCAAAATCGGGTTTGTTCTGTGAACTAACGAGGGAATGGTCACAACCCATCACGCCCAATCAGCCCGATATATTTTTTTTAGAAAGAACATGTGAAAAAAAGTAGGGTAGCGCAAATTTTATTTCAGAATGGGCCTTCTGATTGGCTACAGGATTTTTTAAAATCCTAAAATAGCCCATGTTAATCAAATGGACGCCATATTTAAATCCATATTGAAAGTTGTTCCTACCTATCTACATAATCAATGTGATAATAATGACGGCACTAAACAACACTGATGCAATTTTCAATAATTATATTGAATTATATGTCGCTGCATGCTTTATCGATGTAACACAGATTTAATGTTTTCGGCGTGTAGCCATCCGGTCACTAAGAAATTGACACTTGCAATTTCAATAGATAGTGGTATGTACAGCTAACTATTGTGACCACCACTTTGACACCAGACTGTAGTAGTTCATCCAAGATGCTTACAATTAATTAATTAATTCTGGGTTAGTGGTTAATGAGCAACACTTAAAGGCTTAGTAACTGCAGGATTTATGTTGAAATTAATCTAACTACATGGTTTTAAGTTGAAAACTTATCTAACTACATGATTAAAAAATTTTAAAATGGTTTAACTACATGATTCTGATTGCAAGTTGCACAATAGTATAAATACATAAGGTTGAGAGTGTAAAATGTTCTTATTATGTGCTTTTTGCGCTTCTCAAACGTAATTACTATAATTTTGCATTTGTGATATTTTAGAACAATTAGAACTTTTTAAAACAATGTTGAATGTAGTTACATCAAATTGCGCTTGATTAACATTGCATAATTTAAAATGTAGTAAAACAGCCATTTCATGTCGAATGCCGGCAAAGCAGTTCACATTAAGCTTAAACCAGGTGAGCCTGTATGAGGTTTTACTTTACCAAAGCCGTAAGTTAATAGTATGTTTAAAGTACCCCTTTTACATTAAGTGATTAGTGACAGTGTCTGAGTTGTCTGCTGCTGAGACAAAAATTTTAATAAATTAATTACCTTTAGTACGAATCCAATCAGCCACAGAATACTTATCTTGACTTTAATTGAAAATGATGATGTGTAGGTACGTTCAATCACGAATACGATACAGAGAATTGAAGTTTGATCTACTACTACGGGGCCTGACACAAATTACTCGCTCATTGCAGTGGGTGAGTCCCACAAAATGCCCCATTTAACGTAATGTGACAGCTTCACCTTTAGGACTGGGTGAGTCCTAAAACTGTATGATGATCGTAGGCTCAATGTATGTCCCGTCCCTAGTTCTAGTTTCGAACACGCCTGAGTTATTTTGAACTTGGTGCCATACAGAACATGAAACCTCCATTCCGTCTTCAGTACTCTACTCTACACACGTCCTCGTCAATGTTTACCAGCGTCATATATACTAGAGCGTATATAGCATAGGTCGGTGTAGTATAGTAGCTGCAATCACTATTGGCAAGGTTTAGTACTGTCTTCTGTGGTAGTAGCACAGTTATGTACACACGGGGTCGTTCGTAAATGTTGTCAATGGTACAGTCATTGGGTGTAATATGATTTTAGTGACGTGCTGTTTTGAATTTTTACATTGCTAAAGGTACGATACTGAGGTGGGTGGGTTCTAAAAGGCTAAAAGTTATGGCAACATCATGCATGGACCAACTGGTAAATAGCAGTGAAGACCTACGAAAAAAAACCAATAATAACCAACCAAAAGCGGAACCAACAGAGACGAGTCGTCTCCGAATAATGTAAATGTTAAGATAAATGCAATGGTCAAGTACACAGAAAAAAATATAGTAGTATTCTAGAGAGCATCTTATCTACAACTCGGCTCATTTTATTACAATTTCCCTTATAAATGACCTAAAAAGGCCTCAAATGCATAGAAAAACAGTCGCTTATATCCGAATTTCCCTTATATCCGGATATTTTAACCATTGAAAATTGAAACACAGGCTGGCCAACCAAATATTTTAAAACTGTCCCTTTTAGCCGTTTTCCCTTAAATCCGGATCCCTTATAACCGGATTTGACTGTAGTTTGAACCATAATCAAATTCTAAACAGTGCTAAACACTATAGTTAGCAGTAAAATTACACACTCCGGACTTCGGAGATATATACTCCGGATGCGATCTAATGATAAAGTTTTCTGTTTGATAAACAAATAAATAATAATAATAGACATACTAAAATACTCAGAAATAAGAATCCAACTATCGAATTTTATGGAAGTGAAAATTCTTCGAGCTCTTGATGCAGACTGATAAAATAACATTTTGACCAAAGCACATTTGAGTATAGCTATTTGCTTGCCGATCCGATAAACAAACATGGCAAATAAAAGTACGCAAGTTTACACAGATTTATAGATTGCGAATTGAAAGTACAGTAATTAATAAGCAAGTCATGAAAAACTACTTAAAACCTTCTAGTCCTATAACTCACAACAGTCACAACAGTTGCGTTCTTTTCTCAAAGTATGTAAGTTCACACGAAAGAGAACTACCACATACCAGTTGTTGAATTTTAAGGCTAGAAGGAAAATATTTGCTAGTTGAGCAGAGGTAAGAGATTGTATGCCGCAAAATTTATTTTCACAAAGATTAATGGAGACAATTTAAATTTCTATTTTAACTGATTCCTTTAATGGATACAATGTAAACAGCAATAAAATTAAATGCATTACAATTTTATTGAAGATTGCCTTATTCCCTGCTAGATATCATATGCCTTTACTATTAAAGGAGATTATTAAGCAAGTGAATAAAAAATTCTCTTCGGGTAGGATGTATTTTTAGACAAGGGTCTTCGGGTAGCTTGTACCAAAGTTCTTCGGCGAAGTCACAGAAGAACGTCGGCTTTGGCAAACTTGCATGGTACTTTGTCGGCTAGATTACAGCCCAGCCGAAGAGTCTTCGGTCTTAGGGTAGGTTGAAGTCCTCGGGCTTCCGCTGGGAATATTGCAAATATCGCAATTTTAACGAATGCGATACCAATGCGATATAAAGTTGGAATTTCGCAATATCGCAAATATTGCATAACATTTTTCTCCCTAAACTATTCAGTCAAACTAACAAATATAAGCATACCGAGTGTCAAACTGTGCTGTTCTACTATTGTAATTGTTGGAGGGCAGTAAGGGTGCCCAAAATCCCTCACCCAGTTTACTTCAGTCTGGGGCATCAAAACTGATTTATTTCACTAGTGCAGCACAGTTGGGCACACAAAAATGGGTATCTTATATTTATATTCATGGCGTCGCCCGGTCGATGAACAGCGTCTGGTGCCATTTGGCTGCTGTCGATGCTGTACCAATCTAATGTAATCCAAGCTACCTTTGTGTCTCTATTGTAATAAGAAAATTTCCGTACATTTATGTTATTTCTGTTATAATTACCTGTCTGCTATCTTTAATACTCTCTACCAAATGTTATTTCTTTGTACCTAACTTAGGTACTGTAGGTAGGCTGGCAAAATCTAAAAAGTGCACGTGCTTTTAAATACAAAATTTGTACAGTAGGTACATACCAAACGCCGCTGTACGACTACTGCACTTCATACACTATTGTTGTGACGTTTGGGATTGAGCCTTTTGTACATGCGCAATGAGCTTCTTGTTCCAACAAAACATTCAGCATTCATAAAATCCTTGGTGTGTCACTCGATGTACTCAACACCATAGAGTTTGCTGTGTCAGTGTGTCGCATCTTTTTCAATATAGCTAATAGCCATTCGCGCCTTGAATTATTTAAAATTTTAAAAACCAAGGAAAGGAAAAATTCTTGTTAGACCATACGTCTTGGATCAGCAGACCCCCTTTTGGGTTTATTCAAGCTCAACCCTAAACGTCACGACAATACAATAATCGTGCCGTGTGTTATCATATACAGTATCACATAAAAGTTACAAAAATCATTTACAACAATTAACAATGGCCACCAATCTGGACTCAATTATTCGTGCTAAACACGGTTCAGAGGTAATCGGACAAATTCCCCCTGGACAAAGTCTCCCCGGACATTTCCCCCCCGGACTTTTTCCCCCTATAAGTAACAGCGGACATTTTCCCCCCAAACTCTTAAATGTTATGTGTCGTAAGATTAAGTGATGATTTATGAAATACTGGGTTATAAGAATATGTTTTAATTTTACTCTCACTGATTGTATATAATCTCACAAATTCTATGCAAAATATACTTTATTAACCCCCGGACTTTTTCCCCCTATAAGTAACAGCGGACATTTTCCCCCCAAACTCTTAAATGTTATGTGTCGTAAGATTAAGTGATGATTTATGAAATACTGGGTTATAAGAATATGTTTTAATTTTACTCTCACTGATTGTATATAATCTCACAAATTCTATGCAAAATATACTTTATTAAACCGCAAGCTTTTAATTGAATGGATTTCATGGAATGCAAACTCTGAATTGTTAACTTAAAAAGTTTATAAAATAAAGGTAAGTAGTTTAAACCATAATAAAATTGTAAACATTGTAGTTAGTAGTAAAATTACACACTCAGGAAATATATGTACTATACTATTTCTCAATATGGCTAAAACTTCCTTACATGATTATATCCTGACATCGTATAAAAATATTAGTTATGATGTTAAAAAACTTAACTTAAAAAAATGTATGCACACAGTACCTATACCTATTACTCAAAAATTAAATAGCAAATACCTTATAATCTGAAATTCTAAAAATTAAACCTGATGGTGTGACCCACACTACGAAGGAACGTCTCCACATCTATAGAATTTTCGCTGTATCTAATGCAAATATTTTTCAGTCTCTCGACTTCTGAACTTTCTTTTGTGGAGGTCTCCCAGTGGCTTCTTGGATTATCAGACTTCTATTTGTCCAGCTCCATGATTGTGCTCGCTCACAGGTACTGGATCTGAACATGCCCTACTTGTAGCTAATGCACCTTTGCATCCCAATTTTCTCTTTACACATTGCCACCGGATGCGATCTAATGATAAAGGTTTTTGTTTGATGTACAAAAACTCTTTGAATGCGATTTTTTTCCCACCAGACGCTGTTTTAATTATTTCTAAAACCATTGCAATTTCTACTAAAATACTCAGATATAAGTATTTTGAGACAGTGACACTGCTTCGAGTTCTTGATGGACACTGATAAAATAAAACTTCAACCAAAGCGGATTTGTGTATAACCATTTCCTTGCTGGTCCGATCAGCAAACATAGTAATTAAAAGTATGTAAATGTGCGTAGGTTTGTAGATTGCAGAACATTAAAATTTACATAGTAATTAGTAATTAGTAAGCAAATCGTGAAATAATACTCAAGACCAGCTCCTAGTCCTGCTTACAACATTGAGTTACTTCTCGAAGTATGCACACTTACTCAGTAGTGAAATACCACACACCAGTTGTTGCATTTTAGCACTAGGGGGAAAATGTCCGCTGTTACTTATAGGGGGAAAATGTCCGGGGGGAAAATGTCCGGGGGTAAAATGTCCGGGGAGACTTTGTCCAGGGGGAATTTGTCCTACAACCGATTCAGAACTAGCAATCCACCCAAATCCCACTAAATGGCCATGCCCATTCTGTCCGCAGCTTTTACAAAATGCTAAAGGAGTCAAATTACATATTACGAAAAAACATCAGACAGAGCACCGGTCGTTCATTGCCGACAGCTTTAATACCCTACTGAAGACGCATCTTTACCGTCGTTATCAGTCACATTTAAAAACATAATATTAGCTCTAAAAATCTCCTTCTCACCGAAAACCCAAATCATGAATTATTCGAATCCATACTACAAAATTATCAATCGACACTCCGAAAGTGCGAAGTTGAACTGCGAGGGCCCCCAAACCCAAGTTCAAAATTTTACAAAATGAGGAAAAATAATAATCTTTTTCAAAACGCCAACAGAAGTCACCAAACAAACTCAAACCCTGAAAGAGCCTCTAAACGTGATCGCCAGGCCCGGAAGCGAAAATTTATTTAAAAAAATGCAATGGCTGTATTCTAACAATAGAAAAAAAGCGGTACTGCTAGCCACGGGCGGCGGCGACGATAAAGGATATACGATTGATCTCGACAAACTAAATCACGAATTTTCACAGCGTTGGTCAACCCCAAACCCAAAACTGAGAATCACTTGTAGTGAACCCTCATCATCAGGCTAAGCTTAAAGAAAACTTTAATAGTTATATTTCAGTTGAAACAATAAAGTTTCACATCAAAAAGCTTAATAGAGAAAGCTCACCCGGCCCAGACGGCATTATACCCCGATGGGTGAAGGCAACGTCCAACCACTCAGCAGAAATTCTTTCTCTATGCCTCAAATATATGCTAGAATACAACCATGTCCCCGAGTTCATGAAGGAAGCCAGAATCATACATATCTACAAAAAGAAGGGCGACCCACAGGACCCAAAAAACTGGCGGCCTATCAGTATTTGCTCAGTTTTACGCCGAATAATTGAAAAGGCTCTCGATAAGGAGTTTCGTTCGTATGTCGACTTCAACGAATGTTAAAAAGGATTCACTTCTGTCGATGGAACTTTGATCAACACCAAGCTGTTTGATGCATCATGAAACAGGCGAAGAAAGACAAAACGGATTTTACAGGCGTTTTTCTGGACGTTGTTCAAGCATTTAACATGGTTGGCCACAATCACATTATTCACAGAATTAATTCCAAGGTGGCGCCATCAAAGCTAAAACAACTAACCATAAGCCTGCAAGTGAATAACGATACCACTATCCAAACAAGTAAGGGCAAAACCAAGAAAATATATTTCAAACGTGGCGTCCTGCAAAGCAGTCCTCTCTCTCCGTTTGTGTTTAACATCGCCATTGACCACGAACTTGAGGAAATCAATGACCCTAAAGTGCGGCGAAAGTACGGTTTTAATCTGCATCCCAACCATGAAAATAAAACGATATCAAATTATGCGGACGACACAGCCTTAACAGGTAATTCTCGCGACTCAGCAAAAATCCTGGCTCAAATGGCCTCACATCTTTTTGATCAACTTGGTCTACCAATAGGTCCAGAAAAATCAGAATGTGTAAGTATTGTAAACAGAGTACTATGTACGGACGACTTGATAGTTAGTGATACTTTTAGAATTAGAAGCCTTAGAGACAACAAAAGCATAAAATATCTCGGAGTCAATTTCAAAGATGAGCTATCATTCAACCATGGCGATGCCCTTAAAAAGTTTCAGTCCAAGCTGGAGGCACTAGTTGCGACACCTTTTCTGCGTCCTGACCAAAAATTATACGCAGTCAACCAATATATATGGCCCATGCTCATTTTCCCGTTTCAACACGCTCCCTTAAAAAAACTATCAGTGTCGTTTCTCAACTAGGTTGACTTAATCCTAAGAAGCTCAGTGAAAGAATTACTGGGAGTTCCGGACAGCCTACCTACTTCAATGATGTACTCCAGTCATACCGTCAAGGGTCTAAATCTAGTCCAAGCCTCTTGGGAAGCTTTAATACAGCAATACAACGCGTCCAATATTTTAATCCAGTGTGGAAATGCAATACTTAACTCAGTGTACGATTTCGATCTCGAAAAAAGAACTGTTTAGAAAGGCTCAAGATCCCAACAGAAATCCAACAACTATTGGAACCCCTAGTCAATAGTAGCAGCAATAAGAATGAGACGAATAAGCCTAAGCGCAAAAGCAAAGTGATTCGGGAATACCTTCGTAGTCTCGAGTTTAAAAAATGGAGCTCTTTACCAAGCAAAGGAAAAGGAGTCATCCAATTCCAGGAAAGCAGAGCGGGCAATAAATGGGTGATCAACAAGAACGGACTATCATCATCAGAGTGGGTCACCGCAATTAAAATGAACGGTAACGTACTTCCAGTTAATGCAATACCAGGTCACGGCCAAGAATCAAACCGCTGCTGACACTGCAACGAGATTGAAACCCTGTGACATATTCTGGGCAAGTGTATCAAGGGCGAGCTACTGAGAAATAATAGACACCATACAGTCCGATCAATCATAGCGTCCAATTTCTCGAAGATGGGATGGGATGTATTTGAGGAAGTATCATGCCTTTCCTCCGGCGACACAACAGCAGGCACTCCAAGAAGAGTCGACATCATAGCATTCGACCGTCAATCCAGAAACGGAATTATTCTGGACCCAAAAATAAGATGGGAAGTCAACGAAGACCAAGCTACCAAGGTCAATGAGGAAAAACAAGCAATCTATGACCCCTGCATTCCCTACTTCCAAAATCATTTCAATCTCCGTAATATTAAAACAATCAGGCTGTATTTCGGAGCGCGAGGAACTATTAGCAGCTTCTTCGAAAGTTTCTTAACAGAATACGGCATTCCAAAGACATCAATTATCGAAGACATCGTTATTGCAATTCTCAAGGGTTCTACTCAAATATGCCAACAACACCTATGCTCAACACCCAATCCCGGATAATAAAATGTAAATTATTCTATTACTACATTTTTTCTGTACAACACAAATATATTCCATAATAGGGTTAAACCCCTGGTACCGCATACTGTGTCATTTTGGCAACTTTCTGTAATGAAAGCAGTTGACGAATAAAGTCTATTATTATTATTGGTGTTTGTATTACGTATGCGTTAATGACAATAAACTATTATTATTATTACTATTATTACGGCAATTTTTAGCATTGTATTTTTACAACAAAGCGATTCCATACGCTTAAAGCTTTAGTATTTTGGTCATTTTCTTAAAGCACAGTGTAGGATTGCATTTCAAATCATCCATTGAGCGCTACATGCGGCGCAATCTCGTTCATTTTTACTATGTTCCTTGTTCTTATTCTTGCCTTACCTAAGTTTTAGTTTCCATTTATGTGATATGGCTTATCATACGGCAATGGCTTCTTTAAATTAAAAGATTTTTTGTGCTCATGCTTATAGAAAATGAGTATATTCATGGTTCGTGTAATAGTTGCCCCCGTTTAAGTCGTCCTCACATTGTTTACCCCCACATTAGTCGCCCCCGGGTAATAGTCACCCCCGTTTAAGTCGCATCCGATCACTACTCGTCCCCGTTATATTCGCATATTCGCCCCCGTGGTGAATGCAAGTAGTAATTATATGAGCAGCTCGTACAGGTGATAACCGTTGTCAGTTTATTGTACACATGTTTTAAAAATGATAGAAAATAATGAAAAATAATGCTTCACATACGAAATATATACAAAAATAAATGTGAACTCAGAATTCTTAGGTGAGTAAATCACACAATTTAGTTCGCTTTTCTGGTGGCTCGTCAGTTCCTGCTGGAATCATAATTTTTTTTGGACGTCCGGGTTTTCGTTTAGGTCACACATAGTTTCATTATCCTCACTATCGCACTATCACTATAACCATTTTCGCGCGATTCTACGATGTCAACTACACTGTTCTCTTTATCAGAATTAACAACAAATTCAAACTCTAACTCAACTTGTGATTCCATTTTAAGTTACTTCGGACAGATGCGGATCAAAGCGACTGAAGTTGGAAGTGATAAATGCAATACAGCAACTGGCACTCCTTGTTTACGTCACAATATACACTAACTACCTACCTACACTGCACACTAACTGTTTACACAGTGTAAGCTGGATCCGCTGACAAAACAAAACCTAATGATATATATCCCTTATGGTACGACTGAGTGAGTTGTGAGATATAGTTTGTGGGGGCGAATCCGGCGAATATAACGGGGACGAGTAGTGATCGGGTGCGACTTGAACGGGGGTGACTATTACCCGGGGCGACTAATGTGGGGGTGAGTAATGTGGGGGGGGGGAATAATGTGGGGACGACTTAAACGGGGACAATCATATTCATTCAACTTTATTATAACTTGAATAAGTATACACCATGGGATTTATTTTACAACGATAGTAGTTTCAGAAATAAGTTGCAATATTTGCGATATTCTTCAATGCGATAGCGATATTTGCTATAATTTTTTTTGATGCGATATTGCGTACACTAGTCGGTGGTGCATTTTCGGTCTATTATATTTTGTTTATTAAGTTTTTGTGTTTTTCAGTTTAATTTTACTTTTCTTATACTATTTGCAAGTCATTAAATATTAATTACAAAAAGATAAATATTTAAATATCTGTTTATGGTCTCTCCGTCTAATTTAATTTGAATGTAAACAAGGTATACATGCATACGTTTCGAGTTGCCTTTTCACTTCTTTGACTTCTTTTTTAAACCATTTTGGTTTGGTCGACAACGACCTTCGTCGGTCCATACGACACGATGTTCAGCAAAATCAGTTTAAATTTAACTACATTTAAGACTTAGACCCAGCATAGGGTCTAAGTCGATTTTTTGAGCCCGTTTCAATTTTTCAATACATGGGAGTAAGCAAGGGGTCTAACGAAGTCAAAGTTGATTTGGCCGCTTACTGAGACTCAGGATCAACAAGGCAATTTTTTTACCCCGTCCAGATCCACAGGACCATGCAAGTGCACTATGGCTGGATCAGAGGTCTCACGTGAATCATCAGATTGAAGTTTCCGCTTTATGAATTTGAGTGTGTAAAATCTGATAAAAGCAAATATTACGTCTAACAAATCTAAAAAACAAAACAAAAACTGAATTTTATAAAAATGAAAATTTTTTGGTACTTTTATATATTACCCATGCTCACAAAGCATTTATTGCACCCCCACCTTAGTAATGCACATAGATTTTAATGATCGACTGCTTCAAAAAACAGGAGTCATAAAAAACAAGTTTTAATTTTATTCTTAAATGACAAGGAAAGTCCTTTAAATAGCAAATCTAGTCATAACAGTACACGGGGAGCAACATGTGTAACATATGAATAGACTCCACAATAGCGGAAAAACTATCATTTTCAAAATTCAATTTCTCTAAAAGGGGCAAAAACGGGCAGCTAATGTTTATTGATTCTTGTACAGAATTTTCTGGTCTTTTTAATAGTAGCAATATCTCGATGGAACTCTGTGAAACTTTTTTTGTATATCGTTTTGTAATTTTACATTTGTTCAGCATTGACAGAAAAACGACGCGTCAAGTTTAACATTAATTTTAAGATACCTAGGATTTTTTTTAAATTCCAAAATTTTTCAAAAACATGCTCTAATATAGTACCTATGTATAAATCATGTCAGAATGTTAAAATTTAATGGTCACTAAATGGCCTCAATTCGCGTGGAAGGGCTTCTTCAGCCATGGTGAAGTGGTCTAATCATGCTAATTTGAATCCATACCAAGACATGGACCGACTTAGGGTCTAACACTGTTTGGGAGTCCGTCACAGTCTTGAAACTGATTAACTGATATTACAGGTTAAAAGTTCCACAAAAGAGCTGCGGCCTGGTTTAAGGGATAATTTTCAAATTTTGATTCTATGCCAGGCCTTTGCACTGGCAAAGGGTCTAAATTTGGAAATTTCCTCAGGGGGATCAGCCGGTACGGCTAGGCATAGGTGGTTCCAGGGTATGAGTGCGAATGTATTATGCTACTGTGTATTTTTGATACAGGATGGGCCATTTATTCCGAAAGATTCTAGCAGGCTATAAAAGCCAAGTTTATTACTCGAATATGTCCAGCAATATACCAAAATAAAGACAAATTCTGGGAGATTTGTTTGACACCTCATTCATTTTAATCGGTTATGAATAAGTTACAAAATGGCCTAACTAACAAAAATCAGAGTTTTTGGATTTTTTGGTCAATCCTAAAGTTATTTTCTTAACAACTTTCATTTAAAACTAAAGCGTACAACAATGCTGACTAGATACATTGGACTTCAAATATCCAAACAGAAAAAAACCTGGCAAAAATTTTAAAAATTAAAAAAATTTTCAAAATTTTTAAAAATTTTAAATTTTAAAAATTTCAAAGTTAAATTTTTTTTTAAATGTTTGCCTGGTTTTTTTCTGTTCGGAAATGTGAAGTCCAATGTTTCTAGTCTGCATTTTTCTATGCTTTAATTTTAAATCAAAGTTGTTAAAAAACAATTTTAGGATTGTCGAAAAAATCTAAAAACTGTGATTTTTGTTTGTTAGGCCATTTTGTAACTTATTCATAACCGATTTAAATAAATAAAGTGTCAAACAAATTTCCTAAAAATTGTCTTCATTTTGGTATATTGTTCGTTTTATTCGAATAATAAACTTGGCTTTTATAGCCTGTTAGAATCTTCCGTAATAAATGGGCCACCCTGTATATACGTTTACATTTTTAATTTATTTATGATTTATGGTTTGATACAGGAGTTAAGAGGTTTGTACCCTCGAACCTCAGGTGCTGTTAGGGGGTCCCCTCTGAGATTCACCCCCTCCCCCCTCCTCAAAAAACATTTAACCATTTTGGCATTCTTTGGCACCCCCCCCCCAATCCTTTCCCTAATTTTATTACATGTTTTGTAGAGTTGAAATAAAATTTGTTTTGAAAAAATAAACCAAAATTAAAATATAAAAGACAAAAAAATTAAACAAAAAAACAAAACAATAGTGGATACGGGCCTGTGGTCCGCACTCATGCCGTATACCGTGCCTTTACAGCATAGGTGGGGCATGTGTACCAGACGGGGAGGGTGTCAGTCACAGATCTATATTAAAAGACGCAGCTCTTTTACTGCAAGTGGTAAAGTCAACGCATCGCCAAGGCAGGTCAAAAATGGTTCACAAATGATGTCACTCAAATTATTACCATTTTAGGGCCCACCCACCCCTATTTCATGAATTTAAGATTCCGTTAACTGTTATATTTGACATCACATGTCACGAATAACCGACTGACCCTACCAACGACATCATTTATCGATAAACCCCTAGTTACATTAGCAAGAGTTGCTACACTGAAGGCTGCAACGGAACGATCGAACCAAACTACAGCAGCAGCAGCCAACAACACAGCTACAGCAGGACATAAATCCCGCTATAACTATTTTGAATTTTCTGTGTGCTAATGAGTTGGACGAAATTCATAGAATACAAATTTTCGATGCTTTGGTCTCTATGAAATCTCTATTTTTGTTTTGTCTTCATTTAATACACACTCCAGACTCCAAGGGGTTCATAATTATAATGAAAACGAATGGCATTCCAAATTGGAGACAATATATCTAGTAAACTGTTAAACCTCATTTAGGACAATTATTGAAACCGTTAGTCCCATATTTAATCCACCTCTATCCACCCGTTCGAATCCAATTGATAGACTTAAAGAAATTGAAGCTGTTTCATTATAACTGTTAAACAATATTGCGATGAATGAAAGGTTGATTAGAAATTCAATACGCTGCACTAACTATCAACTACTAACTACATCGTATGTAGTATATGAAACAGAGCATAACGACACAAACCTTTTATCAATTTGTATCTAGTCAACACTATTTTATTACATAAAAATCCGGCGCTTCGAGCCGGATTTGTCCGCCGTGGGCGCGAAGTAGATGCTGAGCTTACAGCAAGTTGATTTCATCATTGAAAAAAATGCTTTTGTAATACGGTTAACAAAGTCCTAACTTAACCTTAAGCAGCTACCGCTAGTGAAAACGGGCTGAGTGCGAGCTATGTTGGCACCAGTGGGCTCAGTAAAAGCTCTGCTGCTCCAAGCGAGCTCGAATTAAATAGGACACAACTATAGTTTACGTACCTACCTACCTACGTTCAGAACCAAGTGTGTATATCAATGGAATGGCGTTCTGGACACCCATTTTTAACAGCATTCAATTTAGGCAATGCGTAAGTAGTTGTCTGTTATTTTAAGCATATTGGTTTACATAATTCATAACCTAAATGACATAGGGGATCTTTATAATGGTAGTATGTATATAACCTCAGTAATGGACGATCCCCGTATGGGTATTATTAAGATCTCATGTGAAATATATCAGATTACCTAATTCTTGAACTAATAAAAAAGAGGGTCTCTAAAGTGGTAATTTTTAAATAACGTCATTTATGCACGATCCCCGTATGCATATTAGTAAGATCCCATGTTAAATATATTTGAATTCTCAATTCATAAACTAATGATAAAAGGGATCTCTAAAGTGGTAATGTTTGAATGACGTCATGTAGTGACGATCCCTGTATGCATACTAGTAAGATCCCATGTTAAATATATCCAATTACTTAATTCCTAAACTAGTAAAAAAAAAGGGATCTCTAAAGTAGCTATTTTTAAATAACGTCATTTATGGACGATCCCTGTATGGGTTAATAGTAAGATCCCATGTTAAATATTTTTGATTGCTCAATTCCTAAAATAATAATAAAAGGGATCTCTAAAGTAGTATAGTTTGAATGACGTCATGTAGGGATGATCGCTGTATGCATACTAGTAAGATCCCATGGTAAATATATTTCATTACTAAATTCCTAAACTAATGACAAAGGGGATCTCTAAAATGGTAATGTTTGAATGAAGTCATGTAGGGACGATCCCTGTATGCATACTTGTAAGATCCCATCTTAAATATTTTTAATTGCTCAATTCCTAAATCAATAATAAAAGGGATCTCTAAAGTGGTAATGTTTGAATGACGTCATGTAGGGACGATCCCTGTATGCATACTAGTAAGATCCCATGGTAAATATATCTCATTACTAAATTCCTAAACTAATGACAAAGGGGATCTCTAAAATGGTAATGTTTGAATGACGTCATGTAGGGACGATCCCTGTTTGCATACTAGTAAGATCCCATTGTAAATATATTTCATTACTAAATTGCTAAACTAATGACAAAGGGAATCTCTAAAATGGTAATGTTTGAATAACGTCATGTATGGACGATCCCTGTATGCATATTAGTAAGATCCCATGTGAGTGGCTTGTTTTAATTTACCCACCCTTAACTTGAATGACGTCATTTGTGTCTGGCCCCTAAGCGACGTTGTCCTTGTCTACCACGTACGTACCTAGAAATGGAGGTAATTTTGAATTTTAATGTAATTCAAACGGCTGGTTTTTCTTTGAGAGAAAAAAAAGTTAAAAAAATATTGAAAGTTGCTCTAGTTAACTGGTAACTGTGCATAAACTATTCATGCGATCTCGCCCAAAAACTATACAGCACTGCGCGGGCGCTTTTTCTAGCGTTAAAAAAATATTTTAAAAAATTAGGTTGAAAACTGCGACCGTTCTCGTACGACCTACAGACATTGGGACAGACAGAGCGACAGACAGACGGACGGACAAAACCATTTCAATAGATGCTTATGAGCTAAAGCTCAGCATCTAAAAACTAATTTTAACATAATAAAAGTAAATGCAACACAACAAGTTCATTCCTCATGAATGATAAGTGGAGGTGACCGGTTTCCTAAACTGTCTTTGATTGATGCCCAACTGGTCAGAAAGGTATGATTCAATAGTTGGATTTTCGAATCAGTTTGAAACCCTGACAGTCAAATGAAAAGTAATACGACATTAACTGTGAAACCCATAAATAACTCCACAAGGGAAACCTTGTAACAATTAAAAGACTCAGCTGTAAATTCCTCAGATATCGCACATAATTGGTACCATTTAAGACCTTAAAGGACATGGCGTACAACTCGTATCCTTAAAGGCAAAAAATAGCTCCTTAACAACAGTGTATAATTTGTCCCCTTGAAGACCAAAAATAACTCCTTAACAACACGGTGTATAATTTGTCCCCTCGAACATCCAGTATCAACAACCCACAGCCCTTAACCTCAGCAGCGGCTACTTATATTCGCAATATTGCCTGAAAATTTCTTTTTACCAGAAATTTTTAGTTAGCCGTACCTGCAGTCTTAAATTTATAGCTGCAATGAATGAAAGGTTGATTATAAATTTAAGACTGCAGGTACGGCTACCTAAAAATTTCTGGTAAAAAGAAATTTTCAGGCAATATTGCGAATATAATTAGCCGCTGCTGAGGTTAAGGGCTGTGGGTTGTTGATACTGGATTTTCGAGGGGACAAATTATACACCGTGTTGTTAAGGAGTTATTTTTGGTCTTCAAGGGGACAAATTATACACTGTTGTTAAGGAGTTATTTTTTGTCTTTAAGGGTACGAGTTGTACGCCATGTCCTTTAAGGTCTTAAATGGTACCAATTATGTGCGATATCTGAGGAATTCACAGCTGAGTCTTTTAATTGTTACAAGGTTTCCCTTGTGGAGTTTTCTATATAATATATATATGAACAAGATGAGGTTGAAACCGTCGTAGGCAAGGGACAACGCGCCATCTGTACTTCGTACCTTTCCCTAAAGAAACAAGCTTAAAGCACTAAAGCATTCCACTTTTGAAAGATGTGTCTCGGTGTGCAAGTTAACATTTATGTAGCTGCGATAGTTATAAATAATTGTAGATACTACTATATTTTTCTACTTAAATGTAAATACTGGGAGCCGTAGTCTTCTGTTGGTACATGGCAGAGAATCCTAGCGATGAGCGAGGAAATGCAGATGCTGCTACCGCCGCTACATTTTGGTGCAAGGATAAAGTATTACTACCTATCTTTATTCATGAGATCGGGAAAAAAATACGTGGGAAGAGACTACAGTACTTCATCTATTATATTACCGTATTTCCTGAAATAGTACACGGGTCTGAAATAGTACACGGGCCTGAATTACTACACGGGTCTGGAAGGGCAGAATTCGAATAGTACGCGGGTCTGTAATAGTACACGGGTCTGTTATTGTATACAAACCTATGATTTTACACGGTACCAGGCTTATCAATGGGTTATTTAGCTGTTTCGTAGGCTTTACACTTGACGGGTATTCTCTACATTATAATATTTGAGCCACAAGTAAAATATAATTCAGCCTAACCTTTAAGCTTTCGTCATTCGACAAAATTTTAATACTTATTGTCAACGAAATGAACTGACGGCTTATCTAATGACTTAAGTAATTTAGAAATTCCTACCAAGTTAGATTAAATATTTTTCTTAAATTTTTATGAAGTTGATATTGGCGATGACCATTACGCAGTCAAGGTTATTTGCATTTTCTTTTTGATAACTGCGTTTGTGTTAATTTTAATTAAATAAGTACGTCCAAGGCAAAATATAAAGTTTAATTTTTAATTTAGTGCGAATCAGTTTTAAATAGTAGGTAATTCTAATTGGATTCATTTTGCCAAGAACAGTTGATTTACTGTGTTACAGTAAATTTTCATATCTGCTAATTTGTAGGTTCACATTTTTTTTAATATACACCATATTAATTTGATTCTTCAAGAACGTTGAGTTAAAATTACATTTAGAACACGGGCCTGTAATAGTACACGGGCCTGTTTTAGAACACGGGTCTGGGAGGTCGGAATTTGAATAGAACACCCCGTGCACTATTTCAGGAAATACGGTATATACATCTGCGGTGTCAGTGCCCTACCCGTCCGGCGTAAACACCTTGCCCAGGTTGAAAAGCGAGCGTAGAAGAGGTGTAGCCACACAGGTAGGGTGCGGGTACCCTCCCTGTGCCCGACTGAAGGCGTGGCACAGGAGGGGTACCCGCACACTACCCGTATGACTATGCATCCTCTTCCACGCTCCCTTTACAACCTGGGGAAGGTGTTTGTGCCGGACGGGCAGGGCACGGACACCCTACCCGTATGAGTATAATACCTCTTTTTTTAAATCCGTCAGGCTTTTGGCCTGACATGGAGGCCCCCCCCCCTTCACTTTGGTAGAAAGGTCCCCCGGGTGCGTACGAAATGGACCTTCGAGGGTACGAAACTTGCTTAGTTCAGTTATTCCTCGTATAAGTAAGGAAGACGATAAAACCGGAAAGTAAACTAAAATACATATGTACAGTAATTATTTTAACCAACTGATTAGATTTGAAATCTTCTATCGTCTCAATGGCTTGCATTTGGAATGGACGTGTCGATTCCATGTCAACAGGTTGTGTATAACGTAACATTAGTTTCACCGCTAAAACGCAATTTGGTTTTTGTGCTGAGTGGTGAAACAAAATATTTTATTTAGAAGTATTTTAAATTATTTTGTTGATTAAGTGAGCATTGTTTAGGTGAATTTTGATATAGCGATTGCCATAATTTTCACCTATTTTTTATTCCTCGCACTACCGTGATGAGTTGCTACCGTTTTTCCTGTATTAGCACACGGACCCATAATATAATTAGGTTTCCACCCACAATAAGTTTGCGTTCAACAGGATTGAAGACCTTCCTCCCTCTACGTTCTACATCTGACGTATACATGAGTCAGCCTAACATCATGACGCTAGCAACCTATCGGGTTGCCTTACTGCTAGGCTACAATCTTTTAAATATCCTAACCCATCGGGTTGGGATCCTTTGCTAATATGCTAATAAATTACAACTACATTGTATCTATGCCTACATTACGGGTGAGCCCACTATCGAAGTAAAACGTGGGTTAGCCCACTGCACTGTTGAAATAAAACGCGGGTGAGCCCACTGGACTGCAAACCCGTCAAAGATATTAGGGATAGGCGGCTATCATGTTTTGAATAACCCAGCCCATCAGGTTGGGAGACGGAGACTTTACTATTTTAAAATTATTTTAAGTTGAGATTTAACAATTACTAGCAGGTTAGCAACCCGATGGGTTGCAATCAATTTTAGGTAGTATCTATTCTTCACTTTTAGGTGTCACGTTTCACATTTCATAGTTCTTCCGTGCTGTAAATGCTTTTAAAATAGTCGCTAACGTTTTCCTGTTAAAAACTGAGCGATCACAATTACCGGACCGATCACAATTAGAAGACTATACCCTATGTGTTTTTGATGCTGGGAGGAAAATGCCCTCGGTACAATTTGGGAGGAAATTGTCCTGGGGGGATTATGTCCGGGGGGGATTATGTCCTGGGGGGATAATGTCCAGGAGGATAATTTCCTACAACCGAAAATATGAATATTGGTAGGTACTTATAAAAATAATCAGTATATCGTTCAGCTGGGGTGTGGCTGTCACGGGAGAACATGGTAGTTACGATAACGTGACTGGCATAGGCATACTTCTAGTATTAAAATAATGTAGAGAGAGATAGTAAAATTTTATTTACAACTGGCGCACTATTACGCTTGCCATTAAGACACAGTAAAAACAAAACACATTCTTTACAAGTTAATTATGATTTTTGTATTAAAACAATAACATTATTTTAAATGATAAACTTACAATCAACTTTGGGATAAATTCATATTATATAAATGATTATGTGCATTTTCAAAAACATGAAAATAGAACATTTCACACCATCTAGAAACATGTAAATATTGTCTGGTTACAAAGTCGAGATAGCTGCGCAAGGTGTCTAAACAGCTTCATATCCATCCAATCAAATAAGCACAACAGCGTTTGGGCACGTTGCCCAGCGATCTCGACTTTGTATCGCGACAATAGAACATTTTGCATTTTTCAAAAACATAAAAATAGAACATTTCACACCTTTGAGAAAAATGTAAATAGAACATTTCACACCTTTGAGAAACATGTAAATAGAACATTTTACACTTTTGCAAAACATGTAAATAGAACAATTTGCACTTTTAAAAAACATGTAGAAAGAATAATTTGCACTTTTGAAAAACATGTAAAAAGAACAACTTGCACATTTCAAAAACATGAAAATAGAACATTTGACACCTTTGAGAAACATGTAAATAGAACATTTTACACTTTTGCAAAACATGTAAATAGAAAAATTTGCACTTTTGCAAAACATGTAAATAGAACAATTTGCACTTTTCAAAAACATGAAATAGAACATTTCACATCTTTTGAGAAACATGTAAATAGAACATTTTACACTTTTGCAAAACATGTAAATAGAACAATTTGCAATTTTCAAAAACATGGAAATAGAACAATTTGCACTTTTCAAAAACATGGAAATAGAACATTTTGCACTTTTCAAAGTGTTTTTAAAAATTTTCTGGAAATGGAATGTTTATTACGTCTTTTGTGGACGACCCCTAAGTGTACGTCATGACTACAATACAGTCAGTAACATACCACCCCTACCTAATGCAAAGGACAACGCGAAAGCGACCTCGACAGCAGCTACCAATTGAATGGACTTGCAACAGAATGAATTTAGCTGTGCACTGGACTTGAGGTCCAGTGACTAATGATGGATAATTATGACAAAATGACTCTTCACCGACGATATGCATATGAATGACAGGCATACTTTTCAAACACGTATTTGTGATGTTTTTGCTTAAAACTCGTAATTACAACTTTTTGAAACTTTTTTTTGGTATTTTGAAGTTATTTTGAGATTTTGTCAAAAATGAATAAAAAAACACAGGAAGGGACCTGGATTTTTTCATTTTCACATGTTAAATCCTATAAGGATTTGGCCATTTTGAAAGTCGACCCCTTTTTCAAAGCCTTTCATGCGCGAACGGCGCAAAATGCACTCAAGTCTATATACTAGTGGAAGTGTCTAGGGTCAGTAGAAGACATTTTGGTAACAATCGGTTCAATCCTAGAGTTACATGCAAAATACTTCCCAAGTCAGCATACAAAAACAATACTTTCTTTATAATAATTTGACCATGTTTAAAGAACATTTTTTCAAAAAGTATTTCGACAGAAGTAAATCTTAAGTATATAAATGGTGATCATAAATCCTAATTGGTCCTCTGAGAAAGCATTAAAATTTCGTCCACTAATGCCGATGGCATGCAAAATTATTTAGCCTGACTTAAAAAAGTTTGTTATGACACCACGTATCAATTCTCACCTACTGCGTGTTTCCTATAGACGGAACAAAACCCGGTTGTCATTTACAACTACTACTTATTACATATTACGCTTTTCGTTCCTCGCACTATATTATACTAATACTGTATAATATTGTATATTTGATCAAATAGTGAAAAAATAACTTACTTCAACGACTTCCTTGCACAGATTCGAGGATTACGGCGGCAGAATGGTAAATAGCAATAAATAAATCGAATCAAACTATCATGTCGTGTAATCGCATTTGCTACTTGATAAGACCCACACCAGGAAGGATATAGGATCAGGCGCGGGACCACATTAATAATACACTTAAGTGCCCGTTGACCCTTTGTTTGTGTTGTAGCTTAACCCTTTAACATTTACCTCACCAATATCGTGTGAAGAATTGAACCTGAAAGATAAAAAGGTTACCTCAGAAGTTTTTTTCTTCCCTGTTAAGCTTTTTAGCTTTATAGCTTTACTAGCCTGAATTACTGTCTGTAAGAAGAATGAGCGTCAAGCCAGGGACGTCCGATCCTAGGACGTCACCCGTGTAAAACTAGCGACGTTGATGCAGTATCTTACGTACCTCCGAAACAAGGAATGTACCCTCTCAAAATTTCCAAGTAGTGGAGTTACTATGGGTCTGTAGTTACCAAGTGTGGCCTAATTCATTGTAAGAATTGTTTTTAAACTCGAGAGAGTACATGCGGCGGCATTCCTTTGTCAGTTTTAGCTAGTTCCCTCTACTAGCACACATTAATCATAAGTTCCAATATTATGGATATTTAGGGTCTTAATTAAAATTTTCAAAAATAACCCAATTGTAAGGACAAATTTGTTTCCAAAACCGTATGGCCTAAAAATTGTTGTCAAAAAACAATTGAATTTGAGCTGCAGTTATGGCGCTGAGAATTTTTTGAATTTACAAATTAACCATGGGGTAAACGGCAAAACGCACTTACTTCAAGGTACCAGGCAGATGTCAGTTTTTATTATTTATTAAAAGTAGTACTTGTTTCGTAGGTAAAAAGCACTCTTTCTCGTTTGCTCTGTGTTATTACGGGGTAAGCTAGCCACACCCTGTTTATTTCCGGAAATCAGTGCGTGATAACACGCTGTGCGAATATGGCATTAAAGCAACTACTTTACTTTACTTACTTTTCTGGAACTGTTTTGGAAGTTTTTTTAAAACAAAAATTATGCTTGCCACAAAAAAAGGAATTGAAATATTGACATAAAGTTATTAATGACAGCAGAATGGAGATGATCTTAATTGCTTTCCGACGCGATTGCTTTATTTTCCGACGATGCCAAACCCTAATTGTGGCATTCAGATTGTTTGTTATGTAATTATTTGCCAATAAAAACATAAATGCACATTTTTTGGTGTATTTCACAAAGTCAATATCAAATAAAACTAAACTCAAATTATGCACGTAGAAGTTTCAAAGATGCCTACAAAGGGGGAAGTATAGTTTTTGCTATTTATAAATAACAAAAGTATGTTCTTGGCCTAATCACTTAATTTTACATAAAAGAATTAGTGTTCACGATATATGCAAGCCTAATTGGCTACAACAAATCATAACACGTGAAATATGATTAGAATTAACATTGCTTACCTGTAAAAACATCACGCGGTTCACTCCACAAATGCGAAATTATGGTTTTCTCACACATATTGCTCAACTAACCATGCAAAACACATAAATTGCCCTAAACTGCATTCCTTAACTTGAACTACACTGCACCCACGTTGTTAAGACAAAAAACTGAACTGGGTCACCTTTTTGTTTAGGGAAATAGAAGAAAACTAAGACAATATTACTCTATGGTGTTTTGCTAACATAGAAAAGGGAAAACAGAAGAAGGAAGCATGCAGTTAACGAGTTTACAGTGGAACAGGTCTGACTAGGAAAAAGTTTCCAGCTACGTACTTCCGCGGATCCAGTGCTGCCTAGAAAAGATTACAATATCTCAGATTTTAGAAATCAGTCGCAGCCATAATTCTTGTTTAAGAAAAAATTCCGAAATATTTCCAGAAAGAGCGCTTTTTTATTTAAGTAACAAAAGCTCCTTTTTGAAATATGAATAAAAACTGACATCCGGCTGGTACGTTGAAGGAGGTGTGTTTCTCCGCTTACCCCATGTTAAATTCGTAAATTCAAAAAATTCTCAGCGCAATAACTGCCGCTCAAATTTTATTGTTTTTTGTCAATTGTATATTCAGACCATTAGATTGTAGAAAAAAATTAGTCCTTAAATATGGTTGTACGACATTTGCTACTCGGGAATTTGCTACCCGGACATTTGCTACTGTTTCGATATGGTGCATACCATATCCTAAGACGATGTTTAATACTAGTATTTAATGTTATGTAAACAGACAGTACGGGATCGAGAGAGATTCATCTCGATCCTCGCACTAGTCTGAACAGTGTAGTTACCACTACTGAGTGAAAACGACGTAGGCTTGCCGTAGCAAGCTACAAAAATAAAGACTAGCTACCATTTACTACTGTCGACTAACTACTACTACACTCACTCATTTACTCATTTACTCAACCATCCGTATTATTTACCATGTATCATTTCTAGCCAAGCGTTTACCCATATAACTTACTGTTAAGGCCCACGGAACCTTAACACTTGTGGAGGTGCGGGGTAGCGCAGCAAGTCCAATGATCCAGCAACCGAGTCCGGCTCCAGCATTTCCAGTGTTCAAACTGTCCAGTCCATCCTTCCCCTTGTCATGGACAACAAAAGCCCTGCCTAAAATATAGTGGCGACTGGAAGGATCAAAACTGAGTTCATTGTCAGACTTGTCTATTTTAACCACGCCATCATCTTCTGCTTCAATATTTCCCAAATCCCCAGCGTGACGGATCGGATCCTTCGGCCCACCGTGGGTTTTATTATTAGGGTTGAAATGGGATCCACATGAGGCACACGGATTGTCTGCATTACTAAAATCACTATACATATGAACATGGAATCCATGCTTGGTATGTAGAAGTAGCCCACTTACACTCCCTTGAACTCTGACCGGTCCGTTCCGACGTTCTTGAGTCAGCGTCAAGGTCAATTGGACTACTCTGTGTTTTGGCTGAGCATTTATGACGCAAATGGAAGAGACCGGCCTAAATGCATTACTGTCATCATTACTATAATCTGCTGCACCAGCTATATTCTGTTGTTGGGCTATTAATGCAATTGGGTTAATAATTTTATTGTAATTTCTATATGTTGTGCATTCCCTTGGGTTGGATTGTTGTGTTGTAGGCATGACGTGTTCTGTCTGTTGATATTTCGGTTTGCAACAGCGTTTACGTGCTTATAATTGCGAACAAATTTCTGTCTTCTATAGTTACAATTGTTTGGGTTGTCGTTTCGCTCTGGCTGCGTATTGCATTGAAATTTGGATCCTTGGTGGGAATTGTTGTTAGTTTTGGGGTTGATTTCGACTTGAGTAGGAATTTGTCTGACTAAATTGCTGTTGGTTCTGAATTGAATCAAAAATGGAATTAATTTGTTAGTTGGTGAAGGGGGCTCTTGGGAAATTGATTTTGTTGTTGTTTCCCCTTGCAAATTGATTTTGTGGGCAACGTCTTGCCCCATGCCCAAATTTGTGGCATATTTGACAACTCGTTTTCGTTCAATTAATAGAATGACGTGGTTCTTGCAATTAATTTTAAGTTCCATGTTGATTGGACTGGAGTAGGGTTCGGTTTGACGTGTTGACAGCTCTTTTAAAAAAGGTGTCAAAAGGAACAAAAAAAAAAGGTCAAAGGAACTTTATTTGTAAGGGGTTTGGTGTTTCTAATCAATTGATCAGTTCTCCCAACACGAACCCCCGTGTGACTAGCTTACCCCGTACTAACACAGAGCCAAGTAAGCCTTTAATGACATAGGTCGCCACACATGTGGAGAGCCCGGCGTTTAAGATCAACTTTCTCACGAAAGAGATCCAATGATGCAATGGTTTGTTGGAATGCCTCAATGTGGTTGTCTGACGTCACGGTTGCGACTTCTTGCTTTATGATTGTCCCTACTGGCCTATAGTGTTCTATGGCGTCATAGCGTATGAGTAACGTTCGTAACTGGTATGGTGGTTGGTGCCTGCGGCTGGACCATTATGAATTTTGCACCCTGTCAAGCAGACCGATGTTGGTCGTCTGTAATTGTTGTAGGACTCCTATTGTTACCTACCGTGTGCCGAAAGATTTTTCAAGTCTTACTAAAAATGCATTAGTCGTTTCTGTACATTGTTGTGTTTTCTTAAGTTAATCTGCAAATAGAATGGTCGAGTCGCCTATTGTTGGGCATCTAAGTAATAATGCCGTAAAAATGGCCTTTGACGTTGTTGCCTTATCGTTAATTTGTCTTTTATTCAGGCTTAACCAGTCCTGTACTACAGGAATAATGATTGCCTACCGTAATAGTTGTTTACTAGGGGTTATTGTGAATTTGAGGTCGGCGATATATGTGATGTATTCAGTCTGGAACTCCGTAAATAAAATATGGGCTTACCGCATGTGGGCATAAATAATTTGAGGTTTTGGTACGCCATTTAAATTCTCGTTTCTATAGTTAGTTTGTTGTCGAAAAAAGTTTTTCCTCTTTGTCCTCTTCAAAGTTACGAAACAATTGTTCTAGTTATTCTTGTTCTTTTTTATATGTTTTTGCTTTTTCTAACCCGGGTGATTGGGTTAGTTTGATTCTACTTGTCTTGACTAATTACAAGGATTATTCTATGCACTACTGTTGTGTTTTGTTCACAAATCACCATTGTTTTTTCGCTTGTGATTGTGATATCACAATCACAATCACAAACTACTAAAATGGGATTGTGCACAATCACAAAATCATCACAACGAAGCAACAACAAACAAACACTAAATGATTTTAAGATCGTGATGATGACGTCCCAAAAATTATCATTCTTTTATTGGGATCGTCCGTAAATGACGTCCCGAAAATTATTATTCTTTTATTGGGATCGTCCGTAAATGACGTCCCGAAAATTATTATTCTTTTATTGGGATCGTCCGTAAATGACGTCCCGAAAATTATCATTCTTTTATTGGGATCGTCCGTAAATGACGTCCCGAAAATTATCATTCTTTTATTGGGATCGTCCGTAAATGACGTCCCGAAAATTATCATTCTTTTATTGGGATTGTCCGTAAATGACGTCCCGAAAATTATCATTCTTTTATTGGGATCGTCCGTAAATGACGTCCCGAAAATTATCATTCTTTAATTGGGATCGCCCATAAATGACGTCCCGCAGATTATCATTCTTTTATTGGGATCGCCCAAAAATAACGTCCCGCAGATTATTGTTTTATTGGGATCGCCCATAAATGACGTCCTACAAATTATTATTCAATTATTGGGATTTTCTATAAAATACGTTGCACAAATTATCAATATTTTATTGAGATCACCCATAAATGACGTCCCGCAGATTATCATTCTTTTGTTGAGATCGTCTATTAAAGAAGTCCCCCAAATTATCACTATTTAAGGACCCACATACTCCTCTGCACATTTTGTAAACGATAATTTTTTATATTGCGTTTTATGTTTTATGTGCTGCTGGTAAATTGAAAAAATGAATAAATTATTATAATTATTAAATTGCTTTTTATCAATACCCGCCTAGACACACTGACCCTGCTAGAAACGTCTTTAGTGTTCAAATTTTTACAAGTGTTCAAAGTTACTAATTTTCTTGTCGTTTTTATACGTTTCACTTCGTATTATTTTGTTATACATACACTAATTAAAAATACGTATGTTTACTCAAAGTGTACAACTAAAACAATTTTCTCAGTGAACACAAATTTTTTTAACTCCAGTGCAGAATGCACAAGTGAATTTAGTTATTGGTGTGTGTACAGTGTTATGATTACAGTTTCAAGTGTGATATTTTCTCCAGCAAAGTTAAGAATGCAGTACCTACAACATTACAGTTTCTACATTTGACGGAATCAAAGTTTAGCTCATTTTGTTTTCATTAAGTGCTATTTCTGTTTTTTGTTTCAGCAAACCAGCTATTGTTGACATCTATCATATTAGGATCATAATTTTGTGCAATTCAATATATATTACACCAAAAATATGATCATGTGTAAGTGTTTAATGTGATAAAATGCACTCATTATATTGTGTACTTATTGGAAAGTATAACTTAGAATCAGGTTTATATACTTTTTTGAACACCAAAATGTTGTATCAGTAAATGATAAAAATATGAAAGTGTTACTCCAACTTAACTTCCTCAGTTTAGTTGTTTATTTGTTTTACAATTAAATGCGTTAGGTGTCAACTTCTGCACTTCAAAGGTGTAGGTATTGCATTTTGCACTTTACTGGTGCAGGTAAAAAATTTTCCACTCTAGTTATAACATTGTAAGCATGTACCAATAATTTAATTCATTTATGCATTTTGATGGACTTCGGCAAAAGCGCGTCTAAGAAACGAATGGACATTGGCAAACATACCTCTTCACTGACGATACTATTTTCATGGTGTACTTTGTAGTTTAGTCAGTTATTTTTTTAATCTTACTAATAGTAGTTCGTAGTAAAATGTACAGAGCGTAGAGAGTACGACTAATTTTAGAAGAACACAACAAAAAACGGAAAACTAACTTTTGTGATCTGAACAGTTGAGATCATAAATAAAATATGTAAACAGAAGGGCAAGTGTGTGTACACAGGCATGAAACTTCATGTAAAAATTAGCGTTTTCAAAACGTGCTAAAAATGCCGTGGGGGTAAATGGGTCCTGAAAATGTGATAATTCAAGTGAGGTAATTTAAGGACCATCCTAACAAAAGAATGCTAATTTGAAGGACGTCATTAATAGACGATTCCAATAAAACAATAATCATTTTGGGACGTCATTTATGGACGAACCTAATGAAAAAATGTCTACGGGACGTCATTTATGGACGATCCCAATAAAAGAACGATAATTTTCGGGACGTCATTCATGGACGATCCCAACAAAAGAATGATAATTTGCGGGACGTAATTTTTTGGCGATCCCAACAAAAGAATGATAATTTGCGGGACGTCATTCATGGACGATCCCAACAAAAGAATGATAATTTGCGGGACGTCATTTGTGGACGATCCCAACAAAAGAATGATAATTTGCGGGACGTCATTTACGGACAATCCCAATAAAAGAATGATAATTTTCGGGACGTCATTTACGGACGATCCCAACAAAAGAATGATAATTTGCGGGACGTCATTCATGGAAGATCCCAACAAAAGAATGATAATTTGCGGGACGTCATTCATGTAAGATCCCAACAAAAGAATGATAATTTGCGGGACGTAATTTTTGGACGATCCCAACAAAAGAATGATAATTTGCGGGACGTCATTCATGGACGATCCCAACAAAAGAATGATAATTTGCGGGACGTCATTTGTGGACGATCCCAACAAAAGAATGATAATTTGCGGGACGTCATTCATGGAAGATCCCAACAAAAGAATGATAATTTGCGGGACGTCATTTGTGGACGATCCCAACAAAAGAATGATAATTTGCGGGACGTCATTCATGGAAGATCCCAACAAAAGAATGATAATTTGCGGGACGTCATTCATGGAAGATCCCAACAAAAGAATGATAATTTGCGGGACGTCATTTGTGGACGATCTCAACAAAAGAATGATAATTTGCGGGACGTCATTCATGGACGATCCCAACAAAAGAATGATAATTTGCTGGACGTCATTTGTGGACGATCCCAACAAAAGAATGATAATTTGCGGGACGTCATTTGTGGACGATCCCAACAAAAGAATGATAATTTGCGGGACGTCATTCCTTGACGATCCCAACAAAAGAATGATTATTTGCGGGACGTCATTTGTGGACGATCCCAACAAAAGAATGGTAATTTGCGGGACGTCATTTGTGGACGATCCTAATAAAACTGGAAAACTTCCCCCCACCACCCCCACCTCATGGTCAACAAATTAGGTTTTTCTATCGTTTTGTTAACAATCACAATTTTTCACAATCACAATCTTAGCATTTCAATACAGTTTGTGAACAATACAAATTGTGATTGTTTTGTGATGTGAGAATCACAATAATTCACAAACAATTGTGAACAAAACACAACAGTACTATGCACCTTCTTTTCTTAGGGTTTTTGGGTTATGGGTCGACTATATTTTCTACTTCTTGTGTTGCGCTTTCTACCTCTGCTTCTACTTCCTCAAATAGATGCTCAATATTAACAATAAAATTTTTACGTACCGTTTGTGACCAAAAAATAGGGTCAGCTAATATATCATGGTTTGTAATAGATGGGCCCCAGGTTAGTCAGCCTGTTCAATCTTTTGTCTTATCGATGTTTCTGAAAAGGCGATTGGTTGTTCTCTAAAGAGCTCGGGTGAGGATTCCTCTGAGTAAAAATCTTCCGGTGGTGGCTGGCAAGGTAAAAAAAACAGTTAAAGGAATAAAGTTTCCTCTATGTTGTCTGAAGAGGTCCTGTTTGTTGTAAAATTTGATTTGGCCGCTCTTAAAAACGAATGATCCTTGAAGTCTTCTAAATTTGTATCTAAGATTTGTATTTGCTTGTCTAATTGTTGTTGATTTCTTGTCTGCCTTTTCCTTTCGTAATTCACTGGTCTGCACAATTGATTTTCGCAATTCAGCATTAAAATACTAGACACGTATGCTAGCAGTAGTTAGTAGTATTGTCAAATGTGCCACATCATTTAACGTTAAGTTTAATGTACAAGTAAACAGTAGAAAAATACTTTCGCTTTGTCTGTACGGAGGAGGTGTGATACTATATGGTGCAAACTATATCCTAAAACAATGCTTAATATTAGTATTTAATGTTATATAAACAGACAGTACGGGATTAAGAGCAAATCATCTCGCTCCTCGCACCAGTCTGAACAGTGTAGTTACCACTACTAAGTGAAACAGACGTAGGCTTGCCATAGCAAGCTACACCAATAAAGACTACTTACCATTTATTACTGTCTACTAACTACTACTACACTCACTCATTTACTTATTCACTGAACCGTCCGTATTATTTATCATGTACCATCACTAGCCAAGCGTTCACCCATATAGCTCACGATTAAGGCCCATGGAACCTTACCACTACCTAAAACCCTACCTAGGACATTTGGTACCCGCACCTAAACCTAGGACATTTGCTACCCACACCCAAACCTAGGAAATTTGCTACCCGCACCCAAACCTAGGACATTTGCTACTCATGGCTTAAGTAGAAATAAAGTGCATGGCAATATTTGTAAGGGTAGTGATAAAATAAAATCGTTAAAATAGTTTATTATTGCTATATTATTGTTAATGATAGAAGATGGTGTAAATGTAGATAGTCGTGCATAAATGTTACCTTAAAGTCAAATTTATTATGTTTACAATTGATGTTTCTAATTAATATACCCTGCATATTAGGACAATTTAATAAGTTTAAAATAATTTAAATATTGTCCATGCATTTTATTTCTACATAAGCCATGGGTAGCAAATGTCGTACGTTTCAGTGTGGGTAGAAAATGTCCGGGTAGCAAATGTTCAGGAAGCAATTGTCCGTTCACCTTTTTAGGGGATTTAAAAAAATTTATTTAAGGTTAAATAATCAAAGTATTAAAGTTGTTTTTCTACCTATTCACATAATTTAGAACAACAATTTAGCAATTCTGAAATACTTGAGCGATTTTGTCTAGTGATAGCTCATTTTGAAGCCCTTGAAAAAATAGGAATCTGATTTTGATTTTATTTACTTCTTGCCCATACAACACTTTTTATAGCGATTTTTCCAAAAAAAATCGGTTTTTAGATGCTGAGCAAGCATCTATTGGTCTAGTGTCTGCCTGTCTGTCCGCATGGCTGTTGGTCGCACGCTACAGGTCGTATTTTTGAAGATTTTAAATTGAAACCATTTTTAATCGCCCAGAAAAGCAAAGGAGAAGTGCTGCATAGTTTTTGGTTATTATTTAAGTTATAGTTTCTTTGCAATTAGCATTTGAACTGACCAAGAATTAAATCATTGTTTCAAGATAAAAAAAAGGGCTGATAATACATGGAAGGTACATATGGAGCTGAGAGCTTGTCAAGTTTCGCCGTTAGAAATAGACATGGAAAATTTTCACCAATATCCATTACAAGTAAATGTACTGCTGACATATGTACGTTCAGAGGGCAGACTAGTATAGTGGTCGTTGGTTTGAAACTGCAATGTAAAATTGGAAAATATTCGTTCTCATGACGGGGGTCCACTCTTCGAATACCAGCTCAGGCATTCGAAATTCTCCTTCCTCATTATTTTGCAGACGTTAACAATGCACCCTGGCATAATAGTCATAAGTCTGGCACTGCAATGTTGAACGAATATAGTATATAGATATTCAGGGCTCGTCCATAATGACGTCCCGCAAATATCATAGTTTTAGGTATCCCCAATTTGAAATTCAATTTTTTTTAACCTCTTGAGTCTGGCACTGCAATTTTGAACGAATATAGTATATAGATATTCAGGGCTCGTCTATAATGACGTCCCGCAAATATCATAGTTTTAGGTATCCCCAATTTGAAATTAAATTTATTTTAACCTATACTAACAAAATGTCACGAACACATCTATATAGATTAAAGATATTCAGGGTTCGTCCATAATGACGTCCCACAAATATCATAATTTTAGGCACCCCCATTGCCAGTTTTTGAACTTTTTTCCAAACCATTTTACCTACATGTCACAATTATATCTATACAAATTATATATATTTAGGGATCGTACATAATGACGTCCCAAAAATATCATAGTTTAAGGTACCCCCAATTTGAAATTCAATTTTTTTTCAACCCATTCTAACAACATGTCACGAACATATCTATATAGATTATAGGTATTCAGGGTTGGTCTATAATGACGTCCCACAAATATCATAGTTTTAGGCACCTCCATTGCCAACTTTTGAACTTTTTTCCGAACCATTTTACCTACATGTCACAATTATATCTATAAAAATTATATTTATTTAGGGATCGTACATAATGACGTCCTACAAATATTATAGTTTTAGGCACCCCCATTGCCAACTTTTTAACTTTTTTCCAAACCGTTTTACCTACATGTCACAATAATATCTATACAAATTATATATATTTAGGGATCGTACATAATGACGTCCCAAAAATATCATAGTTTTAGGTATCCCCAATTTGAAATTCAATTTTTTTTCAACCTATTTTAACATGTCACAAACATATCTTTATGGATTATAGATGTTCAAGGTTCGTCCATAATGACGTCCCACAAATATCACAGTTTTAAGTACCACCATTGCCAACTTTTGAATTTTTTCCAAACCATTGTACCAACTTGTCACGAACCTATCTATATAGAATATAGATGCTTAAATTTTTTTCAACTTTTGTTTTCAACTGCTTGCCACGTACATTTGAATATGGCCTATTGATTGTAATGGAGGCCCTATAAATGACGTCATTTGTGAATCATGCAATTTTCGAAAATATTAAAGCTTTTTTAACTAGATGCCACGTACAACCATATATGGCTTATTGATGGTAGAGGCGCCTCCATAAATGACGGCATTTGTGAATGGTGAAATTTATAAAAGTTTAAAAGCTACATTTAACAACATGCTACGCACATTTATACATGGCTCATTCATGGTAGAGGAGCTTTCATAAATTTTATGTCATCTTATAGCGTAACATAAATTATCTTGTGCCTTTTTTGTAGCTCAGCATCTACTTCGGCCGCCCCCGGTCGACAAATCCGGCGCGAAGCGCCGGATTTTTCGATTTTATTCGAAAATTGTTCCAATAACACGCTGTGAACTCGATCATAATTAGATTCTGCTAATCATTGCCGTTCTAATGAGAGAAAGACAACTTTATTAAAATAAACTTGACACTGTCGTCCAACGACGATAGCCCATAGGACTCAGTATACGTTACAAAAATACATCACTTGTATGCAAACTTCATTCTAAATATCGATTTTTAAATTTTGAAAACAGTTTTGCGGGAAATTCAAACTCTTTCATTTTATACGACTGATAAAGGGTCAGACATACATGGTGCCACCAACTTTGAGGGTGGGTAAGCTGCAAATAAATAATACCCTATCATTCACATCGTCGTTTTTTTTCTACCTAAATTATGTTATGCTTCAGAGGGTAAAGCTGGAAGTGGGTGGGTCCCAAAATATGCTTAAGTTCGCTAGCGTCATTTGTGTCCGGCCCCTAATTTTATGCAGCAAAAGTTTTTTCACTTTAGTATGCAGTAGGTACACATAATAGTTAATTATTATTTATGATGGAATAGTTAACATTCATGAGGGGAAAACAATTCTGTAAAATATTAAATACGTACAGACACCAAACACTAAATATTACCGCAATGTGGGTGCTTACCGCTACTTAATGCTCAAACATCATCCCAAGGCAAGATAACCATACTATTCAAATAGGGAATTATTTATGTAAGCAAATAAAAAAAAATTTAACATTCGGGGAAAAATAATACGGCGAGGGGATGCAGGCAATGAATGACATTTTGGGAAGTAACAACCTAAGATGGTAAATACGTGCAGCTGCAGTCAGTGCAGTGAAGGGCTATTACCTTATTTAAATAGAGGAATATACTACAATCTATATTCTTTATTTATGCTTAAGTTTCTTTACGTAATCTAACTGCTTACATGTGTCAATTTGCAGCAAGTGAGTGCAAAATATTATATTTGATTTTACGTAAAATTTAGAAACGTCAATTTTCAATAAAAATCATTTTAAAATTATTCTTTGACAGGTGGTATTTTTTGATAGATTTACTGTTCTTATCACGAGACGGCTTTATATTAAGTTTATATTCAATGTGCAGCAGACGCTCACGAAGCCATCAACAATCAGAAGAAGAAACAATACAACAGACAAGAAAAAGACACTACAGAGAGAAAGTAAATATTTATTTACAACTGGCGCACTATTACGCTTGCCATAAAGACACAGTAAGAACAAAACACATTATTTACATTATTAATTATGGTTCTCGTAAATCAAAAGACAACATTATTATAAATAATCAACTATTGGATAAATTCATATTATACAAATGATTGTGGGCGATTCGGCATGATCCACGAATTGTAGCAACTACAATTTCTTCAATTATTTTTGATGGAAGACGCAATTCCTTACGAAGTGATTCGAAGAACCCTGTTATACAGCCCCTAGCACCAACAAGAAGTCCAATCACCTCAAGCTTCTTTAATTGGTATTTATCCAGAAAGTACGAAATGCAAAGATTATACTGTGCCTGCTTTTTGACGTTAACTTCGTCAGCTTGACTTAGAAACTGCTCCATACGTATTGTTGGATCCAGAATGTACCCGGACTTCAAATCTTTTCGCCAGCAGATGATGTCAATTCTTTTTGAAGCACCATCAGTAACTTCTTCATGCATATTCCAGTCTAGTTTTCTCAGATGTTTAGCAATAATTGTCCTAACTTCATGGTGTCTACTAGTTCTCAGTAAGCTTTCTACATCGCATTTCCCTAGAACATGAGCGAGGGTTTCTTTTTCTTGACAGTGCCTGCAAAGGGATGATTCTAGCGAACGACCTAGAATAGCTTTAACAGGGTATACATTAGCTGACATTTTTAAAGCATTCAACCACTCCAAAGATGTTAAGCCGCATTTTTCAATAATAATTTTTTTGCCGTACGGACACTCTTGATACTCCTCGAAGTGGAAATGAGCACCATTGATCATAATCTTGATTCCTTAATATTTCCCCTAATAGTTTGCCAGGTTTTGTTTTGGGACATGAATCCATCTTAGATTGCACTTCATCCCCATTAAGTTGCAAAGCTTCAATGCAGCTTTCCATTTTTGACTTCAAATCTTTTCTGAATAGGATGTATGGGTCATCACAACTTAACAAGACCATACAAATATTATATTGTTGAATAAATGCTTCCCAAGTAGATCTCATTATTTGAAGCCCTTTAAACCTTTTCAAAATGTACAACAATGCATTAGGAGAATCATGGGGAATAGCAAGGATATCTTTGACAGAACTACGAATAAGCTTATCTAAATCTTCAAGGAATTCCTTAGGCAATTTATTTAACGGGGCTGTTTGTAGTGAATACGTTAAACAAGGCCATAAATATTGGTTAATAATGGCAATTTTTTGAATCGGAGATAACATAGGTGTGCCAACTAAATTCTGCAGATCTTTGGTTAAATTCTTGATTGTAGAAGCAGGATCAAACGAAATTTCATTATTAAAATTGACACCTAGATACCTTACCGTTTCTTCTTTCTTAATGATGTTATTGTCATCTACAACTAGAGGATCTTCACATAATTTTCCCTTTACTATGGTAATGACCTTGTACTTGTTTATACAATTGCGTCTGGATGCAACTTAAGGAACCAAAAGTTGGAAAAGATGCTTCAAGCCCAACCAAAGCACCAGTTTACATTTCTACCCAACAACCCACGACATCAAGCTCCACATTTGTTTAAAACATTTAATTCCAGCACCAACTTTCCGTTGCAAATTGCAAAAACTTAGGGAAAAATTTATGTTGGGACAGCGCAGTCCCATCAATTTCAATTTCAATTTATTCAAGTTTAAAGTAATAAAATTGCTGTTCTTTTCATTACCAACACGCTACTACTGGTATTACAAGAAAGTTACAAACTAAAGATATGTATGTGAATATTCGCTAATTTACTACACGAAGCATATTTCAATCCTTTTTGAAACTAAATGTTGCCGTAAGGCAAAATCAAATTTATCACTTTTGGTTATTCCTTGAATCATTTCAGGGAGAGCATTTCATTCCTTAACCACTATATATTTAAATGATCTCCATCAATACACCCGAACACTTTCCGTATAATCTACACTCATGGGTTTCCGAAGCACTATATTTGTTCTGTCGGACCGCATTCAAACTTCATTCAAAAATATACCCAACCTTACTGTTGAGGATGAAGTGTTTATGAAAAAACTTATGCTGGTATAGTTGTCTTCTTTCCGCAGTGATTAGCCAATTTAAGTCTTCTAATATGTCGAACTTTGACTGCAGCCTAGTAGGCTGCATGTTAAATATTTTCTTTAATACTCTTCCTGTGAGGTCGTCCAGTCGCTGAATTTTTGTATCACAAATATTACCCCACACAATGATACCATAATCAATTACTGACATTATTAGGCTGGATGAAAATACATCAAGTTGTCCCTTATTAAAATATTTTTTGTACCTACTAATAAGTTTTGTCCGCACGGCAACCTTACTACATACATTATTAAAATGATCGGTAAACATCAATTTAGTATTTAACATAACACCCAAATAGGTAAAGGTTTCTACAATTTTTAAATCTACATTGTTGACTACTATTTTGATTATGTTAGTATATTTTGGAGTATAAGGTATAAACAAGTATAAACAAAAAAACATTACTTTGCATTTATGATAATTTAAAACCATTTAATTGTCGATGCACAATTTAAATAAAATTTCTAGTTCAGAATTTAATACTCTTTTAATTTTCTGAGTGTCTTTTGCTGAGTAGTACATAATTAGATCGTCGGCGTAAAGAATACATTTACACTTTTTAAAATAACCTGAAAGGTCATTAATGTAAACAAGAAAGAAAAAAAGGAACAGACAACTTCCTTACAGACTTCTACGCCGAACTATTTGTGATTCAGAAACATCATTCTCCATTTTAACACGAATTTTACGGTTAGATAAATATGATTTCAACTACTTTCACACTACACCACTCACTCCTAAATGCTTTAGTTTTTGCAGCAAAATTTTGTGAGTTATCATGTCAAAAGTTTTTTTGAAATCCACAAATACAGCCCTTGTGTGTATTCTACTATCCCCAGTCTTAAAACAGTCTCCAGTTAACTGAGCTACATCACTCACTGTGAAAAAATTACTTTTAAACCCATGCTAATGCAAGGATAGTTTATCATACTTGTCTAGGTAGGCATATAAGTAGTGTGGAAATGTATGTTCTGGCACACCTACGACCTACGACCTCATTTTTGAAAAGTAGCATAAAATCATATTAAATCATTGATTTATCTCTATTTTTCATAACAAACAAGACTATTTTCAGGAATTTCAGCAATTTAAAATAAACACCACATATCCACCTCGGACACAACTACAACCACGACTACGACTACGACTACAACTTTGATTTTATAAGTATAAATAACGTAAGTGATGTATTTTAATGATTTTGATCTATTGAATTTTATAATTCCCATGTGCTAACGTAGTTTTTTCATCATCTAAAATATACCTTTTATCATCAAAATTAGCTAATCCAACCTTTGATTGATTAAAAGTAAACATATCTAATTTATCTGATCTAATTTGATTAAAATTTACTTTATCTTTAATTTCTTCATTTTATATTCTTCTATACGTTTCAATCTCATATTTATTAACGATATACTTAGGTGGCCCGTTTCTTAATTACTAATTTATCATTACATTCGATTGAATATGAAAAAATTTTAGATCCTAATCCAACAAACTCAGTAACAATTTTTTCATTAGTTTCTATTTTGAAACAACCTAATTTCTTCTTGTTCATAATGGGTAAGCTGAAAATATTATTTAATTCCAAATCACCAGTATCATACTATAATTCAATATCATTTATCATTCCTTATATCTTTATAAAAATCATTAGTTTCTATATGAAGCATAAGTCAATCAGTATCGGTTTGAATTATTTCTACGCTATCACCCCACTTAGGTTTAAAATGCTCATACACATATTCATACATCCTGTATTTTGACATTTCTAAAACACAGAATCCTACAAATATTGGTTTATTGAATAATTTCCTTATTTGATTTATATGTAGAGCTACTAAATCTTTACTAAATATTGTTTTACGATTAAAATTTATTTTACTTACATATGTTAGGGCTTTTTCCTTACTAGTACATAATTTGATATCTTGTCTTTTTAGAATATTTTCTATTGTTTTACCAAATACTGAATTATTCATGAGATTAAAGAAAACTTTTTCAAAATCAGATGCAGCTTTTTGCCTTAATTTTGTATTTCCATCAATATATGGTTCTAACCAGGCACTTTGATTATATTGAATCGCACTATGAATTTTTGTTAGTACTAATCCATGTTGTAAAGCTTGTTGTAAAGTACGATAATCACATACCGATCCTTTTTTATCCTCTAAACTAGCTTTTTATTTTTTAGATCTTTTATACTTTTTACTTTCTTTCAATCTATGTTGATACTCAGATAATTCAGTATCTTGTATTGTTTTATGCATAGGGAAAAATGGATAATCATTATGTGAATCATGCAATTTTTTAGGATATTCTAAATCCGCTTTAAGTGTATATCCAATATCACTATCTATATCTAATGTTGTTATATTGTTGTATAAATTATTATATTTCATCTTCCATACACCATTTAAACCCATTAATCGGTAACTAAAATGACATAGCATCACCATATAAGTTATTAGCATCAACAGCGGCCAGATATGATAATTCTTTAGTTGGATCATAATCACTCATATCTTTATTATTAGCTCTTACATCCCTATTCATTATACCTGATAATCCACCTCTTATTCCTTTTTGAAACATTAAAAGCATATCTAGATCTGTTAAAAGTTCTATTTCCACTCCAGTCATTTTCAACATAGCACTATAAGAAAATCCAGGAGTTGTAATATAATGTGCAGGATCTAATTTATAATGATGTAAAGATAAATCTCAGAATGATTCAAAGAAATCAGCTAATATTAAAACATCACATGTTAAATACATCTCCATATAATCTTCGAATGTATATTCATTATTTCCTTTATTTTTGAAATAATTCCATAGCTTTTCACCTCTTTTATATTCTTTTTCTGAAATATTTTTATCTTTTAAGTCATCATGAAACTCCTCATAACTAGGATATTTATTGTCTTGAAGTTTATTAAAAGAGTCTAAATATGAATAAGGAAACACTCCTTTTTGTGTTAATAAATCTTGAATTTCAACTGGTTCATCTTTGAAATAATCTATCAAATTTTTAAAATTCTTGATATCACCCTTTTTCAAGATAGATGCTAGCCCATCCAATGATGCAGGCAAAATTTGTAATGAATCTTTAAATGGTTATGTAATTTTGGTTTCAGGTATACGAACAGTTATATAATAATATTTTTCTTCGGTTTGAGGTACAATTTCTAATTCACTACATACTGTTTCGTTTTTATTTATCATCTTATGAAGTTGCCTTACAAAAAATTTAAAATTTTAATTTATACCATTATGAAAGAAAACTGGTATAAATAACGAAGTTCTAACATTTAAATTACATGAATTATGAGCTGCACCTCTAAATTCCCCAGTAATATGACAATGATCTCTAACTTAATAATTTAATTCATCATCAATGAAAGCGTTATTACAAAAATGACACACCATACTATTCCGAAATATGTGTTCTTGGTCATTAGATAATCTAGGTAATTTAAATTTTTCTAACCTTTCCTTAAATATTTCATATAATTTATAACTTTCCTAACAAAACGCTTCTATAAATTTATTAATTGTATCTTTCTTACTACATCCCGTATACTTTTTAAATGTAATTGAAATATAATTTCGACTAACAGTAGTAAAAGCATAAGCACAAGTTCCATGTTTAATGTTTTCATTACATTTAGTACTGTTTTTATCAACAAAATCTAATTTTTTCAATACAGATTCCAGATCAGCATAATAAACTATTGGTACTTTAACCATTCTATAAAAGTGTTTGAATTTTAAAATATTAGCTTTTTCATCGTTTTTTGGCATTGAAGGGATTGCTCTACAACTTTTAAAATATTTATCACATGCTAAATAATGTGATTTTATTGCTTCATCATTATGGGTGTAATAAAAACATCTATCACAAATAAAAGTGTTTTCCGTGTAAGATGTTAGCTGTTTTCTAACTAGTCTTGATAAATCTTTAATATATATGTAATGATTGTTAATATCTTTTTTAGTTAATAAAAGCAAAGTTTTAACAACAAATTCAAATAACATAATTTTCATTCCTAGTTTCATGTTAACAGGTATCATAAATTATAACCCTTTCACCTTCCAAAATATAAAGATTTATTGATAATTCGTTTTGTTTTCTAAACGTTTGTATACCACCTAGAGTTACAGGAAATTCTATACGACCAAAGTTAAAGTCATTATTATAATCAAATTTGATATAATTTGAAATTTTTTGAGGATCTTTTATGATTTCATTTTGATGTTTATGGTATAACATACAATATTTAAAACACTTTTGGTCTTCATTTTTGTTATTTATATATGCTTTGTTGTTAGATATCCATCTTGGTAATTCTATATAAGATGATTCTTTTAAAGGTTTATATTCTCTCAGTTTAAAATCAATTTTATTGATCTTATCAAGGTGATAATAGGCTTCATTATTGTCTTTCTCCTCAATATTATTTTGAAGTTTAATAAAACATTTAGCAATACTTGAATTAATATCTTCTTTTTTAAATATTGTTTGATTATTAGAAGAATAGGTCATATCCTGATATACAATTTCTCCTGTTGAAGGTATAAATTTTCTAAAAGTTCCATTCAAAACTAATTGCAATTTTATTTGTTTTTTTATTAGATTTTCTTTAAAAATATTATAAATTTTATATAATACATCTGTATCATCTATTCCTATTATTTTTGTTTTGTTTTTGAATTCTAAGCTCATTGTTAGAAACGCACCTTCTAAAGCTTCTCCAGATTGATACAGTTTAAATGCATCATTTTCAAATAGAATATGATACTTTAATCTTTTATTTGTTATTTTTTCTTCACCCAAATGTTTTCTAGATTGTAAGGTGACATTTCCTAAATCGAAGATGAGTCGGGACAGAATGAATGCCGAGCCTTAGCGTCCCTGTGATAGTGATTCTTGGTGTATGTGAGTGATGATGAACTAGACTTGAGGGGTGCTGCGAGAAATAAAAGAGCTGAGGGTTACACGTTAGTAATTACAATTTACTTGGGACTTTATTTACACGCACACAACTTTGATGTTCTTCGTTTGGATTTCTTTTTCCTTCTGATCTACTACACGGTAAGCTAGTCTTAAGAAGAGGAGTGAGGCAGATTTGGGAATGTTAGAATGTGGCTTGGGTAGGAATCTGATTAGAAGTTTAGAGACATGCTTATCAGAAGTGATGAGATGTTGGTAATGCTAAAGGATAGGGAAGGTGATTTTAGCGGAGCTCAAAATTCACATCATTACACATACATACATACATAAATAAATAATAAATAATATTTTTCTTAATGCTAACTTTTCTGAACTTCTGTTTTACACAGAACATATACCCCCCCTTTGTCCATCGGAGCAACAATCAAAATGAGATTAATTACCTAGACTGTACATTACATATTATGGTTGGGTTTCCACCGGTAGTCGGCAGAGTTTCACTATAGGTCGTTGGAACAACTTGCCATTAGCTGTCCTCACCGTGACGACTCGGACGAGGCCGTCTTCTCCCTTGTGAACTTGAGTGACTCGAGCCATCTCCCACCGGAGGGGTGGCAAGTTTTCTTGTTTGATGATGACCAGGTCCCCTTCTTGTAGGTTATCCTTTTGCTGTGTCCATTCCTTTGGACGGGCCTGTAGACTGGACAAATATTCTTTGCTCCATCGGTTCCAGAAGTGTTGGGATAGTTGCTGGACGCGTTGCCACTGGTTGAGACGCGATGAATTTAAATTAGACAGGTCGACTTCTGGCCATGCTGTTAGCGGACGTCCAATGAGAAAGTGAGCTGGAGTTAGAGGTTCTGGGTCCCGTGGATCCGTCGAGGCGGGACACAGTGGTCTAGAATTGAGGATAGCCTCCACCCGTTTGAGTACCGTATAAAATTGTTCATAGGTGAGGCCGGCGTCCTTCATGATTCGGGTTAAGTGGTACTTCATCTTCTTTACGGCTGCTTTCCACAATCCTCCCATGTGTGGAGCACTAGGAGGAATGAATTTCCACTCAATTCCGTCGGCTGCAAGTTGTCTTAAAATTTCTGTTGATGTCTGGGGTTCCTGCAGCCACTGATACCACTCCTTTAGTGTGTTGGCCGCTCCCTGGAAGTTTGTTCCGTTGTTGCTGAGAATTTGGGAAGGTTTTCCCCGTTGACTGGTGAACCGGAAGAGAGCTCCAATGAATCCTTCGGTGGTCAAATCTGACACTAGTTCCAGATGGACTGCTTTGGTGGAGAGACACACAAAGACACAAGCGTAGGCCTTGTATCTTGCCTGCCCTCGGAGCTTTTGCACTCGGAGCTCAAACGGACCAGCATAGTCTACCCCCGTAACCGTAAACGGAGGAGAAGCGGTAACACGTTGCGGAGGAAGATCCCTTATCAGTTGTTGTTGAGTTATGGCTTTGACTTTGGCACACACAACACACTGTCTGGTAAATTTTAAAACTGCTCCTTGCCCAGCGGGTATCCAATAGTTCTGCTGGAGGGACGCCCTGACTTGTTGTGGTCCCGCATGGAGGAGGCGATGGTGCTCTTGTTGAATTATCAACTTTGTGAGATGACTGTCCTTGGGGAGGAGGATGGGTTGGCGCTGGTTGAGTGGAGCTGAGGATCGTTGGAGTCGACCATTTACTCGAATAAATCCGTCCTCATCTAAGAATGGGTTAAGAGAAGCGAGTTTGCTTGTAGATGATACATTGCCCGTTTTGTTCAGCTGGGCGATGTCAACAGAGAACGCAACACTCTGGACTTGCTTGATCCACACTAGGAGAGCTGCTCGGAGCTCCTGCACAGTAGGACTGGTGATCACTTTTGACTTGGACAAACCTCTTCGAAGGTTTGCAGTGACCTTCACTAATTTGGAGAGGAGGGAGAATGACTCCAGAAGCTTGGTAGTGGGGCACTTAGGAATGACCGCGTTGTGGTGGGCCATCTTGCGTTCCTCTTCTGTTGTTTGTGTTGGTTGCTTGTGGCACTGTGACATGTTCACTAATGACAACCAACTTAGTCCATGCCACCACAAGTCATTGTGTTTAAGGGCCATTGGTGTGATTCCGCGGGAGGCAGCGTCGGCGGGATTGTCCTCACTTCGAACATGGTTCCATTTGGACGGAGGAAGGAGCTTCTGGACCTGGGCGACTCGATTTCCTACGAATGTTGACCATCGGTTGGCGTTGGAAGCAATCCAGGCTAGGACTGTGGTAGAGTCCGTCCAGGCGTAGGCCTCCGGAGCGCCGGAGTCCAGTTGAGTTAGTGCTTTGGATACCCTTGAGATGAGCTTTGCCAGAAGGAGGGCTCCGCATAGCTCCAGTAGGGGAAGGGTGGTGCGCTTGACTGGAGCCACCTTAGTCTTTGAAATGAGTAGATGCGGAGTGGAGTGAGCTGTCACTACGTAAACTGCTGCTGCTGCGTAAGCCTTCTCCTAGGCATCTGAGAAGCCGTGTAAGGTATATGTTGATTCGGAGGAAGGCAGCACCCACCGTGGGATTCGAATTGCTTTTAGTTCTTGGAGGTCCTCACGATACTTGGTCCATTGTTGAAGGAGTGGGCTGGGAGGTTCCTCATCCCACTCAACTTGTTCTGCCCACAGTAACTGCATTATTAGTTTGGCTGTAATTGTTACTGGGGCCACCCAACCGAGAGGATCAAAAACCTTGGCGATGTCTGACAGCACTGTCCTCTTGGTTTGGGGACGTCCATCCGGAGGAGAAACAAAAAACAAGAAGTCATCGGAGCTAGGATTCCATTGGGTCCCTAGGGTTTTCATGGTGTCGGCATCAGTGAAGTGAAGTAGTGTCTTGGTCTCTCGGTTTTCTGGTAGTATGGATTGGAGAACATCTTCGTTGTTGCTCATCCATTTCTTCAGTGGGAGCTGTCCGCTCTGGAGCAGCTGACTAATTTGGCGAATTAGGTGGATGGCCTTGTCTGTTGTTGGAGCTCCTTCGAGCAAGTTGTCCACGTAGAAGTCGCGCAGCCCTATACGGGAAGCTTCAGGGAATTCTTGAGCTTTTTCAATTGCTACCTGGTTGACGGTGCGAGTGGCCAGGAACGGTGAGCTGGCCTGCCCAAACACGACGGAGGTGAGCCAGTAAGCGACGGGTGGTGAGGCCTCGGAGGGGCGCCATATGATCCTCGGGAAGTCCCAGTCGTCAGGGTGGACCTTTACTTGTCGGAACATCTTGACAATGTCTGCCACCAAGGCGACTTTGTGCATTCGAAAGCGGAGGAGATGATCCAGGAGGTTGTCTTGTACCCACGGTCCCACCCGGAGCTTTGTGGAAGTGCTGGCGGCGTTGATGACGGCGTGGTATGGCATGTAGTACGTTTCTGGTCCGTCCATTAGTTGCTGCTGAGGGGGGACCCTCCGCATGTGACCCGAGGTGAGCATGTTCTCGAGGTCTTGGTAGTACTGCTCCTGCTTTTAAGGATTTCGGCGGAGTCTCGCTTCTTCTTGTAACCATCGGCGGATGGCGCATTTTCGAGACTGTCCCAATGGTTGCTGGGTTTCCTTGACGGGGAGGCGGACGATAAATCTTCCATCTGCCTCTCTTAAGTGTGTAGTTAAGAAGTGTTTCTCACACTCCTTCTCTTCTTGGGACTGTACCTTGGTGCTGAGCTCCTTCAGCTGCCAGAACTTCTGGAGGTCTTGGTCTAGGGTGGATACAGCAGCATGGTGTGTATACACTTAATTGTTGCTGGCTCCGACCTTTCCCATGAGAGTCCATCCAAAGATGGTGTGGAAAGCAGTGGGAGTCCCTGGTGGACCCTTTACCTTCCATTTTAGCATAATGTCGGAGTAGCAGTCCGCCCCCAGGAGCAAGTCCACTGGAGCGGGTCGAATAAACTTCTTGTCGGCTAGTTGCAGGCCCACAAGGTGAGAAAAGGTCTAAAGATTAATCTGGCACGTTGGTTTACGGCCAGTGATGGTTTTCACAATAACGGCTGCAACTGAGACCACCACTGGGTTTGTCTTGTTTGAGGAGGAGACACTGAAATGGGCCACACCGGAGGACACTCCGGTGGGAGCTGACTGGAGCTCGTATACTTCAGTCCGTACGGACTCCCTGGGAAGTTGGAGTCGTTGGGTGCAGTCCTCCGTTATGCAGCTGACTTGACTCCCACCGTCTAGTAGTGCTCTTACTTGGTGAATAGTGCCATGGGGATCTCGGATCTGTACCATGGCCGTTGCTAGGAGTGTGTTGTAGGTGTTCGACGTCGAAGGACTGAGGTTGGAGGCGTAGAGGCTTGCTGCTCCTGCCACCGGAGCTGCTGCCGCCGGAGCTGGCGGAGGCGGGTTTTCTCAGCTTTCGTCATTGTCTTGGTGGAGGAGTGTGTGATGGCGACGAGTACATTTTCGGCAAGTGTGTTTGGAGTTGCACTCTCTGACCGAGTGGCTTCGTCCCAGGCAGTTGAAGCATAGTCGCTTCTCTTGCGCGAATTGCTTCCTATCCCCCACTGTCTTGTCAAGGAAGACCTGGCACTGTAAAAGTCTATGAGTGTCTTGACACGCAAAGCACTTTGGCGTGGAGTAGGAGGAGGTGGAGCTCACACCGTGGTTGGAGTAAGCCTTCTTCTTTCCTGCCGGTTGACTAGACGACGCATTCTTCCTCAAATTTGGCCCGCTGTCCATGTCCGCGTCGATCCGGTCGTTCAAAAACTTGGAAATAACTTCTATTGTTGGAATAGCTTGGGTAAGAGTACGATTCCACGCACGGCGGCTCTCGTCGGCAATCTTTTCCCTAATAGCGTTGTCGTGACTGCATGTCACTGGTCCACCGGCTGTTGCAGCTCCCGGAGCTGCTGCAGAATCTCTGCTGTAGAGTCTACCAGCTTGCGGAGGTCCTTTGGCTGGCCGGAGGAAGCTCCGGGAAGATGAAGGAGACGAGACACTAGAGAGAACACTAACTTACGGCGGTTTTGGTACCGTTCTTCTAGTAACGTCCAGGCTCTGGAGTAGTTTCCATCAGTGACAGGAATAGACGAAATTAGCTAAAGTGCTTCCCCTTTGAGTGCGGCCTTGAGGTACTGGAGTTTTGCTACGTTGGATAGTGGGCTGTTTGCATGGATGGCTGACTTGAAGAGGTCGGCGAACGACATCCACTCTTGAAGGTCTCCGGCGAAGGAGGGAACTGAGAGGTCAGGCAGTTTGCCGAGCTGGAGCCCTGGGAGGGTTGATAAGTCTGTTATAATATTTTTACATTGTAAAAATGATAATTTTAAATTGAAATTATTCCCTTTTACACCATTTAATTGTTTGATTTGAGTTTGTGTTAAATTAATTGGATATCCATCATCTTTATTGAATTGAGCTTTATTTAGATGTAATGTTTGTTCTAAGTGCTGTTAAAGATATTCTTGCAATCCCTCACGATTCTCCAAATGCATTACTGTACACCTCAAAAAAGTATAGGGGACTTCAAATAATGAGATCCACTTGGGAAGCATTTATTCAACATTATAACATTTGTGTCGTGTTGTTAAGTTGTAATGACCCATATATCCCATTCGTCAAAGATTTGAAATCCAAAATGTAATTTTGTATTAAAGCTTTGAAACTTGATGGGGATAAAGTTCAAACTGAGTTTGATTTGCATCCTTAAACAAAGCCAGGCAAGATTTTAAGAGAAAGTTTAAGGATTCAAGAGTATGCCCAATAGTGTTCATTTCCACTTCGAGGACAAGGCGTTGAATTGTATAAAAAGTGTCCGTACGGCAATCAAATTATTATTGGAAAGCGCGGCTTAACGTCTTCAGAGTGGTTGAATGCTTTAAAAATGTCTGCTAATGTTTATCCTGTTAAAGCAATTCCAGGTCGTTCCCTAGATTCATCCCTTTGCAGGCACTGCAAGGAGAAAGAAACCCTCTCTCATGTTCTAGGGAAATGCCATGTGGGAAGCTTACTGAGAAATAGTAGACATCATGAAGTAAGAACTATCATTGATAATCATCTGAGAACACTTGACTGGATTGTACATGAAGAAGTGACTGATGGTGCTTCCAAAAGGGTTGACATCATCTGCTGGCTAAAAGATCTGCTGTCAGGGTACATTTTGGATCCCACAATACGTATGGAGCAATCCTGTAGTCAAGCGGAAGAAGTTAATATAGAAAAGCAGGCTCATTATAACCCTTGCATTCCTTACTTTCTGGACAAGTACAAACTGAAGAAGTTGGAAGTGGTTGGACTTTTTGTTGGAGCTAGGGGCACTATAACAGAGTTCTTTGTATCTTTTCGCAAAGAACTGCGTCTACCATCAAGAATGATTGAAGAAATAGTAGTTGCTACGATTCGAGGATCATGCCGAATCGCCCATAATCATTTATATAATATGAATTTATCTCATAGTTGATTTTTATTTGATTATTTAAAATAATTGTATCCTTTGTTTTACAAAAACCATAATTATTCTGTGAATGATGTGTTTTTTTCTTACTGTGTCTTAATGGCAAGCGTAATAGTGCGCCAGTTGTAAATAAAAGATTTACTTTCTCTCTTATTTATGTGTAAAGGCATTTTCAATAGCTGTATATTGGCTTTCTGTGAAGGATATATTAATCATTTATGTAAAAGAAAACAAATTCATAATTTTTACGAAGTACTAATAAGTACTCATATATTCAACTTGCATTTTTCCACCACCTGTTGTTGTCATAGTAAGTACTCGTTCTCTAAATTTAATAACATAAGCAGTTGTATTTGCTGGAACATTTTCACTTAATTTGAATTGAATTTTATTACTTAATGTATTACCTCTAATACAATCTTCTTGAAAAGTTGTATCCAAACAATACAAAAGATAAGCTGTTTTAAATCCATATGGTGCAATTTCTTCTTCTGTTTTAATAAATTAAATAGTTCTCTAAATTTTGAATATCGATCATAGTTTTCTATACAAGCTAGACCATTACCACCATTTAATTTGATGTCAGGATAAATTACATTATTTAAAGATATAAAAGCATCTCGAACATTACAATGATCAAATACTGAAATATTGGATTTTTGACTATTTAAACGATTAGTTTGAAATCCAACAACAAAACCTAGAATCTTTGCAGGTCCTGATATAGTAGTTAAATTACGATATAAAGTCATTGCTGGTAAAACTGGAAATGTTTCTAGTTGTTTCATTATAAATTTATACGGAATCCTTGGTTGAGTTGTAAGATATTCAGATATTTCACTAGAAATTTCTGGGTTTAGTTCAATATAAGGCATTCTCCATTTAAGAGATGTGATATTAATTAAATCATCAACTACATCATCAGTACCTGCTGTTGCTTGAGCACTAGATTTAAATATAGCATCATCATTAAGTACTTTAACAAAATCGACAGAAACTCTTACTCCTGATACTATTTTATCTCTAAATCCCAAGATATGTGAAAATGAAATTATAAAACGACCTTTACTTTTATCTCCTGCATTTGCATTAAATTTAAATAATAAATCATGTCTATTTGCAAATCCTAGGTTTTTATTAGTTTTTGCAGAATATTCATTATCGTCTAAAGACCAGCATTGACCATGTCCTCTATTTGAACTAAAACCATCATTATATTTTAATAATCCTTGAATTAAACTTACATGTCCTGGTCTGGTATACTGTTCAACAGTTGTATCATCAAATGTTAAGATAACTTTACTTAATAGAAACATAGGTCTATAATTAACTAATTTAATTAACTCTGTACCTGTATATCTTGTACCATTTGACTATTTTACCAAATTAACCTCAAATATAAAGAAAATATTCTCTAATAGAAAAAAGTTATCTGCATTATCAATGCTAATTGTAGTTGCTACTGGTTTAATAAAATGTGGTTTTTCTTGTTTTAAGTAATTAAATTAACAAAATTTTATTGCATCACTAGTAGTTATTGGATGTTGAAGATTTAAGTATTTTTCAATCACTTTTTGCGCATTCATTTATTTAAAAAAAATTGTAATTAATTTTTATATTTAGAATAGTATTTATTTAATCACTCGATTATGGTTTTCCAAGGCGGCCCGAAAGGCCTAAAGGGCCAAGCCTGAAAAGGTTTAGTTTGTATATTTAAAGCATCTAAACAGGCTTTATGCTCTGTTTTGTTATTATTTTCATTAATATTTTGTCTTATTGATGTTTTATTATATTTGATATATTCAGTATTTGTATTCATTTATAAATATTTTAAAGATAAAGTAATTGTTATTTCTTCACCTCTAAAATTAATTCGATTTAGTTCTTCATCAGTCAATCATACCTCAATTTCATTGATATATTTCTGATCTGCATTATAATATACTGGTTGTGTAGCTTTTTCTATAATTTTATAACCTGGTGGTACTTTTGGTTTAAATGAATAGATACACCTAGATCGTCTAGCATTTATAGAACATCCAGTCAATAAATCACAATTTACAAGTACTGAGTTAACAAGATTAATATCGACAGTTGTTTTTGAAAAACGTTTTTCCAATTGGATTAGGTGTTTCAAAATCTACAACGAAACCAGCTGGAATTTCAATTACACATTTAGCAATAGAAGTATCTGGCTTGATTTGTATAACATTATTTAGGAAATTGTCTTCATCTTCTTTTGTTATGACATTATTATTAACATCTAAACCCATTCTATCTTAAATTTCATTAGCGATACTTTCAATTTCATAACTTCTTGTTTTTAAAGTAATATCAATAAAATCATTATCATCTTTTTTATATCTAAAATTATTATTTCTTTCATCTATATTAGGTATTATATAGTAAGCAGATATCTTTTTTAAGGCTATTTGGGCTCCATTTTTTATAGGAATTGGTATCTCATAATAAACTGTTATATTGTTTTCTTTTGTACGCAACAATATTTCTGTTTCTCGTTTATTATTGAATATTTTGCTCTCATTATTCAATATTTTGATTTCTTGTAGAATATTGTCTAAGACTTTTATAATATTTTCATTATTTATTTACTATGTAATATATTTATAAGTATAGAATATATATTTGTAAAAGCTTTATCTGAAAAATGTGATTTAAATTTATCTAGTATTTCAGTAGCTAATTCTTTATCATTTTTATCAATATTTGTATGTCTCCCTTGTATATTAGCTAATAAAGTTTTTAACTTTGGTACAAGAATATCAGGATCATCTATAATAAATTTAATATAACTATGTTTTACTCGCTCTGACCTGCCCTGGAAACCATTCCTGAGCCCTTGTCCTATTGCTGTTTTAAAACTTGCTTCATCTAATGTATTATTGCTCTGTGACATTTGTTTAGTGATTACACCTTGTTTTTTAAGATAAGCAGAAATAATACCCCAGTTTTAACCTTTAGAACTTCCTAATTTACCTTCAGGTGTATAACAAGCTTTAGTTTTAACCATAAGCTATGCATATATATCAGCATCATACATATCATATTTGGTTTTATCTGGATGCATTCTAGTTAATAATTCCCATACACCAATTGACAATTTATGTTTCTTTCCTAATATAATCACCTAAATCCTGTATTTATTCAATTCCAATATAATAAATATCGGTGTACCTATCATTGTTTACTTGAAGTTTAATAGATAAAGCATCGTTAGATACGGTACCTAAATATTTAAAAGATATAAGACCCTCTTTATATTTTTGATGAATAAGTTCTGGTACATTTTCAACCGCTAATTGTGCATCTCTTTCTTCCTGTACAGATTGATTTGCTAAAGCTAGATTTTTTAACAATTGATCATTACCAGCTTTATATTCCTTTAATTTAGTGTATTGATAATGTGCAATATTTGTTAAATGTGCATGTTTAGAATTGACATCTTTTTGAAAAAGGGCTTATTCTTTTAAAGCTGCTGTTGCTTTATTTTTGACTGTATCAGTTATGTTTTGTGTTGCTTTAATAATTGGTGCATATTTTTTCTCTTGTTCTAATGTAAAAGCATCATCTCCTGTTTTCTCAATAATAAATTGTTTTCTCAATTTTCTATTATTTTTATTTTCTTTTTTCATTAGTCTTATTTGACGTTTAATTTGTTCTGCTTCACTTATTTATATATGTTTATTTTATGAATTATTTTTCTTTAGCCACATGTCTTTGTAAACGATCTTTTATTATATTTTTGTTTATTTTAATTTTTTGTTTTCTATATTCGGAGTTTTTTATTTGTTCTAGTGTTAAATCAACCCAACTATTAAAATTATTAGAATATTTTTTCCATTTTACTAAAGCTCTTATAATATTAGGATCTTTTGTTTTCTTTGTTTCTATAATATATTCATACTCAAAATCTTCTTCTTCTTTGTTATATGGCGTTATTTCATTGGCAAAATAAGTTCCTTTAATTTCTTTATTATGGTAGTCTAGTAGTTTATAGGTTATAGTACTTGTTTGTAAAACTTTCTTGATATATAGTATTTCTTCAGCAAATCGTGGTTTATACCCTCTATCAAATTTATTTCCAAATAAATGTGTTCTTACTCTTTAACCAGGGTGAAGCCCCTCCGAGACCTTTGGTCGACCTGGTTTAAAATTATTATTTGTACTTTTATCATTATTTAAGTCTCCTAACCTAGACTTTGAGCCATAAAGATTTGAATATACTTTAAATTCATTTTCTGGTTTACTTGCTTCAATAGGTGTCATTTTAATACTACTATGCTTTGAACTATTATAATTTGTAATAAGATCTTGTAAGACATCAACCCATCTAGTTGTTCCTTGTTCAGTCATATATTTATACATCTTTTGTTCAATTGTTCTTGCAAATCTTTCTACAATCATTGCTTTTGTCTCATTTTCAGTTGTATACCAGTTAATATTATATTTTTGAAACAGCCTATTAATTTTTTTACCACTATATTCAGTTCCTTTATCAGAATGTAGATTTTCAGGATTTCTATTATATTTGAATACAAATTCAAAACTATCTTCTACTTCATCTGCATTTTTAGGTTTTAAAGGTATAGCCCATCCATATTTAGAAAATGTATCAATAATTCAATTAATATATCTATATCCATCATTATCTTTAACCCATTTTTCAGGCATAAAAACTAAATCAGCTTGCCATTGAGTCTATACCTAGTGTATAATATCTTCTACGTTTAAATTTTGTTATTTTACGTAAATGCTGAGTATACGTATCTTGTGTAGCTAGATATTCTTAAACAATTTGAGATTTTATTCCTGTTTTTCTAGATAATTTATTTATTCCAAAAAATCCAGTTTAAGGGTTTTCATATACGAATTTAAAATTTTATATGATTTATCATCTTTATTTTTATCTGGTCATAATTAATTATTATGTAATGGCTTAAGTCCTATACCTAGATATAATTTTGGTTTTAATACACTTGTAGTTACAAAACGTTTAACTTTTTCACTAAATGTAGGATTTTATATTTTATATATATCTTTTTGTAATTTTCTATCTGCTTCATGTCTATTATCTTTATCTTTGTAAATATTATATGATAAATCGTGATGCATTGCTGCTTCATCAATTTAATTTACTGGTTTATCTCCTTTTGCTATTCGTTCTTGAAATTTGGTTCCTGGTCCTAGATAATTACTACCTGACTAATGTACTTCTCCTATACATTTACCAATTTTATCAACTATATCTCCACCAATTTTAGTAGATTCTTTAGATTTAATAAAAGTACACTTTTGAGTATTACACACTGTGCATTTTGCTTTTATCATAGTTTTTAGTTATTACCTGTTCAATTTCATTATTAGATGTTTTCACCTTGCATTTCATACAAATTATACGGTCTATGTCCTCCTTGTGCTTTGCAATATTATTTATTTATTACCATACGTATTTTGAATATATATCATGAATATTTGATTTTTTATGTCTTGCAGTTTTATCACGTCTTCCTATACATCCACATTCACACATCACAGGTGCACTTTATTTTTCTTTAGAACAGACTTTACATTCAGATCTTAGACCTGTTTTAGTTACATGATCTTTTCTAAATTCATTTAACTGTTTCTCCACCTTACAAATACTACATTTTATTTTATTGTTCCCCACTTTATAATAAATAAATTATGCAGTAAAAGCTAAGAGCTATACTAAATGATTTAATTAAACATCAACCTGAACATGGCTGTGTTAAAACCACTGATAATCGTAATAAAATTATTAAAATACATCACTTACATTAGTTATACTTAAAAAATCAAAGTCGTATTCGTAGTCGTGATCGCAGTTGTGTTCTCAAAATGAACATAGTAAAATCAATAAAAAAATTGAAAATGTTGTAAAAATGTTTTAAAACTGCTGATTTTCCTATCAAACTAGCCTTAAATCATTTAAATAGGCTACTTTTCAAAAAATGAGGTCGTAACTCGTAGGTGCGCCGGAACATACATTTCCACACTACTTACAGTACTTAAAAAGTTATAATATTGAGAATATAGTGCTTAAAAATACTTGTAAATAACTGTTAAGAGTTTGATAGAAAAATACAATCAGTCTTTAAGTATAACATAAGTCATAGGAATTAGGAACAAAAGTTCATACACTTCCAAGTACAAATAACAAAATGCATATTAGTTAATTTATTTAAATATTTCTATTATATTTTTTTGCTCTAGTAAATACTATTTGTAGAGTCAAATTATCCATAGCTTCATTTAAATCACTTTTATTTGTTGTATTGAGTTGGTTCATTATAAATTCGCTGATAGATCTGTTCAAAAGATTTGGTGAGTACAGAAAAAGAAATAACTTATAAAAACGTACTAGTAAGTAAGTATTTTAACTTCTGAACTACTATGAATGACTTAAATAAATAACTGACAGACGGTAATCTTGGAATTTTGGAACAAAGCGACCGATTTCAGAATTTATTTTTGATTTTCTTCAGGCTAAAATAAATTTTAATAATATACATATCAGAATTCCACTCTTCAGTAATAACTGCTGGATACAGACATCAATACATTATAAAATTATTACACTTTTTCCATAGAAAGTTTACTTGTATTGAAATTACTTTGCTTACTTACTACGTTCTGCTAATTACTAATAATAATTTATTTATTTTGTCATTTTGGCCGCAGCCCATACAGCATTGTTTAGATATTTACAATCAGAGATATACAAAATTATTGTTGGTTAGACCTTGTCGATTAAAATCAAGTGTGTTAATATAATTAGCAGTTATTTTAGTTTATGAAGTGCGTAAAAAGATCATGATTCATGATATATTAAATAGCAGCCAAACATGTATGGTTGTATTTTTAAAAATATTTACAAGTATGTATGGCATAATCAAGTGTGCATAGTTAAGAGTATTTAGCTTTGGAGCACGATTTAGCTCCTTTTGGCCAGAAACACGCAAACAATACTGCTTTCCGTCAAGATCATTTGCCTCTTTTGGTCATAAGTTATTAAAGTTAAGAATGTGTAACATGAAACCATACGCAGTACATAAATGCTGAGTTTTAGTAAAGCCACGTAGTAAGAATTTAAGCCGAGCGAGTTTCGGAATTCTGAAGGGTATGCGTGAGGCAGAAAAAATTACGTAGTCAATAATTTAGCACAAAAACTGAGCAGAACGAATTACAGGGACAATACTAAAGCACTGGCACTGAGCAGAGCTAATTACGGCGTCAATACTGACGCAAAAGCACTGAGTGGAGCGAATTACAGGGGCAGTACTAAAGCACAAGCAATGAGCAGAACAAATTACGAGGGCAATATTAAAGCACTGAGCAGAGCAAGTTACAGGGGCAATACTGAAGCACAAGCACTGATCAAAGCAACTTACGGGTGTAACACTGAAGCACAGGAACTGATGACAGCTAATTACGGGGGCAGTATAAAAGCATAAATAATAAGCAGCGAACATTATTATACAATTACGGGAGTACAAACCGTAGGTAACGTTTATATAACGTATTGCGTGATAGTTAGTTAAAGATTCGTTTACTAGTGCATTTAGGTGATTTTCTCGTTGAAATAAAGGGTTGTTTGTCTTAATCAATACAGTTGTAAAAGAATTTTTGAATTCTTATAGCTTTATCCTAAAAGTTGAAGATCTGTCCAAATCCTTTAATGTCATGGTAACATTTGACTATATTGGGTACAAAGCTTACCCTCGTTGGTTTGGAGTTCGAGTGTCGCTCAAGGAATTTGGTCCTAGGCGTTATATAGTGCGGGCATTTGAGCATTATGTGAAAGACGTCCTCAACCTGTTTTCCACGTAGTTCACAGTCAATTGCTTCTTTACGCTTCCATATTTTATTTATGCCATTGAGGTTGCTAACTATTACTTTAATAACGATCCTTGGTAGGCCTGTTTTTATATTTGTACTGCTAATTACATATTAGGATATATGACCTACTACAAACAGATATCTTGCAATCATTTATTATTATAATGATTTACATTTATATTCCAATGATACACGCATTCGTAAATCAACATTACTTGAATTGTAATGTTTAGGGGGTATAAATGCGTAATAACTGTTAGATTTATTTTAAACTTTTAAATTTTTAAGCTTGTAAATTGCTCATAGGCCCTTGTATTTCTTTTAAACTGAACGCTGGCTCTTGATTTTCATAAGGTAGTTTTTTCATGAAAGAGTTGCTTGCTGTCGGGATAATATTAAGTTTACGTGCTGTAGTTACGCAACGGCCATCCACAATAAAATCAATTGTAATTCAATAATATTTATAGCTAAACTAGCTTATATTATGAATAGGCCAGATCAGCCCCCACCAAAGAAGGTACATCATGGGCAGTTCAAGCAACACCCCATCCCAAGCAAAGTGAATCATAAAAATAAAAGTAGTTCCATGGCTATCTCTGATACTGCACTAGCAATGTCACTGCATAATTTTCTGCATATTACACTAAATAACTTCAATGATTAGATTCAACCTGACAAACAAAATAGAAATAGTAATGTTAACCACTTTGTTCCAGTCGATCCATCACCACAACAACAAGATACCTGATAATATTTACCAATTTCCCATTGGTTATATTTAGTTTTATATATGTATTATTTATATAGTTAGCAAATTATTATTGAGCATTGGTTATTTTATATTATGTATGACTGTGTAACTACAGCACGTAAACTTTATACAGTAAGCAATTTTAAAGGTGAATATAATAATATAATTAAATTAATGCAAGATATCTATGTTTGTAGTAGGTCATATATCTTAATATGTAATAAGCAGTAAGTAGTAAGTAAGCAAAGTAATTTCGATAGAGGTGAACTTTCCATGGACAACGTGTAATAATAATAATAATTTATTCATTGGGTCGATTTAACCGAAGTTCATACAACCAGACTCAACCAGTCACTGTGGGTGAGGAAATAGGAGGTTACCGCGTTAGATCGTCTAGGTCTTTGTACCCTTTCACGCTTATTGCTGAAGATTCAGAGAATTTGTGGTAAATGCAACGTTGTTATATTTTTAACGCCGTTAAAAACCGCATTTATATTGAATTTAGCCTACTTTTAAGGCAAATATTTGAAAATTCATATCGCACCAAATTTTCATCGTACCAAAAAAACCGAACATGTCTGTATAATGGCATATCTTAGACTACATAAAAAAAATAAATTTCGAAATTTCGAAAAAAATTGACACACATCTTTTCATGTGAATATGTGCCATTTTCTCGTTTAGCCTATGCTAAAATTGAAAATTCAAAACATTTTTGGCGCCAAAATTATGCGCATATTTTGAAAAAATTTTGTCCACGTTATTTCCAAATCATGTAGTGTTAGAAAAAAAAATATCATGATATTTCGCCAATGTTGATTGGTATTTGAAATTTGTACTCGTGAGCGGTATAGGGGTAAGGGGAAACAGGGTGCGTCTGTCATATATTTATTTAACTCATTCGTAGTGGTTCAGACGTTACTTACGGTTACTTACTTGGTAGTACGTTTTTATATGAAAACATTTACATCCTAATTCAATAAACAATGGTACAATATTTTTTTTTTTTTTTATTTTAAAACAACTTTGTTTCTTTTTATTAATATTATTTAAGGTTAATGTATCGTTAATCCCTAAATCACTAGTATCTTACCACAATTTAATAATATTCTTTATATCTTTCTAAAAATAACTAGTTCTTACATGTAGCAACAGTCCATTAGTATCAGTTTGAACTATTAATGCATAAACACCGCATTTGGATTTTAAATGTTTGTGTTCATATAAATAGATTCCATATTTCACCATTGCCAGTACAAACAATCCTACAAATATAGGTTTATTAAATAAAACACTCATTTAATTTATGTTATGCTTCTAACTCTTTGCCTTTAAAAATTATAATAATAATATTGAATTATTAAATAAGTCGATATAGCGTCAGCATAGAGAAAGAAAACTTTATTAAAATAAACTTGACACTGACATCCAACGACGATAGCCCAACGGACTCAGTATACGTTGCAAAATTTTGTTATACATAGTTATGCTTGTAAGTGTAATTAAATAAATTAGAGTTAACAAAATATTAATCAGTAGGTATACAAGAAAAAAAGTGGTGCACACATATTCAAACGGATTTCTTCAAAACAGAGATAACTATGTCGTCAATCAGCGTAGAAGGTAGGCATTGAGTTTTCATGGAATTGAGGAAAAACTTTGAGATCGTCCCGCGTGCCCCAATGTACAGCCCTACCACATGAATTTCATAAGGTCCTAATTTCTGTTTGAAGTAGGCAATGCAAGGGTTATACATTTCTTTTTTCTTCTTATAAATGGCCTTTGATTGATTTATGTCATTCTGTTCCATACGCACGGTTGGATCAAGTATAATTCATTGCTCCGTTGTTAAGTTGTAAAGAATTATGTCAACACGTCTTGAACCATTTCTAGTACGTATAGCTTCCTGAAGAACTTTCCACCCTAATTTTTGCATTGCCTTAGCAATTAAACGCCGAACTGCGTGATGTCAGTTATAACACATCAGCTCTTCACGGTGACAACGTCTAAGGATATGTCCTATCGTTTTAATCTCCTTACAGCCATGTCGGCAATAAAGAAATCCTTGGTCAGGTCAAGGGATAGCATTGACGGGTAATACATTACCAACTATTTTTATAGCAGTGGTCCACTTTGATGAGGAAAGTCCAATTTTCGATTGAATCCATTTATTGGCATACGGACATTCTTGAAATTGAATTACACTCTGCCCTTTTTGCGGGAGCTTACACCAGATATCGTATTCCAGGCTTTCTAAATGACCTCTAATAAACTTACTCCTTTTCCCCTTGTAATGAACTATTTTTTGTCTAACTTCAAATGGCACATCCAGGAAATCTAAGCATTGACATTTTTCAGTATCCAAATCCTTTACTTTATGGATTAAAGCATGACCTGACAACGACAAAATTTCTATTGCATTAAAATTCTGAGTGCCAGCTTCCCATTTAGCACGAATGAGTGATATTCCTTTACACTTTGAGCTAGAGTACAGCATGCTGGTAGAAGTACTTATTGGAAGACTAATAATTTCTTTCACACAACTACGAATTATCTTGTCAATTGACTCTAAAAACTTTTTAGATATTTTTGAAAGCGGAGCCATCTGCAATGGATGAATTAAAGTGGGCCACAAGTAGTCTTTGAGGACTCCTAACCATTGATCAGGTCGGAGCATTGGGGTAGACGTCAATTTTTCAATTTTTTTACCGAATTTCTTGGCAACCTTGGCTTCATCAAAAACAATACAATCATTGAAGGTGACTGCCAAGTATTTAATTGTCTCTTCAGGTACGATACAATTTATGTATAAGTCACTTCCTATTTGAATTCGGTCCTGTCATTTCTCACCTTTCAGCATGCTAATAGCTGGACTTTTTAATGGAGAGAGAGATAGTAAAATTTTACTTACAACTGGCGCACTATTACGCTTGCCATTAAGACACAGTAAAAAACAAAAGACATTCTTTACAAGTTAATTGTGATTTTTGTAATAAAATAATAACATTATTTTAAATGATAAACTTAAAATCAACTTTGGGATAAATTCATATTATATAAATGATTATGTGCAATTCGGCAAGATCCTCGAATTGTAGCAACTACAATTTCTTCAATCATTCTTGAAGGGAGACGAAGTTCTTTACGAAATGATTCAAAGAACCCTGTAATAGTGCCTCTGGCTCCAACAAGAAGTCCGACGACCTCCAGCTTCTTCAATTGGTACTTCTCCAGAAAGTATGGAATACAAGGATTATAATGAGCCTGCTTTTCTATATTAACTTCTTCTGCTTGACTAACGGACTGCTCCATACGTATTGTTGGATCCAAAATGTATCCTGACCTTAAATATTTTCGCCAGCAGATGATATCAACTCTTTTTGAAGCACCATCAGTCACTTCTTTATGAACAATCCAATCAAGCGTTCTCAAATGATTAGCAATAATACTTCTAACTTCATGATGTCTAGTATTCCTCAGTAAGCTTCCCACATGGCATTTTCCTAGAACATGAGCGTGGGTTTCTTTCTCTTTGCAGTGTCTGCAAAGGGATGATTCTAGCGAACGACCTGGAATTGCTTTAACGGGATATACATTAGCAGACATTTTTAAAGTATTCAAGCACTCTGAAGACGTTAAGCCACATTTGTCAATAATAATTCGATTTCCGTACGGACACTCTTTATACACTTCAACACCTTGTCCTCGAAGAGGAAAAGAACACCATTGATCATACTCTTGATTTCTCAAAATTTCCCGTAATATTTTGCTAGGTTTCGTTTTAGGACGTGAATCCAGCATAGGCTGAACTTGATCCCCATTAAGTTGTAAAGCTGCAATGCAACTTTCCATTTCGGAATTTAAATCTTTAACAAATGGTATATATGGGTCATTGCAACTTAGCAGGACTACACAAATGTTATAGTGTTGAATAAATGCTTCCCAAGTAGATCTCATAATTTGAAGACCCCTACACTTTTTTGAAGTGTACAACAAGGCATTGGGAGAATCATGAGGAATAGTAAGGATATCTTTGACGGCACTTCGAATTAGCTTATCCAAGTCTACAAGAAATTTCTTGGGCAATTTATTTAAGGGGGCAGTTTGCAATGAATAGGTTAGACAAGGCCATAAATATTGATTAATAACGGCAATCTTTTGATTTGGAAATAACATAAGAGTCCCAACTAAATTCTGCAGATCTTTAGAGAAATTCTTGATTGAAGAAGCAGGATCAAAAGAAATTTCATTATTAAAATAAACTCCCAGATACCTTACCGTTTCTTCTTTCTTGATGGACTCAATGATGTTATTATCATCAACAACCAGCGGATCTTCGCATAACTCTCCTTTTACAATGTTAATGACTTTACATTTATTTAAGTTGATATCATACCCAACCTTGTTAAAGTTTGCAATAGCTATTTTTGTTAATTCACGGGCTCCTTGGATGGAACTAGACACAAGAGCGATGTCATCAGCAAAACCTCTTCCTGCTACATTAGGAACATCATCGTGTAAGTGGAACCAATACGCTTTACTAACTTCACGCTCATTGAGTTCTCGGAGCACATGATCGATAGAAATATTAAACAATTAAGGGGAAAGTGGTGAACCTTGAAAAACTCCTTTTTGTACTAATATAGGTTTGGAAATTCCTTTACTTGTTTGAATTTGAGCTTCATTTTCAACCATCAAACACAGAATGAGAGATCTAAGAGCAGAGGGCATCAACTTAGCATTCAACATGCTGGAAGTATGCAAATGGGAAACAATAAGAGCTAACGACTCTGTGCTGCGCCGATATAGTTCAACTGCTGCATGCCTGGAATTTCCAAACATGGCGGTGTCATCGGCTAATTTAGCATTTGAAACCTTGTCATGTAATAAGTGCAAGGAAAACCCAAATTTTTCTGCGACCTCTTTTTCACTTAAATCCTGTATTATAGGGTAAATTGCAACATTAAATAAAAAAGGAGAATTTGGGCTTCCTTGTATGACTTTACGCTGAAATTTGATTGGATTAGATTTTCCGTCAATAGTTGTAATACAGGTAAAATTTCACTTTTTTTAAATTTTTCAGTGCAGATGGCGCTGGTTTAGATTAAATTTAAAATCATGCTCATGTCCCACACAATCGAAAGCTTGTGTAATGTCTCCAAATATGATGGTGAAATCTATTTTATCCTTCTTTGCTTTCTTCAGGCGTGCAAAATATTCCCTAAAATCGCAGTCTATTACTTTTTTAACTATTTTTCGTAGGACTGAGCTTACAGTTATGGGGCGCTAGTTCTTAGAGTTCCGTTTATCTCCAGATTTATAAATGAGCACTGTCCTTGCCTCTCGCATCAACGTAATTATGTGTGAACATATACGTCGTTATTTGGGGAAGCAAAACTTTTGATTTTTTTACCGTCGACTTCACCCACTTTACTTATATTTCATCACGCCCAGGATCAGAATCTACATTTATTCTTTTGATCTGTACACGAACTTTCTCTTGTAAAACTTTTGAATCGTAATTTGCGTCAATTTGATTTTGTTTGTCCTCACTAATATCATTGTATACTGGACCAACAAAATTGTTAGGTGTACCCCATCTAGTTGTTAAATCTGGCTCTAAGACAGCTTATGCAATAGTACAGCTCTTGTCATTAGAATTAAGAAACATTCGTACAGCTTTTCGTTTCTGGTTATAAAATAAGTACTGCACTATACTTTCTTTATGTTCTTCTTTACGGGCCTTCCGTTCACAATTAGATTTTCTATGAGGGTTTGAACTAGAGTTGTAACCGACATCCAACGTTTTAAAAACCATACTTTTCCTTCTTACTTCATAAATTTTTTTGGCAGGATTTTTGGGGCCAGGGAGTGATTGCTCACATTTGCGTAAAATACAGGTATATTCAGTGCACAACGTTTCAAATAATTCGTTATTAACTGCATCTAGGAATAGTTAATTATTGTATTTTCTTATAAGAGCATTGAAATCAGAATTTTGTGAGACTACGTCTGGATCACGATCTTGTGCTGTGATGCCATTATAAAATTTCTAATTTTTAAACTTTGCTCTGGCATTATTTTTTTTGATGCAATTTTAAAGAAAAAATATTATAAAATTTTTTATATAGAATTAACCCTCAAAATTCATTTTTTAAATCGATTAATAAGTTAATTTTTAACTAAATATATCAAAATGTCGCTTCGGAGCAAAAAACCAACACGTCCGTCCCCTGTTAGTACCGTGCATTATTAGGTTTGGGCAAAGTATTTATTTACAATTTGATTTTTGATTTTATTATTTTGATTTTGATATTTTTATTACCAGTGAAATGTTTTGTGTGACTTGCTTGGTTGTGCTGTAATGAAAATGTAATAAAGCTGCGTTTCTCAAACTAATCATGTCATTATAGTGTCAGCAGTATTGATTTTACATCATATATTTTATTTCAAGTAAGGAGTAGATAAATATATAAAATCGTTTTAATATCAGTGTGATTGCCTAATTCAGTTTTACGATTAAAATAATTTAACCAACCCATTTAAAATCTGCGTATTATCACAAACTTGTATTTTTTGTCTTTACAGGATACTTTTAATTGTCCTACAATACACAACCTAAACTAACCTAACCGATATCAATCGTTATTTTCCCCCGGTATTTTTGACGCTACCTCGGCGTAAACGCAATGTGTGGTTTTAATGCTGTCTTCCAGTTGGTTGACGCGACTATAAAACAACGTCGTAATCGCGCAGCGTAAACTCGGGTTCTGGTCTGGTTCTAAAGTAAATGAAGCTGTTACATGTCTACAACTGATTCGTGAGACTTCGAAAGACCGTGACCAAAAATCCCAGTGGCAATGTTAACCAACCTAAATTTTAAATTTAGACAAAAACTCTATGGCAGATAATATGAAATAGTTGCTTTCAACTTGCAACACACTTTTGCGTATTACAATGCGTGAAACCAAAAGCAGTTTTTACCTGGGAAGAATTGTTTAATAGGAAAGCTGAAATGGAGGCTCCAAAAAAGGTAAGTTAAAGCAAGATTTCCGTTATTTCAAGGTACGGTTTATCGATAGTCAATTACATGACGACAAAAAGGTTCGGTTATTAATAGGCCCCGGAAGATTCGGTCCCACCCCACTCGGTCCCGATAGCTCGGGTCCCTGCATTTCTTGGTCCCTACATTTGGTCGGTCCCAACATAATTCGGTCCCTTTTTAATTTTAACAACTAATACAGTATAAACTGTGGAAGCAGTAAACAGTAGTTTTTAATTCAATTGGGTGTATTTAATTGAATTGGTTAAGTGTTATTGTGGTTGTGATGACCTTTCTTTGCGATACAGTGTTTCATAATTTTAAACTCACCCCGGTTTATGGGGTTTACTTCCTTTCAAGAAGGAGTTTTCCGGCGAGATATTTATGTTTAGATGACAAATCACTATTAATCAGGATTCCACTTTGATTGACCCCCAGGGGCCAGGGGTGACGTGGTTTTCATGCAAATAAATAAAACCCGAAAATTGTGTCTCATAATTTTAAACTCACAAGGGAATGGTTTTACACTGTAACTTTTTACTGTAACTTCTACAGTTCTCATCCGATTTTTAAGAAATTTGATTTTTTCTAACGTTTACACTCTTTTCCAAAAAGTAATTTCACGATTTTTTAAAATTCGAAAATTTTCATTGTTTCAAAAAAATTGGTCTATAAAATTAGGCCTTAAAAATAATGTTTCAAAAATTTGTCGAAAAAATGAAAATTTTCGAATTTTAAAAAATTCTTAAACAAATTTTTAGAAAAGAGTGTAAACGTTAGAAAAATTCTATTTTCGTCAAAATCGGATGAGAACTGTAGAAGTTACAGGGCGGCAAAATATTAAAATTTGAATTTTTTAAAACTTTGGCGGGCTACTGTGACCAAACAAAGCAAAATGCAATCGAGTTACTATGGATCCCTACTATTTCAAAGTAGCCAGAGTTTTGTAGATATGACTTTTTGAAATCGGCGCGTACCATGTGAAACCATTCCCTTGTCAGTTCAAGGTTTTTTAAATTCAAATAGCAATATCTCCCGGCTAAACCAATGAACTTGAACCTATTTTACTTGGCGCATTTTGATTGTTTTCGTTTTTGTTTCTTTTCATAATTTCGATTATTACCACATAAGTTTGTTAACTATTTGCTGCTTATTTTAATAAATTTACACTGGTTAATACCACCTAAACAACTTTGCATTTAATTAATTAGCACTGTTAAAATAACAAAAGGTGGGACCAAATTAATTTGGGACCGACTAATACCTTGGAGCCAGTAATGCAGGGACCCGAGTTATCGGGACCGAGGGTGGTGGGACCGAATCTTCCGGGGCCCATTATTGTGAGTACCGACAAAAAGGAAGATAACAACTTGGTGATTGAGTTTTAGAACTCAAAACGAAGATATTATTAGAGGTAGTGATACGGGAGGTATCAGTTAATAATATTTAAAATAAGGAAGTTTTGAATAAGTTAAAAATGAGTAATAAATATGAGTCATGCGATTGAGCAAAATGATAGAATAAATAAGATGGACAATGCTGAAATTATAAAATTAAAATGATGACACTCATTAGTCAATAGTCTAGGTACTAAACGTGGTGAAATATAGGAAATAAGTTTAAATGAATTTTAATGAGAGAGAAAGTAAATATTTATTTACAACTGACGTTACAATAACGCTTGCCATAAAGACACAGTAAGAACAATACACAGTTATAGGAATAAGAAAAATGCTTTAGAAATATAACAAAAATGTTTTATATACTTATTAACTCTACACTAACTGTTAGATAAATTCATGTTATATAAATGATTGTGGGCTATTCGACAAGAGCCCCTGATAGTAGCAATTACTATTTCTTCTACTAATTTAGAAGGAAGTCGCATCTGTTTCCTAAAGGACTCAAAAAACTCCGGAATCGTGCCACGAGCTCCCACCAGCAAACCAATAACTTCTAACTTCTTGAGTTGGTATTTTTCCAAAAAGTAGGGAATACATGGATTGTAATGACATTGTTTTTCAATATTAACTTCATCTGCCTGATCGGAATTTTGCTCCATGCGTATTGTAGGATCCAGGATATAACCAGTCTTAGACTCCGTTCTCCAGCAAATAATATCCACGCGTTTAGAAGCCCCATCTGTTACTTCCTCAAACACATTCCAATCCAAGGTCCTTAAATGCTTGGCAATTATTGACCGAACTTCATGATGTCGACTGTTTCTCAGTAAGCTGCCCACATGACATTTCCCCAAAACATGAGCGAGGGTTTCTTTCTCTTTACAGTGTCTGCAAAGGGTAGATTCTAGAGAACGACCTGGTATAGCTTTAACTGGGTAAACATTGGCACTCATTTTTAATGCATTCACCCACTCTGATGAAGTAAGTCCACATTTATCAATAATAATTTTGTTTGCATAAGGACAATCTTTATACATTACCACTCCTTGTCCCCGAAGTGGAAATGTGCACCATTTTTCAAACTCTTGGCTCCTTAAGCAATCCCGAAGTATTTTTCCTGGTTTCGTTTTAGGGCGAGAATCCAACTCAACTTGAATTTCATCATGATTCAACTGAAAAGCACGAATACAACTTTCCATTTCCCCTTGGAGGTCTCGCACAAAAGGCATATATTCATCATTTGAACTCAGCAAAACAACACAAATGTTATAATGTTGTACAAAAGCCTCCCATGTTGCCCTCATTACTTGGAGACCTCGAAATCGTTTAGAGGTATACAATAAAGCATTAGGAGAATCATGGGGAATCGCTAGTATTTCTTTCACTGAACTTCTAATAATTTTGTCAAGATCTTCAAGAAATGTTTTTGGGAGTTTGTTTAATGGCGCAGTTTGTAGGGAATACGTAAGACAAGGCCATAAATACTGATTAATGATTGCAATTTTTTGATTGGGATACAGCATAGAGGTTCCAACAAGATTTTGTAAATCCTTGGAAAACGATTTTAAGTACTGAAGGATCAAACGATATTTCATTCTTGAAATTAACCCCAAGATACTTAACTGTTTCGCCTTCTTTAATCGCTTCAATTATGTTATTGTCATCAACCATCAGTGAAATATTTAATTTATTTGAGAATGCGGAACAATAACACATGTTAGCTTTTAAGAAATTGAGAGCTGAGGAACACACTTCCACGCCAGCTCTCAACCATGAACAAACACCAACCTTTACTTGAATAGTAAGTCAGTTCGTTTTTATGTTAAACAGTTAATAAAAATAATTTATTAATTTATTTGTTACACACAAATCAAAAGTCAGTTCGTATCGTTTATTACTTCACTCATCCCAGCATCAAAAGTATAAATAAAACACAAATACCCAATAATATTTGTAAGACTTGATTAACTTCTCACAGAGAAAATTTTGTACTAAATAAGTACGATTAAGTTGAATACGAGAAATTAACAGCCCGAATTCGGAATAGAACTCTGTTTTTTCAAAATACAGAGTCCACTTTATTTACCACCCGCCCGCAGTTTGCAGTGTCGTTTTGCATAGACTTCGAAGAATTGTACCTTTGCCAAAGACGCATGAGTTAATTGCAAAGTATATGAAATTCAATCAATCGATAATACCGTAAATACAGTAATTTAGCTGACATGAAGATTTATTTTAATGAACACTTTGCAGAGTAACAGCAACTTGCGGACACTGACACAACTCTTTAAAAAAATCAATGTATTTATACTAATTTATAAAAACCAATTGCCTCTACATTACTATGTTACGTGTATCGGGACTCAGTAGCGTCAGGCACAGCACATGCTATTTTTTACAAGTGCATTTACTTCTATTTAAGGTCAAACCTTTTCCTGGCTACACATACAATTCGGCCAGTGAATGAATTTCATTGTCACTAAAGGCCGCGGTCATGGTACCTACACAACAGTGATCTAAAAGTGCTAATTGTAAAATTATCTTTACTTTTGGGCTACACACATTATATTGGAGTAAGCCATTTAGGAGTACGTATTATTTTGCATTGTATTTTTTTGATTAGTTTGCAATAGTTTCCGCTAGATGCTGTTAACTTGCAATAGGCTTATTATACACCGCTAATGAATAAACCGCTTTTTCAGCTCTCTTTACTGCTGTAATCGGAGAATTTCTTCCTTTGAGATTTCAAAGCACCAGCATCTAAATGCATTTCATAATACTCCTCTTTTATTTATAGCAGCAAAAATAAGTTTCATAACAATGAGGAAGGAGATTTTTAATTACTAACTACATATAACGTAACGTGGCCATGATCAATTAATAATAACTGCATTGCAATTGATGAGTAATTTTTAGAAGAATTTTATTTAGCATCTGACTCAACAATACCACCATCATAATCAGTACGTCGCATGTAACAAAATAATTTAGTGCTCTTCAGCAAAATTCTAATCAACTTAATGCATAGTTTATGGAATCTTGGGTTTCTTAATTTAAATCTTGATGGTGATGAAGTCTTTTTGCCAAGCCTAGTCGTCGTTTTCATCCCGACTGTCTCGACTCTCCCTCTAAATCAAGGTAAAATTCACTTATTAAAACATGATTCACAAAAACACAAAAAATCCATTTTATACTTTTATTCGAGCCTTAGCTATCAACGTTTCAGTTAAAAGCCGCATAAAAATTAGCGGTGAGGGGCGACATTGATCAGGTAACTATAAAAAATCCGGCGCTTGGCGCCGGATTTGTCTACCGTGGGCCCGAAGTAGATGCTGAGCTTTCAACGTGTATTAGATTTAATCAATGTGTAGGTCCATATTGTGGCAAAGGAAGCGAGCCCGCGTAGCTCAGTGCTTACTGCACTGGTGTCTATGAACCTGCTGTTTAAGCAAATGCTCGCTTCAGGTCTTGGTGATCGAGACCAGCGGCGGTGGCAAGTTTTCCCACTGGGTTTTCCTTGTCCACAAGGCAGTGAAGGGCTCGGGCGGCTCTGAACGTCAATGTAAAATGAAGTTCGCCATAGAAGTAGGCCCGACTAATGTTGGAAAGACAAAACCTGTGTGATGGCACAGTGCAAGAAGTGAATTCGAGGTCGGGCACCCTGTAAGAACTGCGGTTAAATCGGGGCAACCTCAAATTTATTTATTTTTTATATTTTGGCAAAGATCGAAAATAATCTAGTAGATATTGGAATTTTATGATCAGCGACAGCTATTTCTTGATTGAATTTTCTTTATCGTAGTTAAGATTAGCTGCGTTAATTTTAAAAGTGTTAGATATACATGTACCAACTTGTATGTATTTGTGTATTGAGATATTCAACCATTTTGGCGGTTATGATCTCACACGTTAATACTGTATTGCTCAGAGATGCTCGCCCTACCCTACTTTCAGTAGGGGTAGGGGTAGGGGTACCCCTATCGATGAATTTGAGGCAAAAACGAGTAGGGGTAGGGCTGTTGGTAGGGCAGGGTTAGTTAAATTTTTGTAGGGCAACAATAGCGCTAGGGCCTTAATTCCTGAAAGTAGGGGTAGGGAAGGGGTAGCGTTACCCCTATCCTATGCTTTAACATTGGGGGCGGGGCTAATTTATAGCTCCGCCCCCTTTAAATAGGGGCCCTACCGCTATTTTTGAGTAGGGATAGGGGTAGATACACCTGGCTGCAAATAGGGGAGGGCTAATAGGGCTAGTTCTGAGCTCTCCTGAAGTAGGGTTAGGGTAGGGATAGGGTTATCCATTTGAGCATCTCTGGTATTGCTATTTGATATGGAATAGTGTAGACAAGTACAAACTTGCCACGGTAATCCCACATCGCAATTCTTAAACTCTATGGATTGTTGCTACTCACTGCAGACCTCTATGGCGATCGTATATTTATGCTGCACACCTGCAGCTTTCTTAATCAAGCTTCCGGCTTACGCCGAGGAGTGGTGGATTTCTATGACGAAATAGTTGAGGGTTATCAGGCCCCACCTAGATCGAATTCGGAGAATGCACCAACCCCGCCTTCCACAACTCTATCGAGAGGGACCGATAGGCGACGCTTGTAGTTCTTGGACGGGAAGAGGAGTGGAAAGTGAATGTATTGAGATTATGGACAAGCACACATAGAACAAGTAGGCAGGCAGCTCCACCATTAAGGACCCAAATAAGTCCGTCTCTGGTAGTAAACTACCACGGATACTATATGGACTCGCTCTTCTATATAATCTCTCAATCCACCTCCGTTCACCTTTCCCACCAACAACCAAGCCCTATCCCCGTCTCGATCCCAGTCCAGAGCGTGTCCGGCTGGCCCGGCTCAGTAACAGGATAGTGCGCTACACTACACTACCGAGCCACTGAGCCGGGTTTACATGTACCAACTTGTAGTTTAGTACACAGGGCGCAAAAAAGAAACGTAGTTTCGCCTTTTTTTCTATAAACATGTATGTCCGCTAATTTATATTTCATCCGTTTTTATTCGTACTTTTTCAATGCGTTTACACATGGGTGCTGTCAACAATTATTTATAGAAAACTAATTGGTGTGATCAATCTCATAAACAATATGGCACTATGCCCCAGCATTTGTAGTCGTTTATTATGTTGTATCCTTTATATGCGCGTTTTGACATTGGTCCATTTAGCAGTTATTTTCCGGAAACTGGTTCGTTCGATTAACCCCAAAAAGAAATATTACTTTGCTTATGCATTTGAAGGCAGTTAAAAGTTGTGCCCTTGCAATGCGTTTTGACATGGGACAATTCAACAATAATTTTAGAAAACTGGTTGGTTCGATCAACCCTAAAAACAATATGGCACTTTGCTCTTGCATTTTTAGAATTTTATCAAACTAACCTTTCTACTTCTTTCCTTTCATGGGTCCATTCAACACTTAGTTTTAGATGACTGGTTGGTTGAATTAACCCCAAAAATATTATGGCACTTTGCCCATACATTTGATGTCGTTTATTAAGTTGTATTCTTTATATGGGTCTTGACATGTGTCCATTTAACAGTTATTTTGAGAAAACTGGTTAGTTCGATCAACCCCAATAGCAATATGGAACTTTTCCTATGCATTTGTGGGCGATTGAAAGTTGTAGCCATTGAGAGTAATGATTTGAGCGGCGTCATTTATGGATCCTCCCAATAAAAACGCGTAACATTAGGTGACGTTATTTATTAACCCTGCCAATAAAAGAGTAATATAGACAATCCCAATAAAATAGTGAAAATCTAGGTTGTCATTTATGGGTCCTGCTATTAAAAGACTGAAGATTTTGGCGATGTCAACTATCCCAGTAAAACAATAATACGCAATCATTTTTACTGTGTGGCTACTCTGGATTTTTTAACTACAATTTTTCACCCCTACCCCCTCCTCACTATCGCGTGTGTGGTTGTTTGCTATGTCGTTACGTTAATTGTGGAGAAAAGGTACGTTCAAGTAGAGTCAAAAAAACAATAGACTTGCCTGCTAGTGGTCGGCGTGGTCTGGTCCGGACCATAAAATTTGGTCTGTCGGACCAGACCAGAAGAATTTGGACCATACTCAGACCAGACCATATTTTATGGTCCGACCAGATTAAAAATTATTTTCAAAATGCATAAAATTATAAATACACTATAAGTAAAAAGTACGTTAAAAGTCGGACTGAAATAATTTAAAGTTTTGGTTTATTCAATAATTTCACTTATTTCATTAAAGACAAAAATAAAATAACAAAAATTAATAGAATGAAGTTTAAAAGTATGTATGAAAAAATATTTCTTAATCTGGTCCAATATGGTCTGAGTATGGTCTGGTCTGGTCCGAGAAGTTGGTCCAGACCATATGATCTGGTCCGACGGAGTCGGACCAGACCAGACCATAAATCCCGGCCCAGACCAGACCATGCCGAGCACTATTGCCTGCTCGATTTTGTGGTTTAAAAAAAGTTTCAAGAAAATCGAGTAGACGGTTTGACCTGTAGAGACGGGCCAACAGACAGACAGACGGACATGACCATTACAATAGATGCTTAAGCTCAGCATCTAAAAAGGGCAGGCAGTGGTAAACATTTTGGACCGATTAGCATTAGATTTTATTGAGGACAAAAACAATCGCCAATATTGATTTTAGCTGATAATCCGGTGACAAATACAATGTCCAAGAAAGTAATCACAAACATATACATAGTTTAAAAACTGTTTCTCAACTTTTATTTTTTAGTCAGCTACGCTGAAACCTTATGCCTTATATAGCTGTTATTTGTTGATCACTTTTGCTAACAGTGCCAAAGAAATGTACCCACAACCACCGGATATTTATTACGTAATGATAATTTCTAGACCCCACCCGTGTCAGGTCGAAGGCTAGCAGTGTTATTGGGGTATGTATATGCCTACTTTTTTAAGACCCCTTTGGTAATTTCGAGGTTTCTGGGTGTGAATGGAAGCTCATGCAAGGCAGCCAAGAAGAATTACGTATTTGTTTCTTGGAAAACTCAGGTATTCGCATCAGTCTCCCACCAAACCATGGGTAAGTGACAACAACGTAGTTGAACCCATGCCAGCGAAGAAAAATGTACTCTTGAAGGATGTAGATGCTATATAACAATATACCTAGGTAAGTAACTTCAATTATACTGTGATATTTAACTTGTTTTACTTTGTCCCATTTGATTTTATATTGACCATCAAATATAACCCGAACCCTAAATCAGGCGCGTCGGAACGAACTTTTGCGTGGGGGGAGGGGGGCAAGATTTGTGCGCCTTAAAAATCGGCGGGATTTGTCTATCGTTAGCTCGAAGTAGATGTTGACCTCTCAGCAAATATAAGCTACAACGAAATAGCAAAATATTGTTGTAGCAACAATTACATATAAATTTTAGTGAAGGCATTCGTAAAATAATATTTCGTACCAATATTTTTCACAAACGTTACCATCTTAATTTGATTCGTTAAATACTTTCAACTGACACCTATATGTCGCAGTTGTGTCGTCTGTGAATAGTGATTTGATCTCAGTTAGTTTGACTCCATCAAAAATTATACCGTCATTTGTAGAAGAACCCTTGCAATGGCACCAACTGTTCCTTGTTGGTATGTGCTAAGTGTGACCGCACCCAGAAGTATAAAGTCATTTGATCACATTCCATCATTGGAAGCCGCGTCAGAAAGTAAAGCTCAAGATTCTTTGCTAACAAATTCAGTCATTATATCTTTCTGTCGAGTATAATCTACAAGCTGTGGATAAGTATGCGAAATACAAAGAAAGTTGAGACGATTTTGATTTATTGTTGATCTCAGATAGTACTGCATACGTTTCAAAATAGAGAAACTGCGTGCAGAAGACTCTAAACTTATTGGAAACTACCAAAAGTATTTTTAATAATTCCTTGAGTTCCAACATCATACGTTGAGTTTCCGGTTTAAAATTTTGAGAAGAAGTCTACCATCTCAATAATTTTAAAATTTGCTTTACAGAAACAATGAATTGAATCAATTTTTGAAGTATCAGATTTAAGTATCCGTAATGACACGACCAATAATAATTTTTAACTATCGGAGCTGTTGTATTGAAATGGAAATTAGTAGTAATGATTTGTCGAATTTTCCTTAGAACTGTTCTGATTCTGATCTTTGACTTTAATAAGGTGGTCGCTGTTATTACTGTGTAGTTTTGGTTTATTCTGGAAAAAAAATCTAATCTACACACGTCAGTTTCTGTTTTTACCAGAATTTGATTGCTCTGTGCAAGACATACTATTTGTTTCCCTTTCACATTAAGTTGAAATTAAGCTGTAATTTTGATATAGGCCTGTAGATCCTTTCGTCCAACAGAAAGTAAAGGTTGGAATTTGAAAAACCATAAAGTTTCTTTTTTTATTTTGTGTTTCCGCGCAGCCTAACTTTTCAAGTTTAACTGTCAATAAAGCGTTTTTACAGTTTGAGTGCTGAACTTGGAAATCCTAAAATCTTTAGTGCCTAATGCTGCATATTTAATATAAATATGTAACATTTTACTAAAATAATGAGGGGGGGGGGGGGCAAAACGATATCTCTTGCCCCCCCCCCCATTGGTTTTATGGGGGGGGGCACTCTGCTCTCTTGCCCCCGTGGTTCCGAAACGCCTGCCCTAAATGATCTTTTACCTTATTTCTACCTATTTACATATTTTGAAGTACAATAATGACGTGCATCAAGTTGATGTAGGGGCACTATGGCACAAATCCACTCCAAACTTAAAAGCAACTTGGCACAAGTTCAAGCAAATGAATAGCGTCGGTGCAACCATTGAGTTTCGTGCGTTTAAAATGCGCCTTTAAACATGGGGTGTGCGGCCACTGTCATGGTTGTGGGACATTATCCTCCTGGACATTTCCCTCCCAAATCGTACCGAGGACATTTTCCTCCCAGCATCAAAAACACATAACCAAAATTACCGAGTGTTCCTTTACGGAAAACTTGTGTGAAGTTGACACAGGAATAATATTAAAATTGAGAAACAACAAAAAATTCGCTTATTTTTAAAGCTGTACTATTGCGGGTTATGTTGTCATAGAAAACATCTGCTTTGAGAGTAAAAAGGATGATATCAATACTCCCACTCACACTCACACTGCCAGTTGTGCGAAATGGAGTTTGGGAGATGTCATTTTTACCATAGGGTGGCTTTTAGACAGTGTTGCATGACTCAACTTTGTTGTTTATTCTCACAACTTCTGACTTTGATTATTTTGTCAACGGAGTCACATTACCATGCCATTTTATGTACCCTACATTGTTTAGGCTAATGATGCTGCTGCAATCGAGCTGCACATCTGACGCCCATACGACGTCGCTTTTCTATAGGAAAGCGAGTTACACGAACTCCACAACCAATTTATCTATTGGATGGACTTGTGCAAGTTGCTTTTAAGTTCGGACCGGAGTTGTGCTATACTGCCTCCTCACCTTCGATACGCAGCTAATAGGAAAGTCACAAATACCTTTCATTTGAAAAAAAAAGATAGAACGTTAGGTTTAGAGCGGTTCACAGAAAGCAAACCGTAATATAGGTGGTGGACACAATACTTAACAAGTCCGCAGTGCTAAATTTATTTTCGTAGCTCTCTTTTAGCATTAGTGAGGAAGGAGAACATGCACTTCGTCCAAAGTCACTAAGGATTAATTACTAAGCTTTTAAAGTACTGGAACTCTTTGCATTTTCTTCAAGATACATCACCTTGGGCCTTGGGACGCCCACACCTTGGATGACTATGGAAGGGGGCATATGATGAAACAGTAAAATTAATATCCACAATCACAAAAATTCTTTGGTTGAATAGGAAATAGGCAGGGTTCTGAAGTGGTATTAACATGCTTGGTTACAACCACCATTAAACCATGGTATTAATGTTACGAGAAAGTAGGGGTTTGGGGGGTAATTTACCCTAAATATAATAAGGAGGGGAAGGGGAGAGGTGCTCACCATAATTATAGGAATATAGGATTAGGAATCAATCATCCTAAGGAATAATGGAAGTCGTATGAGTACCTTAGAGACTGAGATGAAGTGGGTTTCGGGATGATCCTACTATGAAGTAAAATGAGAGGAAATACAGTTGAGTCTCAAAGTACGGTGTAGAACTGATATGGAGATACCTAAGAACGTATGGTGTAGAACTGATATGGAGATACCTAAGAAAGTATGGTGTAGAACTGATATGGAAATACCTTATGAAAGTACGATGTAGAATTAATATGAAAATACCTACGAAAAGTACGGTGTAGAATCGATATTGAAACACCTAAGAAAAGTACGGTTGACGGTGTAGAATTGATATGGAAATAACCATGGATAAAAGAGTATAGGTTTTTGATGATGGACCTCTAGAAAGTTCCCACTTATATATTCTATATGTGAGCTAAATCATACGAGTACGAAGTGGGGGGTTTGTAACAATTTGGCCATTACTCAGTAATATGTACTCGTATAATATTTCTGTCAAATCAATTGGATGCACCTAATTCATGATTTGAATTTATCTACTTAATGTCACAATGAACGTTATTTAAGGCTTACATTGTTGAATGGCTGCGGATGATAAAATCAAAAGAACCAGAGAGTGAGTGATGCACACTTTTATAATTGATAAATAATTTTAATTAAAATATTTGAATTGTTGAAAACTAAAGAATTTATAAAGATTGAATATTGAATGTTGTAAAGAACAACTGGGAGTGATTTTGTAAACTACTCGAATTGAATGGTAATAAAAATTATTGTAAAACCTTTAATTCAAAAAGATACTAAAATTCAGAAAAGATGAATTCGATAAAAAGAGGACTCAACTCTATCGTCAACGGAAAATTTACCTCAAAGATGACTTGAGGATTACTGCACACGGAGCATCAGGTGCTCCCTGGTTTTATCGAATTCCCTTTGTCATACTTCCTACAAATTCTTAAAGTTAACTCAGGTGAACTCTCTGTGGACTTTGTCCACATCGTGGCCAGAACGTGTCATACACATGCTGTCCTGATTTCAGAGATTTCACTTCTCTCACAGTTTTCTCATCTACTTCCTCTAACGAGCAAACCCCGCCAAGTGATTCTCTAGTTTTTCGAAGTAATATTTTTTTTTGAAAAGAGCATCATAAAAAACTAGAAATCACTTAACAACATGCTGCGCACTCCAAAATTTTTTCGACAAAATATTTTTTTTTATAATTTCAAAAAGGTCGAAATTTTATATTCTAATTTTTCCCATTACCGTAACTATGGGAATTTTTAGTGATCACCTGTATTAATTGTGAAATTATCAATAATTCTGAAACTTGTTCTAAGGAGCTGTAGTACTTCACTTCACTCACTTAGAAGCTTTTCATAACTGCAGAATGTTGTATCTACGCCATTATAAAGCCAAATACATTAGCTTCGGCTTGCATTGTTGGTTATGCAAATTAATTCGTTGTATGGCATAGTGATTTAATTGAAAGAAAATTCACGTATACAAATTGCCGTAAGTATCGAAAGGACTTATGTTCATTTTTAGCTAAAAGCAAAATCCCCTATCTACAAAACAACTAAAATATCATGCCACTCAAAAAGCATGCGCATGGAACAATTTACAGTTTTTGAAAGCAGGTAGTAAGAATATTTCGCAGTATAAAACAAGCATCCTAATGCATATAAACAATATATAATGGAATTAATATCATCTATATTAATGACTGGGATTTGGCGACCTTTGGCCCGAAGTAGATGCTGAGCTTAAAGCGAAATGGTTTTGGTCACTAGTAACAATGTTTATGTAGTAAGACTAACATAAAACCATCGCAGCTATGGCCCGTAAAAGCAGGTCAGATACGAGTTTTGCTGGTAGAACTGGACAACATACGAGTAGTGCTGGTATGATTTGTTTTAAAAAGAATATCAAAGGTGCAATGGGGCTAGGTACGAGTTATAGTGGTACAAGTTATGCTGGTATGAACAGGCCTCGCAACAGCAGAAAAGGTTCGAACTGGAATGATACGAGCAGTACCGATGCAAATGGACTTGGTACGAGTTAAGGCTATTACCAGTAAGTAAAGTATGAGTGGGCTTGGCAAGAATAGCCCCAGCACAAGTGATATAGGTACGGGTCTCCCTGGCACCAGTGGGCAGGGTATGAGTGATTTGTAGAGAGGTATAGTTTAAAACAATTTAAACAATTAATATCTGCAAAATGTTTTAGTTATAGCATGAGGGACCACTGGCCATAGAAGAATAGAAATTTAGTTGACGTCGTTCGTTGATGCTGCTATTAATACAGTAATGATGTGAGTGACCACCCTAATTAAAAAGCTACAATTTGAATAACGCCATTTGCATACCTTGGTATTTAGAGTGTAATGATTTGAGCGGCGTCATTTATGGATCATCCCAATAAAAACGTGTAACATTAGTGACGTTATTTATGAACCCTGCTAATAAAAGAGTAATATGGACTATCCCAATAAAATATTAAAAATCTCGGCTGTCATTTATGGGTTCTGCGATTACAAGAGTGATGATTTTGACGACGTCATTCGTGACCGATCCCAACAAAACTATAATTAAATCATTTTGACTGTATGGCTACGCTGGATTTTGAAACTATACTTTTTCTCCCAATCCCTATCCCTATACTATTTTAGCTGTCGACAGGAGAAAAGTACTATTAAAAAGACCGACAGGATTGTCCCGTCGGTAGGCGTCCGATCAGCAGTTCCACTGTGGCAACATTATTAGCTAAAACAATGTAGGGTACACAAAATTGCATGGTATTCTGATTCCGATAAAGTCAGAAGTTTTGAGAATAAACAACAAAGTTGAGCCATGCAACATGACAATTTCACAGTCACACTGAACTATGGCAACGATTTGATTTACAATATCCAGCTCGGCCGCACAAGTAAGTGTGTGTGAGTCGGAGTTCGTTTACTCTCAAAGTCTACAATGTTAAAGCCATAGCAACCTCTACACTCCACACACAGTTCCACACAAAAATGTTGATGACTATATTCAAAAGTCCGAAGTTGACAAAACTAAATAGTAATATATTATAATAACTAATATTATAATGTCAAGAATAAAAAAAATGTGTTGCTGATAATCTACGAATTATTATCACCAACAAAGTTGAATCCAACACACAATCCCAAAGCCAGACTATGGCAACGGCTAAAATTACATCAAAACTCCAGTTCGCAAAGTGGCAGTGTGAGTGGGAGTAGGGGCTTCAATGTCATCACGTTGATCCTCAAAGTAGGTGTTTTAGTACCCGCAATAGTACAGCTTTACAAGTCTGCATTGTCAGGTCGGTGTGAGTTAGTATTGAAGAAAGTAGTAGTAAAAGTACTTTTTCCACTGTCAGTCAATACTGGACTTCATTTCTAAATTACTTTTTAAGTTGGCTACTATTAGTTGTTCGCCGTATTCCACAGAACATGTCACAGAAGAACTGGATCTCACTACAAGCTGAAGCTGACAACGTCTTAATTGTCACTTATTATTTTGTTAAATAAGTAGTAGGTATGTGTCATTAAACTCAGGCCACAGCTAAACACAGTCGACTACACACTAACGTCTACAGCTAAAAACAAACCCTTAATAGTTAATTATTATTTTGTTAAATACGTAGTAGGTATGTTTACTTTAATGTCATTTCTTTTTAACTAGACTTTAGGCCCGCCGATTTCGGCGGAATTACGCCTTATCTGGACACTGGCCCCGGTTACCCACTGTCACCGTACTCTAACGTGTCTAGAGTTGGTCAGGAATGAGGTAATGGTGTCCTAATGGGGTGCGGATTCAATTCAAGTGTAATCCGTGTCAATTTTGTGAGTGTGCACACGACGACCAACCCTAGACACGTTAGAGTACGGTGACAGTGGGTAACCGGGGCCAGTGTCCAGATAAGGCGTAATTCCGCCAAAATCGGCGGGCCTAAAGTCTAGTAGTGTATATATTTATTTTGTATATCGTTACACGTGTAATGCAAAAATGCAGAGTTTTGCTTTTTAGGTGTTTTTCACTTACCAGATTGGTAAGTGAAAGGTTGTTGTTGTTTTGGTTGTTTTTGGAAATTTTCAATTTCACTCACTTGAAGCTAACCCACCCAACTGCTCGCTCCCCCTTGCACCTGAATGTTTAACGTCTTTTGCAAACGCATTATTTATGACATTTATGAGACCGTAAAAAATTATACATTTTTGTTACCGATAGAAGAATGGTTATGTGCCAAATTGGTCTAAATAACACGTAAATAAAGTTCAATCAATCAATCAATCAATACAAGTCACACATCCAAATTTTCATTGAATTTATTACCTAGGCTAGACAGTTGGCTTTAAATTGTTTGTGGGCAATCAAGGTGTATAATTTTTAGCAAAAATAGACACGGAAATTTTTTAGACTGCAATTGTTGCCATTACAACACGCACTTATATTAAATATTGTGTTACATATACTTACACGAGTACTACTCAAACACCTCAGACACGCGTTTCATTGCTAACCCATGCATTATTCTGGTCATTTACATCCTCTAAAGATTGTAAAATGCTGTATTCACCGGTTTTTGAAAGGAGGCAGTCATTATTATAGATGATATTAATTCCATTATATATTGTTTATATGCATTAGGATGCTTGTTTTATACTGCGAAATATTCTTACTACCTGCTTTCAAAAACTGTAAATTGTTCCATGCGCATGCTTTTTGAGTGGCATGATATTTTAGTTGTTTTGTAGATAGGGGATTTTGCTTTTAGCTAAAAATGAACATAAGTCCTTTCGATACTTACGGCAATTTGTATACGTGAATTTTCTTTCAATTAAATCACTATGCCATACAACGAATTAATTTGCATAACCAACAATGCAAGCCGAAGCTAATGTATTTGGCTTTATAATGGCGTAGATACAACATTCTGCAGTTATGAAAAGCTTCTAAGTGAGTGAAGTGAAGTACTACAGCTCCTTAGAACAAGTTTCAGAATTATTGATAATTTCACAATTAATACAGGTGATCACTAAAAATTCCCATAGTTACGTTAATGGGAAAAATTAGAATATAAAATTTCGACCTTTTTGAAATTATAAAAAAAAATATTTTGTCGAAAAAATTTTGGAGTGCGCAGCATGTTGTTAAGTGATTTCTAGTTTTTTATGATGCTCTTTTCAAAAAAAAATATTACTTCGAAAAACTAGAGAATCACTTGGCGGGGTTTGCTCGTAAGTAGGTAATTCTTAACTTTATTAAACCGTTATAAAATACGGTACATCATTAACATGTTAAAACAGTTGAGGGAAAATATGGTAACAAGGTTCTACGGACATTTTCTCCCGCACATATTCCCTCCATGCAGTAACCCCGGACATTTTCCTCCCAGTCCTAAAATAAAACTAATAGTATAGACAAGTACACTGAAGTTTTTAGGTAAATTAATGTTTTAGGAAAATAATTCAAATATACCTAGTCATCTAAAAGGACTTTTAAGCGTTGAAGCATTTTCTCATGATTAGCTTAGTATGCCACAATCTATTTTCCACAATCTACAAATATAATATGCATTATTTTGGATACTCTTATTTAACATATCTATGCATCGGATCAGCAAGTTAACTTGTATACACTCATTCATTTCGGTTATTATTTTATGTTAACAGTTTTATAGGATCAAATGTTGCATTACATTCCTCACCCCAAAAATTTTGTACCAACAAATATTTGTTTTTGTAAAATTCAGTCACAGTACAGCACCTTGGGGTGAAGATAGAGCATTGGAATTACGTAAGCACGTGTGTAAGATATTATTATTTGCTCATTAACATAAAGGGATATATAATATCTTGTCATGAAAACATGTGATATTTTTTACATCACCCATCAATAATTAACCATTACTATTGTGGACTGACGGCTTAACTGTACTGTGCCTACATCATATGAACCTGAAGAAACTTAGTTCTTCCAAATTAGGAGCCAGATACCAATAACGCCACTTAACTTTAGCAAAATTTGGGACCCACCTATCTTCTGCATGACCGTCTTGAGTATCACTTAAATAGCTATGTTTAACATGTAGTTTTTTTTGCAAGAAACACCCTCAACATCTATGGCGTCATTTGTGTCCAGTTATACATAAGTTAACTATTAAAACATACACACATATACGGTTATTCATGTCTGTGGTATGTTTCAACTTCGTAGTTTGTAAGTAACTATAAGTCATGAATGTCAACTAATCTGCGATGGTGACATTCACGGTAGTAAGTATTTATCTTGAATTGGCATTTGGATGAAAAACGCTGATGCGTGAATGACTTTGGAGTTTAAATCAATGGCATGGTTTGTTGTGAGTTTGCGTGTCTCATCCCAACAACATTATATTCTAAACTTAACTGTCTAGAATTCCTTTTTTTCAATGCATATATTATTTATAATTCTAATGCCTCTTGCGAGGATTAACAATTCAGTATTTATGAAATTCAAAATTAATTACCGTGATATAAAGTTAATTACATTTAATTGATTAAAATAAGGAATACGGACATTGCCTAATTTAAAACAATCATAGATCATATTTAAATTTAATTGTTATCAAAGTCTAAGTCAGAGAGCGACAAAAGATTTAATTTTGAATTGGTTTGTAGCACTCCAAGAAGTCGGTTTTTGTTTAGAAACCTTTTTTTGTCTCAAACCCTCGCGAAGGAGTCATAGAGCACAATTGCATATCTAAGCCTTAACATTTTAAATTTTCATATTGCCCGTTTGCTATTTCTAATACCTTAGTTACATCTCCTTGCACTTCCACAAAACTCTAGTAATCTCATACCATTGAGTTAATTGGTTTTACAAGGAAAGCACACCGTATGGTACATCCAAATTTTGAAACGACCTACTGTAATCAATTTATCTACCTTAGTGTACTACAATACAACCCTAAAGCAACTTGGGCGCATTTTGCACCGTTTGCCAACAGTTGCCCGGAAAAGTTTAAAAATATTAATTTTTGGATTTTAAGCCCCCGGTAATCCGATTTTCAAGAAATTTTAATTTTTGTGATCTTCAAAACATTATTTTAAAATCAATTTCTGGGTTTTCAAAATTTCGAAACTTTTCATTTTTCCAAAAAATAATAAAAATCACTCCTCTTTTAAATGCTCTAAAAATACCTACTTTTTCGAAATACTATCCAATTTACTCCCAGAGCCATATATTAAACATACAAATATGTCAGAAGAACGGCGCCAAAGCGTGTTTTCTTTTGCAACTCCGTAAAGGCCACTGCAAGAGGTATTTAGGACCTCATATCTGACCACTAAGCCACGGATGCCCACTAATTCACGTAAAGTATCCCCAACATTAAAACTGAAAATGACAGCGTGAGATATAAACAAACATACCTACACATCTACCCGATTAAGTACGATTAAAAAAGGTTTTATCATACTTTAGAAACAGGTAGTTATAAAATTGGCAGAATTGGTAAGGACGTCCAAAATAAAATTCGCGTAGATCTAAACAGTAATTCCATAACTAAAAAATAAAAGACGATTTTTTAAACAACGTTTTAAAAATTAAACTCGATGTTTTTACAGCAAAATGTTTAATAGAAGTACCTACAGCTCATGCCGTTTATTTTACAAGTTATTTAATTATTGAGACTAGCATTCACATCTAAACAATTACCTTAAGGCAGATATTTCTCAGATACAACTGTTGATATTAACCCTGTTAGTTTCAAACTTATAAACTGTGATTAAGTTGCTGGATAAATGCTGTATCATCTCGTTTTATTTATTTCTTTACACTAAAAGAGCCATACTGTTAAAATTATAGGAAAACTCACACAACCTTTATTTTATCCTGTAAATCAAACAAACAATTAAATCATATACGTATGGTTGACAGATGTTTTTAATTTTCGTAATTTTGGCAATACGACAAAAGTTACTTTATTCTTAGGATAATAATAAAATTCATACTAATAATACAAATATATATATACATATATGTATTTATAATTATAACATATTTCCTTGTAAACGCATGTAATTGAGACCATCTGAATGTGGAAAGTCGCAAATACAGATTTTATTTACGCTAATAATAATATAAATCAAATTTATACAAAGAAATAAAAACAACACGCAAAGCATATTATATAATGTGTCGTACATTATAACCAAACAAAATTTATAAATGACAAAAGCCCTAAAGACAGAAGTAAAAAGTGCTTGAACTCGCAGATATTACTATATAAAAAGCAGTTAACCCAGTTAAATAAATATTATGATGCAAATTTATTAAATAAATAAATAAACAGAAAGACAAATTTATTAAAATAAACTTGACACTGTCGTCTAATGACAATAGCCCAACGGACTCAGTATACGTAGCACAATTTTGTTATACATAGTTTATGCTTGCTAGTAGAAGCATGTAAATTAGAGTTTTTGAATTATTAATCAGTTATTGTACAAAAAAACAAATAGTGCACACATATTTAAACAGATTTCTTTAAAACGGAGATTACTATGTTTTCTATCAGCGTACTAGGTAAACAATTGGTTTTCATGAATCCATTTGTTGGCATACGGACATTCTTGAATTGAATAACACTGTCCTTTTTGTAGCGGCGTACACCAGATATCATATTCTACGATGTTTTAGGCGACCTCGAATGAATTTTCTTTTATTCCCAAAACGCTGAACTATATTTTTTTTACTTCTACTGGCACATCCAGAAAATCCAAGCATCGAGATTTTTCAATGTCTAAATCTTGTACTTTGTGAATTAAAGCATAGCCTGACAATGACAGTATTTCAAGGGCATTAAAATTCTGATTGCCAGCTTCCTATTCAGCACAAATAAGGCATATTCCCTTGAATTTAGAGCTAGAGTACAGCATGCTGGTAGGGGTGCTTATTGGAAGACTTAGGATTTCTTTCACACAACTTCAAATGTTTATATATAATATAATTATATTATGTATAAAACAAAGTTTTTTCGTTTGATAAAAGAATACGTTAAACGTAATTGAAATATATTTAGATCACTTAATACACACCTAATAACAAGCAATTATTTCATTTAAACATACCTGTTCTGATTAAAATTCGCGTTGATAATGCAAATAACGTCTTTCTATTAGAAAATAAATTATCAGTGAGGTTGATTTGGTAAAACAATCAAATAGAACAAAATACACAGGAACAGGTAATTACATTAGTCAATAATGTACTGTTGGAAACTTTAGGGATGTCTGATGCTATGGATTTTGTCAATTCTGGTTGTTTACTGACGACCAGAATTGTTACTGAAAAATGATGAATTTTACTAATAAATTGATACTAAAATTGAACAAAAGCTGAAGTAACTGAAAATCCACTGGTTTAGTGGACTGAACAGAACAAGACTTCAGAAGCGAATTAGAATTCTGACCCGACGGTCATGAATTTGAGAACCCTACAAATCTGTGAAATTATGTGAAAATACTGAAATATACGACTATTCTTGTTAATTTTGCTTATTTATGAATAAATCGCTTTCTCATTTTAATTTTGTATATTTTTGGCCGAAGCCAAAAATATATTTTGAACACGAACAACGAACACCTTTTTTCTATTACGGCGCGTGCCGTAACAAATGGTCCTTCGAACGTACAACTGAACTGGACCTGGGATTTACACTCCCTTCCACATGGGACTTACACCCCCTATATCCTATATGCACTTGGACTTTTATCGAACAAGCTCTTAGAAGAAGAACCCATCGGCTAATTCGTTGGAAGTCTTCTGGAGCAATTGGAGGGGGAGTTGATTTTGGTTGTTGCTTCGGTTGACTGCGAGGAGAAGAATCCTACATATTTTGTCAATCCGAAGCAAAGTCACCTGAACAAACAAGTCTCAATTTTAAATTTTCTGAGAGAAATCATTGGACTTAGAAATTCAGTGGACATTTTCTGGAAGTCTGAACAAAAAAAGAGTCCGTTAGGTAGTGAACTGAGCTAAACACAACCAAACCGAACCGGATTCAACTGAACTGAATTATATTAAACTAAATAGAATTTTTAATTTTCACTGAAATGAACTTCACTGGCTCAAATTTTGAGCGCTAAACCGAACTGAACCAAACCGAACCAAATCAAACTGAACTCATCTGAACTGAACTCATCTGATCTGAACTCAACTTAATAGAACTCAACTAAAACGAATTCAACTTAACTGAATTCAACTGAACCGAACTCAACTGAACCGAACTCAACTGAACCGAACTCAGCTGAATCGAACTCAACTGATCTGAACTGAACTGAACCAAATCGAACTGATCTGAATTAAACCGAGTCGAACTCGTCGAATTGAACTGATCCAAGCCGAGTCAAACTGAACTGAACTGAAACTAAATCGTACTGAACTGAATGAACAAAATTATTAAAAGATTCTGGACTTGGAACTGAATTTTCTGGACGACGTCTTTCTAGAAATCTTTTTCATACCGGTGTACGTTTGCCTGTAGGCAATATAGATTGAAGGGGCATACACGGGTTTGAATTTTCTGCTTTCGGCGTCAACCAAAATTATTTCTGGGCAGAATTTTGCCGCGAAAAATTAAATTTTCAATTCTGGCTCTGGGCTGCTGTCACGCGACCTCGATTTTATTTTGGCTTTGAAAGTACTTTGTGTGCACATTATGGATCCTCCGGTGCCCAAAGTGCGTCAGAGTCGGCGTTTGAACCCTGGGTCTGCGCCAGAACGTTCTACTGTGCTTTCTGGACTGGATATGGAGTCTCCTGAAGGAGTGCTCGCTTGGTCACGTTCGCAGTTTGTGGACGATGACAGTGGGAGGAGCATGAATGAATGTAGACGTAGGGAGGAAAATGACAATGTACTGGCGAAATTGGGATTCCCGAAGGAATTTTCAGCTGGGGTACTAAGAGAATTTCCCAAGGCTTCGGCTGACGGGGGGAGAATGGCGCTGTCTCTCGATGTTGCCAAATCTACCAACTCATCGAACACTGAAATTTATCAAAGCTCATCTCGTTCCAGCACAAACTTAGGGTCAGCGAAGTTGGGTAAATCAAGTATTGATAAAATTGAACTAAAAATAAAATGTCTTGAACAATTAATTGAACTTGCGAAAACGAACATACAGTATGCTGAACAAAGGATTATCATCTGTTTTGAACGTTATAATGAACAAAGAACGTTTCTACTTTTGAAAATTGAACAGTTTGAAAATTCAGCTAATTATGCTGATAATTCTTATTTCAAATCAAGCCAAGACAGTGTTGCAAGGTTGAAGCACAAAATAGTTTTGCTTGATAGAAAATTTGGAGAGGATCAGGACGAGCTAGAAGCTAAATATGATGACTGCCAGAGGGCAGTGGCGCTTCTGCAAGAGAAGCTGAACAATCAGCGACACCTGGCGGAACAATTAAATCAGCAAAAGGCAGAACATACCAGGCGAGAACTTGCTGACGCTGAATATGAACAAATAGATGACCTTCATCAAGAACTACGGAACATGACGCGACAGATGGCGCTGCATGGTGGGATGTCGGAAACGGAGTGGTATACGAACCTGAACATTTATAATGAGATAAGTACTGCTCCAACGATTTCTTACGGTGTTTGCATCCGCTTAGATTATTTGGCTGTTTTGCATTCAATGATCAAATGTCCCGAATGCCAAATACTTGATGAGTACATGCCTTTGTATGATATCGCTCGGCAATTAGTTGTTTTAATTCAAGAACGTGAATTATATGAAGAACAGTCTGAACAAGAACATAAAATGATTGATGAATTAGAACTGGAGATGAAGTGCGCAGAACATAAATTAGAAGAACTTGCACTTTACGACCAAATGGCGCTGAAGCCTGAACTAGAACAAAGTCTTGATTCAAGTATCATTGAACACCGAGGTGCTATTGATGCTGATATCTATAATGATGACAGTGTTGAATGTCAGATGGCGTCAGTAGCCGAACTGCTGCAAGATGGCGCGAATTTCAAAATTATAACTGAAATTAATTTTCAAATTGAAGACGATAATTCATTTCAGTCTAGTACTGTTGACAGTGGGTCAGTGACTTCGTTGGACGGTGGGGAGAAAACGCTGCCAGCTGAAGGCAATCAACGATGGTCAAATCGAAGCACTGACCAATAACAAGCTAGTTTAGCACAAATTTCTAGTGCAGAAATTTTGAAAGAACAAAACGTGAATATTTTAGACCACCAGATGTCGCTTACAACGACAGTGTCTACAACCAACTGGACTCACGAACAGACAAGCAATGAAGATGATTCTGAGAAGTCTCCAAGTCTTGCTGTTCAAATGACGAACAATGGATTTTCTGAAATTGATAATGAGGAGAAGCAAAGAGTGACCTTTGACCTGTCGTCAAACTGTGATGTCATTACGAACATCAACGAACAATTAAAACTGTGTCTTAATCATTTTTATGTTTTCTCTGATTGTAGAAATTTTGATTATGAGAACAGTAAGAGTATTGGGGTAATATGGAACTTTTCCGAATTTTGGAACAAATGGATGAGTAATTCCTTGCTTGGGTGCTTAATACGAACTCGCATGATGGCTAATCCTATATGCACTTGGACTTTTATCCGAATGGTACACGATCCTGGAATTTCAATGAACGAACTTGCATCCGAATTTAATCGAACTTTGACCCGATCCTATGAATGCTACAAAATATTGCAAGGCAAGACTAGACGTCATATCATCAGGACATCCGTGGGGAGTATGTTGGAAACTTTAGGGATGTCTGATGCTATGGATTAGTCAATTCTGGTTGTTTACTGACGACCAGAATTGTTACTGAAAAATGATGAATTTTACTAATAAATTGATACTAAAATTGAACAAAAGCTGAAGTAACTGAAAATCCACTGGTTTAGTGGACTGAACAGAACAAGACTTCAGAAGCGAATTAGAATTCTGACCCGACGGTCATGAATTTGAGAACCCTACAAATCTGTGAAATTATGTGAAAATACTGAAATATACGACTATTCTTGTTAATTTTGCTTATTTATGAATAAATCGCTTTCTCATTTTAATTTTGTATATTTTTGGCCGAAGCCAAAAATATATTTTGAACACGAACAACGAACACCTTTTTTCTATTACGGCGCGTGCCGTAACATGTACCTTTCCTTTTAGTTGAAAAAGGAGCTTTAAGATTTGACGACACAAGTGTGGAAGAGTACACCAATCTTGAGCATACTAGTTTAATTAAAACATTGTTAAAACATGATGGCTTTTGTTTAACTAAAGGACATAGCCATGTTAATATATTTAGAGTACGTTTAATGTCTATAATTACAACAGGAAATAAAAACAACGCAAGTTGTATATTCAGATACGTATTAACATACGAAATTCATAAAAATTAAATTAAATTTATTTTTGCTGCATGTATTAGTATATAAAATTTCTTTGACAAAAAAACAATTTACTGCTATTCTAAATGCACTTGCAAATAAAAAAAGGTGTAACAACAAAATTAAATATAGATACGTTAAATACTGAGAACGGTGTTACAAATGAACGTGTGGTGTGGGGTATGCCTGGTGTCCTTTTAATCTTAATGGAAATCAAATAAATAAAACTAAGACAGGCATGGCCAATAATGTGGAGCAATTTAATTTAAATTTATCACCTATTTGATGTTAAAAAGTTATTACCGATCCTTCAAAACAAATTAAAACATGAGCTGCTTTAGCTGTTTTTGCTAAAATTTCTTTAAAACCTAAACCAGAAACTATTGTAGGTGTTGGTACAGCAGCTGTTGGTGTTAGTTAAGTTTTAAATGCAGTTAATAATGAAAAATCTTATGATAGAACTTTAGCTGAAACAAAAGGACAATATAGAAATATAAAAACCCCTAAGTGGTCATTTCTAAAACCGTATCTATTAAAATGCTTTTAAGAATACTTCTTTCAAGAAAAGCATTAACAAATATTGAAATGGTTAATTTTATTACACAAATATGCCCTGGTTTTTTAGAGGTTTAATAATGCGTGATAGTTTACCCCTACCTTTAAGGTCTAAATATATTTTTAGTATAATAGAGTTTTATACAATAAATAGTTCCAAAAACACATTGAACTTTATAGTATAAAAACGGTAAAAACAATTAATACTTTGGTTCGCTAAATCACGAACCTTTCGAAGAATTATGTTATTATATAAAAGCAGATGTAGCCTATTTTACTTATATAATACATTATATTGGTAGATATGCATGTCGTTCTTTATTCTTACAGCTAGTATCTAATAAAGTTAGGCAACCCTATGGGTTGCTAGCGTCATGATTTTAGTCTGACTCGTGCACAGAATGTTATGTGAGATGGATAAGGTAGAAGAAGGAATTTATTATTGCTGTTGACCTGAATCCTTGTTGTATGGTGGGTGGCAACCTAATTATACTTTTTTTTAATACTTAAAAGTTGTACTCTTGAATGCAATTTGACATAGGACCATTATTTTTTTAAACTGGTTGGTTTGATTAACTTTAAAAAATGTGACACTTTGCCTTCGCATTTATAGTCGAGTATTAAGTTATACCCTTTCAATGAGTGTTGACATGTTCCTATTTAACAGTTAATCTTTTTTTTAAACAGGTTAGTTCTATCAACTCTAAAAACAATATGGAGGGAAATGCCTGAGGGGAAAATGTCCGGCAACCGGTAACACGTGAAGTTCCGTCTTATGGACGGAATGTAACAGCTTTTATGAATTAAACAAGACTTTTAAAACATTTTACACAATACCAAGACAAATACTGTAACCCACTGCAGGACAGGCAGGTTATGGGACCTTTTAGAAAAATGTATGTAAGACACAAAAATTAATATTGAGTTTCAGAAACGGACTTTAACTTCATTAGTAGGAAATATCTTGATTCGGATTATTTCAATTATAGGAAATATGTAGATTATGATATTCTACGTATAGAGACTCCTCATGGGTAAGGTTTTGCTGGTTATCCAATACGATGCCAGAACCCTGGCAACACTGAAGTTTATTATATGCAGTAAAGACACTTTATTGCATATGCCTACAATGAAGTCCCAATCACTTGATGCATCCTCCCTATATTAGAGTTAGTTCTTCAGGATTTTGTCCGTAAGTATTGAGATTACACCGACATGCCTTTATTTGAATTTGAAAGGGTATATTATGTACATATTACTTTGATTTGCTGCGTTGAAAATAGTAAATAAGCTGGTTTTTAGATGCTGAGCTTAAGCATCTATTAAAATGGTCATGTCCGTCCGTCTGTCTGTTGGTCCGTCGCTACAGGTCAAACCGTCTACTCGATTGTCATGAAACTTTTCTTAAACAACCACAAAAGCGAGCAGGCAGGTCTGTATTGTTTTTTCACTTTAATCGGACTGACCATTGCTCCACAATTAAATGTTGAATGGACCCATGTCAAAAAGCAATTTGGTGAATGGAAAGCATGGGCATCTAAAAACCAGTGAAGGGGCCGTTCATAAATGGCGCCAGCAAAATTTACCAAATTTTTGGCCCCCACCCACCTAAGTTGCTAACCTTTTCAGACTTGCGTACATGGCTATATCTTTAATATGGCCTATCACCTTTTTCAAAGTCACCCACCGTAAAGGTGGGTGGCGATATTGGCGAACGACCCCAAATACGTGCCTTGTATAGGTTTACACGTTTAAATGCATTTCTAACGAAACATTAAATTAGGTTAGGGGTTACGCGCAACTGACGTCAGGCGAAAATTTCTTTTACACACCTCCACCCAGATGTAATCGCATTCTCATTAAGTAAGCAGGTTAGGGGTGACGCGCAAATGACGTCAGCCGAAAATACCTTCTAGTCACCCCCACGCAGCTGCTATCGCAATAACATTAGGTGAGCAGGCTAGGGGTGACGCGCAAATGACGTCAAGTGGAAATTTCTGTTAGACAGCCCCATTCAGATGCTATTAGATTCACATTAGGTAGGCAGGCTAGGGGTGACGCGCAATTGAAGTCACGTGAAAATTTCTTTTAGACAGCCCCACTTAGCTGCTATTGCATTCACATTAGGTAAGCAGGTTAAGGGTAACGTGCAAATGATGTCACGTGAAAATTTCTTCTACATGTCACGGACTGACCTATATGTGTTATAGATGTTTTGAGATCGTCTATAATAACGTCCTTCAAAAACCATAGTTTCTAGTATCCCAAGTCCCAACTTTAAATTTGTTTCCATCTTATTTTAACTACATGTCACGTACTTACCTATATGCGTAACAGATATTCAGGGATTGTCCATAATGACGTTATTTGTGAATGGTGCAATTTATAACAAATATTCAGCTATATTAAACTACAAGCTACGAACATTGGTATATGTCTTATTGATTGTAGGGGAGCTTCCATAAATCTCATATCATCTTTTAGCGTAACATAAATTGTCTTGTGCCTTTTGTTGAAGCTCAGCATCTACTTCGGGCCAGCCCACGGTCGATAAATCCGGCGCGAAGCGCCGGATTTTTTGTAGTTAGTAAAAGTCAGCAAATATTTCTAAAATTTGAGGTTAAATTTGTATTGGCGTTGTATGAACATTAAGTGAAGCCAGATTTAAGCTGTTACATTCCGCCCTCAGGACCCCCTCAAGGTGAAGACTACAAATCACATGACCTATTTGCATCAAATCAACTGGTAACCCGTGACTGCGCTAACTTAATAGGAGGGTCTAATTTAGTGGCTTTTCGAGCGTGTTCGTGAACTTCAGATCGTAAGTGCAACAATATGATCTATGTTCTGGGAGGGCAAGATTTTGGGGCCAAACAATTTGCCGGATTCGTCCATCGTTGGCTCGAAGTAGATGCTAAGCTCTCAGCAAATTTAAGCTTCAAGAAAATACCATAACCGTATTGTAGCAACAATTATATACGATCAATACAGTTTTAATTCGTTAAGGCATTCAAAAAACAGGAGGCTATTCCTAAAGTTATATTCCGTAGAAATATTTTTCAAAATAGTTACTACCTCAACTTGATGTCTTAAATACTTCCAACTGATAGCTATTCGTCTCAGTTGTGTCGTCTTTGGATAGTTCTTTGTGGTCAGTTAGTTTGACCCTATCGATAATTGTACTGTCATTTGTAGAAAGATCCTTCCAAGGGTACCAACGAGGCCTTGTGAGTACTATAAGTGTGATAGCGTAGTGATATAATAAGTGATAGTGTGACGTCATTTGATTACATAGCTTAATTGGCAGCAGCTTCAAACCGAAATTTAGTAGATATATATATATGGACTCAAATAGCAGTGAAAGTAGTACGTAAAATGCAAAGCAAATGTTGTGATATTTATTGATGAATGAATTATCTTCTAGTTGAGATCCGCTATTTATTGGAAGCCCCTCCTTTGTCAAAACCACCCACAACTATTGCATATCGGGGCTGTTTAATTTAAACACAAATAAATGGTCGTCGCATGCAATTTCGGACTGATGTTCCGGTAGTTTTGACTTCAATAACGTGGTTGCTGCTTTCACTTTGTAGCTTGGACTTCTTTTGAAAACAAAAATCTAATCTACTCTGTTTGTGTTTTTCACCAGATTGTGATTGTCGTGTGCCAAACATACTATTTGTTTTCCTTTTGAAATGCTGGAGCCACGGCATGTAGGGAAAATTGACAGGGTTGCGCATTTTAAATAAATTTATCTGACCCCCTATTACTTACTTTAGATTTACACTGAGTTAAAATTAAGCCGTGGTTTTAATATCTTTCTGCGGATCTAACAAAAAGTAGAGTACTTGATTTGAGAAACCAGAAAAGTTCGCGCCTGATGGGGCTACAAAATTAATGGAACAACCTTCACTGGGGCATCATTATAAGAATTTGACAACATGCAACTGTTTTTGATTATAATGCTCACAATGCCAAACAGAATACATTAAAAAGATAGAATACTGTAAAAAGAGTTAAGAGTTAACGATCCAAAAGGTCAATACTAAATGGCAGGTATCGTGTTGCATAGACGTTTGAAGTTAATCACAGGACAATCCATTTAATGTACCGTACATGTTGTAATAGTACGCCTCGCGTACGGTAGTTCTTTTTGAGTATTAACAAAAACAATAATACGATAAAGTATTTAAAATATTAAAGTTCTTAAGTTTTAACTTGCTGGTGACTAGACACCAGACAACGGAAATCGTACAAAAAACGTCACTTAAATTTTATTAATATATAGAGAACTAGCAGTAAGGCCCGTTGCCATGCAACATGCAACGGGGTTGTTATAAGGGCTGTCTCAGTCTGTGGAACAAGATTTTTAGAAAAATATGCACAGTTCCACAGACCGAGACGTCCCTTACAACAACATCGTTGCATGGCAACGGGCCTTACTGCTAGTTATTATACGTATCTACTAGTATTCATAATTCTAATCAGTTTACGTGGGGGCACTGCGCACCCCAGACACCCTCACTAACGTCCGTAAAATAGATTATTTGACTTACCATTCATGACTCACGATCAACCATTTTTAATAATAGGTATTTGAATCAACATGAACGACTCACCACTAGTAGTCGCGAAGTCATTTTACAGTTGTGATGCATTAATGGTTGTTTATGAATTTAATACTGTTGGTATGACTTAATGGAAAAATATGTTTGATACTTTATTGATGATTTCGCGCCTACTAGTAACCGCTGTTGGGTTTAGGTGCTGATGGGGAAGGGGCTTATATACCGTTATGAAGAAAGGTTATTTTTGGCCTTGAAGTGGACAAATTATACGCCGTGTTGTTAAGAATGATTATTTTTAGCCTTCAAGGGGACATGGGACATTTTATGCACTGCGTATCAGTGGTAGTTATTTTTAGCTATCCCGGGTACAAATTATGCGTGACGTCTAAGGACTGACTGGTTCAGTTACTAATTTATTACAAGAGTTTCCTTGTCAAGTTATTTATAGGTTTTACAGTTTAGATTAAATTGCTGTAATTTGTTTTTAATTGTTTGACTTTTGAGATTTTAAACTGATTCTGAAAGTCAACTTTTCATACATTTCTGACCACCGGGGCATGAATCGAATATGATGTGTATATTCGTTACTTAATAACGCCTTCTATACTTGAATTATGAAACACGAAATGCAGTTGCACAAGATAATTTGAACTTGGTATCACAGGGAATATTAAAGCTCAATTGCGGCATGGATCCTGTGACCTCGCTGTTATCAGCTTACCCATTTCATAAATAATTAGCTATTTTTAACAACGCATGTCATCCGTACTCGACTTCACCCACTGACCGTATCAATGACATTTATGGACGATCCGTAAGCAAGTACCTACAATATTTATTACTTTGTTATGGAAGTAGAGTATAGAATATTATTGCGGATTAAAAATAATTTAATAACATTATAACATATAAGACATTGATTTTACTATAAAAGTTAACAATTGTTAGGCCTAAGGATTTTGCTTTCAGATTTAACCATTGTTTAAGTTGAAAGCGAGAACCTTGGGACTAACAATAAAATTGTTAAATTTTCTAGTGAAATCACCGTCTAAAAAATGAATATACTTGATTAAACCGCTTGTAAAAATGTCAAAATATTTATTACAAATATAATATTAATCGCGCCACCCAAGTTCGAACTTCGGCCAATAGCAGCGTTGCCACGAGCAGCGTAGGCCACTACGCTAGTTAGTATAGTTTAGTGAGAGAAGAATGTTAAACTATCTAGTACCAATCTGGCGTATGTACTTCAGTGCATTTGAGTGGTGAAGGGAGTATGAGTGCATTGGAGTGGCGAGAATTTACGTTACGACTTCGCCCAGCGGCCTATTTAATGCCAAAAGGGAAAATATATTGTAAAAAAAGAAGTCAAAAATATACTCAGGCGATCCGAGATCGAACTTCGGCCATTGACAATAGCACTCGCAACGTACACCACTACGCTAGCTCGTGTAGTTAGGGAGCGACGAATGTTAAATTATCTAGAACCAGTCTGTAGTATGTACTTCAGTGTATTGGAGAGGCGAAAGAATGGTGAGTGCATTGAAGTGGAGGATTTACGTTACGTCTTCGCCCATCCAAAATCAAAAGGAAATGCAATAGTACCTTTCAGTTACTAATAGAGATACCATGGAAAAGCTGGTAAACAGTAAAAAGGATTTGTTAAAGCGCCCAACTCTTTACCTAAGGAATTACGAATAAGTTTTTATAAATAATGGCGTAAATTGTCTATAATTAATTATGCTTATTCACGTAAACTATCATAGGTACTTACTTATGGCACTATCGGGTTTTACACATTTTGAATGATCTTAAAATGCAAACTAACCCAGAAAAAAATGCAGTGCTAATTATTGATACAAGCAAAGGAAGTATATTTAGCAACCTCGAATTAAAAATCAATAATGTTGTTATACCTAATATAAAGCCTGGTAAACTCCTCGGAGTAACAATTAATAATTCACTAAAATGGAACAACCACGTTGACAATGTGTTAAAAAAAGCTAGCAGCAAAATCTATATGGTAATCAAATAAGGACAATTTGGATTTTCACGTTGTGAACTAATGAATGTATATAAAACTTATGATGGGTCACAACTAGAATATGCAATTCCCATTTGGGGGAACAGTAAAGTTAGTCAAAATGATTTAAAGAGAATTATCAGGTCGGAAAAAAGATGTTTATCAATAATCACAAAAGTACATGTAACTAACTTAAATAATAATAATAATAATAATATCCCGGGCAGAATCCAAAGGATTTAAGACATAGTCTTTTGTTATCCCGGTTGTCACTGCAGTAAAGAAAACTGTTATCACTTTGAAAAGCTTGAGTCCGACGGAAATTTCTTAAAATTCCATCCTTTAAATTCGTTGAGTTTGTTCTTAAAAGTATTTACACCACACTGATTCACTTTCGCATTTTTCACTTCACTAGGCAACATGTTCCATTCTCTCACTACACGCTGTGTAAAGAAGTGATGCCTGGCACTCGTTGATGTTTTTTTTACCTTTTAAAAATGGAGCATGTAGGCTTCCATTATCAACGTCAAAAAATGTAGAAGGATCTATATCATACTTTCCATTAATTAACTTAAAAGTTTCGATAAGATCTCCCCTTTTTCGTCTGTCACTCAGTGAAAGAATTCCTATCTTATGTAATCGCTCTTCGCATGATAGATTTCGCAGACTTGGTAGAAGACGAGAAGCCAATTTCTGCACTCTTTCAATCACTTCACTATCTTTCTTCAAAATCGGGTCCGTAATTATTATATTACCATATTCCAAGATAGGTCGAATAAAAGTTATGATTATTCTGCGTAATGTGTTGAGATCCATTTACTTAAATATACGCTTGATTTGCAAACAGATGTATTTGGATTTTTTCGCTGCGATTTAGCAGTGGTCGGTGGATTTAAAATCGTAATTAATGTAAACCCCAAGGTTCCTCTTGCAGGTAGAGCTTTCAAGCGGCTGGTTGTTACAGAAGTATATAGGGTGCTCAGCCTTAAATTTTTCAAAGTGAACAACATGGGTCTTTACTGTGTTAATTTCCATATAAATCTCATTGCACCACCCTTCAAGGTTGTTTAGATCGCGCTGCAGCTGGTGGAAGTCATTGTCCGTCTTTCTTGCTCTATATATTTTAGAGTCATCTGCATACTGCTTAATTGAACTCTGGATTATTTCCCCCATTTCATCTACATACAGCAAAAAAATAGGGCCAAGCACAGATCCCTGTGGACAACCACTAATTACTGATCTAGTGGTTGACGCATGTCCATTGTAACGACTTGATATGCCGCTCATTTAAAAAATCTTCTATCCAGTTGATGAGGTAGTCTTCAACTTGGTACCGATCACGAAGCTTCTGGACAAGGCGTCGATGAGGTAATTTGTCGAAGGCTTTCGAAAAGTTAATATAAATACAATCAACCACATGACCTTAATCTGTAAGTGCAGTGACATCATTAAAAAACTCTAACAGGTTCGTAAAACATGATCTTCTAGGCAAAAATCCGTGTTGGTGCCGTACGAACTGCTCAGTCAGTTTGCAGCACACTAAAGTTAAACTAACTGGTCGATATTTTTTAAGGATCTCCTTTTGACCCTCCTTTGTCAATACATGTCACGTTAGCACATTTCCAGTCTTCGGGGAGCTTTGCGTGGTCAAACGATGCTTGAAATATTAAGGCGAGTGGAACACACAGAATGCCTGCACATTCCTTTAAAACCATAGGATGTATTTCGTCAGGTCCAGGGGCTTTAAAAGGATTTAATAGTTTAAGTTTATTGTACACGTCTATTTGATTTACTAAATTTACATTCAGTTTGGGAAGTATCGATGGCGCTCGCAATTTGATCACTTTCTAAACTTTCACGCATAAAGACCTTCTGAAACTCGTCGGCATGAGCATCGGCTACTTCCGTAAATGTTGTTGTAACCTTCTCGCTGCTTTTTGTAAGCATTGGTATAGCAATCTTGTTCTTCTTAGTGCTACAGTATTTATAAAAAGCCTTTGGGTTCTCCTTTGCGTTCTGACATAGTTTCTTCTCATAATTCATTCGCATATTTCTCTATGCTTGTAGATCGTGATTACGAGCCATTTTGTAGGCTAGCCAAAATTTGTGTTTTTTGAATTAAGGTGACTTGAGATAGCGAATATAAGCTTACTTGTTATTATTCATCAGTCAGTGGACATAGTCTAGATCTAAATGATCAGCATTTAGATTTAAATGCCTCGACATATTTAAATCTAAATGCTAAGCAATTAGAACTAAACCTCGGGCGTTTAGATATAAATGCTCAGCTGGTCTCATAGAATTTGAACGCGGTTATTTCAAATTTTTCAAATCGAAATAGTGGTAGTGTAGTGATTACTGATAGCCGTTAACTGACCATAATCAATATTTATAATTTAATAATAATTTTTAAAAGAAAGTAGCTTGTTCATAAGCAAAGCATATGCCCGTTTTAAACTTTTATTGTAAATGATATGCGAGGTGAATTTGAAAAACTGCACGGTGGAAATATGTAATTGAATACGCTCTTTTAATTGATGACTAGAAAAAGACTGAGCAGTGATTAGTAACCCTTAGCAATTCAATTTAGTGCAGTTAAGCCAGCATTAGCTTATATGTAAGTTCAAGCTGGCTTATCATTATCATGAGCCCGTACGAGCTCATTTAAGCAAGTCTTGGCTTAAATGGAAATTCAATTATGTAAGTTAGCTAGAACGAACTCAAGCTCAAATCACTGACTGACTTAATATCTTATACTGATTACTAGATGTAAAATTGTAGGTTGTGTATTGTGTAGTCAGTGGTAGCTCATTGATTGATTGTGTGTGTGCTTATACATATTGTAAACGGACTTGTCCTACCCGAACTAATCCTACCCGGACTTTTTCTACCCACGATCAACGATAAAAACCTAGTACTATTCCCGTCCATGACCAAATCAAAATTATTGCTCATTGCTCATCATTATATTTTATGAATGATGGCGGCGATTGTTTTTAATTATCTGAATCGTAAACGCTACAACTGAAAATGAAAGTGACATTGAGTGAAATAAACATGTGACAAAGAATGTCAAAAATAATAGCGATGTATTCTTAGCATGCCTTATTTTTGGTCGTGTGTAGAAAAAGTCCAGGCACGAAAAGTCCTACAACCATACAATTTACAACGAACTGAATGAACGCCGATGGACATAAAATAATAAATGCGAAAGTGCCAACAATATAACAATTATCTATAATAATTACAAGTAAAAACTGATTTGATTAAAATTACACATCGCTGGATGAAATCATCAATTAGCTTATCAAAATTTAAGACTAGACTTGAGAAGTAAAATCTTCCAAATATCAGAAGGGCAACCGGTTGCCCAATGTCAAACTTCCTTTTTATTCACCGAATTTAAATGGACTAGATCTCCATCCGTAATAAATAAGCTAAGAACGAAATAGTAAAAAATCATAAAAAATGTCGTATGTACAGTAGCGGCAACCGAAAGTGAGGTCTGGCAAGGATAAATTTTGGGTGCAATTAAACGGCAGCTTCCCAGACCTCACTTTTGGTTGCCGCGCCAATTGCTTCGAAACTTTGCCTTCTCAGATCTCCCGGATTCCAATCCAGATCTCAGATTTTCAACTGATACTGAGAAAACGAGATTTTCTCGTTCGACTGCCACCAATTTTATTCGCCGTCAGCGAGAATTCTGATTGGTCCGCTCATTTGAAGTCGCGCAGGCGCAAATACGGGTTTCAAAGTAATTAGATCTAAATGCTCAGCATTTAGATTTAATACTTTGGCGATGAACATTAAGATTTAAACGCCCAGCATTTAGTTCTAATTGCTCAGTATTTAAATTTGAATATATTTCCTGCATTTAAATCTAAATGCTGATCATTTAGATCTAGACTATGTCCACTGACTGTTCATAGCACTTAAGACAATTGCCGGCAGTGAAAGGCTGGACTCATTAGAAATAGAAGGAATGTTACGTACTACACTTTTAAGTACTTTACACTTGAATAATAACCACTTATAATTGACACCGTCCGCCGAATCCATTTCATTATTCCAGTTAATACTATTTAGCTCCTTTCGCATCGCATCGTAGTCACCTTTGCTGTAATTAAGTCTGTTACTTAAATTACAAGAAAGTACTGGAAAGTTTTAATACGAGGTCCATAGTAGACCATATTTCTGTTCTTAGCTTAAAATCAGGCAAATCGTTGTACAAATCGAATAGATTTAGACACATCCTTAACCCCTGTAATATCCACTGCTATTTGTTCTACTAATCAATGTACTACTCAACAAAATAACAAAATTTTGCGATCACTCTCCAAATAACCACTGTAATTGTGCCTTTGTGGATGACCTTGGCTTGGCCCAACGAGTCAAATACGAAGAACAACCCAAAATGCAAGAACTTCTTAATAAAACTCATGAATCTACATCACAACTAAAAATGCAAATAAACCCAAGCAAAAGTGCCGTTTTAATAATTGACTTAAGCAAAAACAAGAAATTTAGTCATATTAATCTTAATATAAACGATGTACAAATTCCTTAAGTCAATTCTGCTTAACTGTTAGGCGTGTTGATCAATAATAAAATTAAATGGAGACCCTATGTTAACCTTGTACTCAAAAAAGCTAACAAAAAAATATTTATGTAAATTAAATTAAGACAGTTGGGACGTTGGGATTTAATATTATTGAGCTGCTAAATGTTTATAAAACATACATCCGATCACAAATTGAGTATGCCTTGCCTGTATGGGGTTATAACCTCACAAAATCTGATTTTGTAAAAATTACTAAGATCGAGATGCGTTGTCTTTCAATCATAAGTAAATATAAAATTAGTAAAAGTAATTATTTGTTTACTCTAAAAAACCTAAAAATGGAATCTCTGTTAACCAGAATATCGCAGTTGGGAATTAAATTAGGTCAATGTACAAAAACCCCAGATTCAGGCACATAATTAATCCAAGCATAAAATTATATAAAAATACTTGATCTACAAACTGTTTCCGAACAATATTATGTAAGCGTAAGCGTTATTTTAATTCTGTCATTCCCCAATTAATCCGTGAGCTTATTCAAATTCAACCAACTGAAATCACTAAACTTAATGTTATACATGATAATTTGTTAAAAAAATATGATTTAATCAAATAGGCTGATGTTTTCTAATTTTAAATAAGTAATGTCTGCTATCTTTGTTACTTTCTTACCGACTGTTACCTCATTGTACTTAACTTTCACATGGTGTCTGTATCATGTATGCTTAAATGACAATAAACCATTATAATTATTATTATTAATAAAACATATCTATCAACTAAATCTAGAAATCACTTCCGAGTTGTAGTCTGTAAACGTAGTAGGTACTCAAAATCAATTGTTCCCACTTTAATTAACCAACTGAATCTACTGTCACCTGAAGAAATAACCAAGTTGGACAAACATTATGATAGTATACATTAATTAGCAAATTAGCCAATTGGTTTGTAAAGCTCTTAGTACTGTCCTGCTATCTTTGAATCCAATATTCTGTTATTTCTGTCCTTGTATTGAATAAACTTAATGGGTGCTGTTTTCATGTATGCAATTAATTTGTGTGCAATAAATCATTATTATTATTATTACACGTAGATACCGCTATAACCCAGTGCAATTTACTATGCTACAGAAGTATGGTGGCATTACCATATAGCAATTCACTCATACGACATTTTTCGTTGGAAAGGAAGGATGTACAGGAATTAGAATAATGTAGTAGGTTGTGACTACAGTATTTGTTTCGACCTTCGCAGGTGCACATTCTTTGCAAAGCAGGAGTAAGAAGCGATAAGGGAATCAGAATATCTTTGTCACGGATACGCTGAATCATTGCCTCACTTAATTCTATTCCCCTATTTAAATGTGCCATCTCCTGACATACCCGTACCCACCACAAGCCGTTGAGAGTTCCCATGACAGGAACGATGTAAGTATTGAATATTACCACACTAAGGTAGTGAGACATGTAATTGCAGTGGCTACGTCTCTAATCAGTGCACTACGGATTACGCATCTCCACTGTAGAATTAACGCATCTTGGCTATCTCCACTCACACCGCAACATCCAATTTCCTGACACAGCCATTATACTGAGCATACAAATATGTCAGAAAAACGGCGCGACAGCGTGTTTTTTCTCGCCCCTCCGAGGAGGCCACTGCGAGTATTTAGGACGTTATATCTGACCACTAAGCCACGGATGCCACTTAATTCACGTAAGCTATCCCTAACATTAAAACTGAAAATGATAGCGTGAGATAATAACATAAATTACTAAAATATATGCAGGGTTGGTACTTTGGTACGATTAACTGTACTGCCAAAGGTAGCTGAATTTTATGTAGTGAAATCTGTTCAAATTAGGTAGCACTTAACGAAGTAGCAAATACGCATTTTTAGTCTTATAAGCAATTGCTGCGATTATAAAGTAAGAAAGATTATTATACTAGCAAGTCTATATTATTTAAAATAACTCAAGGTTATAGTACAATAAAAAAGTTATGCGTATATCTGCGCGATGTGTAGTTTCTTTTTTTGTACGTGTTTAGGAAAAGCCCTAGGTTTGGTCGTGGGTAGGAAAAGTCCGGGTAGGAATAATCCTACAACCACAAAACCCATATCCCAGGTGGCAAAACCATTTTGCCGGTCCCGCGGCGTCCCTTGTGGTCGGCGTCACATCTTGCTTTCCTAAACATTTTTTCATCTTATAACATAAAAGCTCAACATAAATCTTCGGTGAGAATCGTCAATTTGTTCATTTTGAATGTTAGCTACGCCAACAGTTGTTGAGTCAGAGTGAGTAGTAGTAATATTAATAAATTACTGTACTTCCAGCTTCCAAATCAGTGTCGTGTTGGCTATAGTACAGATGAACAGCAATAGACGGGACTAGGAGTATTGGGTCACCCTTACCTGGGGTGGAACTCGGAGCCTGTGTAAATAAGATTAACAAAAACTCTGCACAGTTTCACAGGCCGAGAGTTCCACCACAGGTAATAGTGGCCCGATGATTGCATTTACATTATTGTTGTGGGGGGACGTTGGGCTCATCTTACAACAAATAATTAAAGTTGAATTATTAATTGTTTTTGAGTTGTAATGGGAGTTGCCTCCAGGAGGGGGGGGAGCAGTTGCTTTACTAGTAGATAATTTTGAACTACCAACAAACTCCTACCAGCGCTTTAGAAACAGCTAATTGTTTTACCCATTAAAATTAACGATAAACATACCTCACGTGGTTCCTCCTCACAATCGCGAGCTAGATGACCTAGGTACAAATATCCAATTATGTTAAACGTCAACCCGAAAACCCTTTAATCACCTTTTCCTCTAATTTAAATTAATCATAGAAAATAAGTGTAATGAATGCAAATGTTTTAAGTATGTATATTAGATAATTAGATCTAATGTACACACCTGTTTTTCCACATGTGTAGCATGCTTGTGAATTTCTCTTGTTAGACTGAGGACAGTCACGAGCAAAGTGGCCCGTTTGGTTACAGTTGTAGCAAGTCGAGTTAGATTCTCGACGTCGATCCCCACGGTCGTCCCCCCGTGAAGAGGAATCTGAGCAGTCTCGAGCAATGTGACCCACTATAAAAATCACGAATAACATATACAATAAATTCCTAAAGTTGTAAATTCCTAAGTTCCTAAATATGTAACTGCTTAGAAAAAGCCCAATGCCCACCAGACCAATCCTTATATCTTACCTTGATCACATTTGTAGCATCGGTCAGCTTCCCTACAATCCCGGGCAAAATGTCCGCTTTTGTTACATTTAAAACAACGGTCGCGATCTCCACGGTCACTGCCGCGATCTCCACGATCCCCTCGATCTCCGCGATCTCCTACATTTCATAGCATTATACAATAATAATACATCAATCAATATTGACTACTTTTACTTTAACTCGCCAGCAGTAGTTTTACTTGAGTGCGAAAATTATGTCTACGATGTGGCCACGAAGTTGATGAAATCACTGCAATGAAGAATTTAATCACAACAGTAAGACCCAGAACGAAACGGTCATTGTAACCCGTCATTGTAAATCATTGACTTCGCAAGATGTACCACCTGACAACTGAATAAAGTTGAATGAAATCAAATCAAACGACAAAGCACAATGAAGAAAATAAGGAGGAAAGATACCCACATAAATAATCAGTTTGCTGATAAGTCACATAAATTTGGACAACTGACTAGTGAGACTGTTACCATAAAGCAGAAAATCATTCAAACTAAGTATTTCTAGTTCTGGTTTTGATTTCCAAAGAACTTAACTCTCCTAAAAATCACTATGAATGTCAGGAGTACTGTAGGTAAACACGTAAGCATAACAATCAATACCTCGAGAACTGCTATAACGACCTCCACCACCGCCGCCGTTACGCCCATCACGGCTGTATCCTCCTCTTCCATCTTCGCTGGTACATTCTCTGGCAAAATGTCCTGAACAAATACAACGATGACATGGCAATGAAACACACATTTAAAGACGAACTTCAAAATTACATTTAAAAAGGAGTAAGCAGGCGTGCTTGGGTGAGCGGTTAGGACTGCAGACTGTCTGTAACGTTTACAGTCTCAGACCTGGCTTCGATCCTCGGCCACTGCTAATCGTTTACGGCTCGGTGTTGTACGGTAAACGTCACTGGATGGTTGATTGAAACCCAATCTCCTTCGGTGCTCCTTAGTGACCACTACTTACTGTAGGGGCCTAGGGAATGGGACTCCTTTACTGTGGAGGAGAGGACGGGGATAGGTGAAAGGGTATTAAGACCGAGGCGATCTAACGCGGTAGCCTCCTATTTCCTCACCCACAGTGACTGGTTGAGTCTGGTTGTAAGAACTTCGGTTATATCGATGTAATGAATATTTATTTTTTATTATTATTATAATTAAAAAGGGGTTCTCTTTTAAGCCATTAGCAGTACCTGTTTTGTTGCATTTGTAACACACAGATGAACTCATTTTGTAGTTTCTAGTACAAATTGAACGCAGTGATGTCGACTTCAGATTCTTCTATCTGAAATATTTTACCCCAATTTTACAAACGAAATAGAAGCTAGCTATTGGAGCTTTTGTACTTAGACATATAAACGGCTTGATTCCGCTTGGACAATATAACCGTGCAAAAATTTCATCTCGCTTGCAATTCTCTGCCTAATACTACAAATTTTGTCTTAGACAACTGCATCCCATGTTAAACTTTCAGCTTCCTCGTCTTTGAGCAAACTTTAATCATCCATTAGAATGAAGTTACCCGCAAGTTAGAATCCAGTCAGTAAAACAAATAACTTGCCATAATACTTTGGTGCCGTCAGCATATAGATAAGTTACCCGAAACTCACAATCCTGTCAGTAAAAAAATATCTTGAGCACTATGCCGTAATACTCCAAGATTAGCACCAGATTTGTCTATCGTGGGTCGCAAGTAAATGCTGAGCATACAGCAAATTGGATTTATATCTGGAAATCAATATTTTTGTAGTAAAGCACCTGACAGTAAGCGTCTGCAAATGTACTGACAAATTCACTTATAAGACATTTGCTTATAAGGGAAAACCGCCATATGGGACAAATTTAAAACATTTGGTTTACCAGCATGTTTAAATTATCCGCTTCTTAGGGACCCGCTATAAGAGGTCGGTGGAGGGTAGTTGGGAGAGTGTGGGTAGCTTTGAGGAAGGTTAAATTACTAGATGATTCTCCACAATGCCGTGTGCTCACGGAGCAGATGCTTCCTGTTCCAACTCTCTCTCTCTCAGTCGACCAATGATGACATGCGTCTACACTCGCCACCTTATCTGACTATCACCCAGCATGAGCGACCAAGACCCTCGTCATAAAAAATGGCTCATCATAACAGAAGTAAAGAGGATGGTGATGCTTTCCTTTCTAGTGCATATTGATAACGACACTGGGACTGATTGCTAAATGCTTGTAAAGCCTAATTAACAGTATATCTTATGGGGTAGAGTCCGCTAATTGTGATCGCTTTTTTAAAAACTTTAGGTTCTGCTATCTGTAAAACTTAGTAGAAAAAATTCGAGAGCAATGACCTTATAAGTTTAATAAACATACAATTTCGAGTATTTCCTCGAAATTTCATAAAATTCTGACAGTTCATCTTTCATCTACAAGAGTTTAAAAAATGCACCCTTGGATGAGTTAGAAGTTTGTAAGGTCCATTAATTGTGATACGTCTGCTTCTAATTGTGATCGACTAAATTAATGTCGAAAGTAATATTTTTTAAACTCTAAAAACGTCAAGAGAAAGACAACGTCATTAAAATAAATAAACTAGTCACTGTCCTCTATTAAGGATTGCCCGAAGAACTCAGTAAAGTTTCACAAGCTTGTTATACGTAAATTATGCTTGCTAATCTAATTTTAATCATAATAAATTTCAAACATTAATTAATGGGCGCACACAACAAAAATTAAGCACACAGATTTGACCTGATTTCTTTGAAACATAGATTACTATGTTTTTTCAATCAATAAACTAGGTAAACAATGGGTTTTTATAAAGTTGAGAAAAAGTTTTCAAATCGTTTTTCGAGCCTCATTATACAGTCCTATACAGTCACGCAAACATCCTTAGCATCAAATTTGCAGTGGACATAAAACTGTTAATGTCACCGTCAGAATCATGATTAAATGCCTAATCATAGTTTGGCGTTTTTCTTTTTCTTGTGTTAGCATAAAGTCTGTGATCGAATGTTAATATATGTAAAAGAATTACATAGTTAACATGCTGTTGCATCTTTATGTGATTCAAAAGTTTAGCATTCGGCTCGTTAAAATTATAAGTCTCTCGAATTTTAGTCACACGTATATCAGCGCAATATAATACAGACTCATAAAACTGCTTACATGGATGTTTGTTACTGTGTTAACTTGCGCTATTTAAGTACTAGTTGTAGTTTGTTTAGTCAGAATCACAAAACTTGATAGTTTACGTATAGAAATTATTGTTGTTGCTTTTCTATGCTCTTTGACACAGAAACCTTTTTGATAAAAATAAATATGTATAGGCTTTAGATGTCCAACTAAACTATTTAAGTATTTAATTAGAACATAATAGCAACGTTTTTCTAGTTAACAGTTTGCATAAACCAAAAATTATATTTTTGTTTGTTTCTAGATTGATGTAAATTTTCTTATAACTCTGAATTACGTTTTTGATTTTAAGTGTATAGAATTCTACACACTGATAATGTTTTCTCTAAACATTAAAACGCCTGTATATACATAACACTAGCTTCACTTATCAATGAGAACTCAAAGTTTTACAACAACGTTTGTAGTATAATAGTGAATTTAAAGCTGTTTTATATGTAAATTTTGAATATAGCTTAACAATTACTTTTGTAATAGAAAATCATAGTAGTATAGATTTATTTTTTTTCCGAGCAAAAGACCACACACAAATTAGATTACTGTGCTTACATTGTCAATAAAATTAAAAATTATATTTTACAATCCTAGCCTAAAAATTTCAATTTACTACTAAATATTTTATTCACAAAGTTGACAATGTTATTTAAAATGTGTTTTTTATCTTTTAACAAGTGGTTTAAAAACGTCACAGAACATATTAATCGTTTATAAAAATCGTCTGTAAATGACGTTACAAAACCTAATAATCGTTTATTTATCTTGTCCGTAAATGATGTTAAACAAAAATAATTCACGTTTATTGGGATCGTCCGTAAATTACTTTACAAAAATATCACTTGTTTTTAGGATCTTACGTAAATAAGGTCACAAAAATAGCACTCTTTTATTAAGACTGTCCGTACATAACTTTACAAAAAATATTAATTGTTTCTTAGGATTGTTCGTAAATGACATCACAAAAAAATAACCGTATTATTGTGATCGTCTGTTAATGACATAATAGAAAATGTTACTTGTTTATTGGGATCGTCAGTTGATGACTTTAAAGAAAATATCACTTGTTTCTTGGGATCGTCCGTAAATGACGTGTTTTGGGAGGATTCGTAAATTACGTCAGATTGTCCGGTTATAACGTCAAAAAAATATCACTCTTTTATTAGGATTGTCTGTAAATGAGGTAAAAAATTGAAGCTATCCAGTAATTACGCCACTTTAATTATAAATATTGAGGTAAACGTACCGTAAAGCTCCAACAAGAAGCCGGGTCTCCAATAGAAGCCAGCCTCTAATAGTGGCCGGGGGTTTTGCCATAAGCGGTAATGTTATTTGTTCCAGCTTAAACTTAATTTTGGCTTTACGTTATATCTTTGGGCCATCAAAACCCAACTGAACTTGTTGACCAGACATGAGAGAAGTTTTACAAACCTAGCCCTACCACTCATACTTGGTCCACAAGAAACGTCAAACGTGTCTAACCCACTCGTACAGGTGTTTTTGTTACCAAGCCCACTTGCATCGGTACTAGGCGTACCTAGCTAACTAAACTCTTGTCTCGTTTTTTGGCGCGATTTTCAAAAAGATCTTTTAAGTCTCTTGTACCCTGTCTAATGGTACCAGCAACGTTCGTACCTAGCACACTTGTACCGGCGTACTAACTTTAACCTGTGCTGGTATAAAACGCACTTGTACCAACACCACTCTAATTTTGTTCATTTTTACTGGCACAACTTACAACGTAGCCCAATTTTACGGACACTAACTGCAAGGATGTAATGCTAGCCTTCCTATATAAACTATATTATCCTATAAATTAAGTTTTCCAATGATTAAAACAATTCGCGGTAAGCTCAGCATCTAGTTAGGGTCCACGGTGGACAAATCTGGCGCAAAGCGTAGGGTTTTATAATCTAGTATTGTTAGGTGAGATTGATTTCTTGTTTCTTTTTGCTTTGACACGGTTAAATGCGCACATAAGGATCTGAATCCTTTATTTTTGATTTATTTTTGAGTATTCCTGACACTTTTAATATTTCAGGTAGCTAAACAAATAAGATCGGTGGTTTAAATTAGTCTTTGTTGTTGACTCTTTGGCTTTGATTGTTTTGAGGTTTAGTAGACCTCACTTGCAGATTTCAAACGACAGACAAGGCATGACTCTAGAAGTTTATACAAAAATTAAAAATAAATGAGGCACTAAAATAAAGAAGTAGTCCTTAGTTGATAAAGAATTTAAATGCTTTACCAAAAACTCAAAACCGTAAGGATTACAACTTCATTTATTACATAAAGATGATCATTAAGATTATTTTAATAACGTTTTTGCTCCTAATAGTTGTTATTATTAGTGTCATGAATGAAAAACCTCATAAAAACAAAGTCATAATTTCGAAATGAACCGAAACAAACGTTATATTATTTAAGTTCTAAAATTTTTAATGATTAGGATTTAGACCATGTTGTTTACTTTGTTACCAAGTTTGTTAGCACATTTGATCATATAATTATTATTCTTTTAATATCCTTATTTATATTGTTTATCCTAGTACTCAAGTTTTTATGTTTCTCAAAAGAAAGAAATATAAAACGTTTATGCCTACCTAAATTTATTTTAAAATCTGATTTTTGATTAGCTATATTACTTTTTATTCTTTTTATTACACCACTAAGGTTTTCTATTATTTTTAATAAACAACCAAAGTATTCTTTAATTTAGCACTCTTATTAGTTGTTTTTTTATTATCAACATCATTAATTGTTTTGAATTTTTTGCAACATATTTTTAAGTAATAAATTCACAATAAACTCATTGTCAGTAGTTACTTTTTCTTTTATATGTCCTAGCTTTAAAATAATTTATTCTAATTTAACTTATTTCATTACTAGGCAGCAACTTTGTTGAGGTCCAAAAATGCTTTTGTTAAATGTCTTTCATAAGTGACAATCTATTTATTTAATACATTTTCCGCTTCAACATGGCGGGCGGGTGCAAGTCCTAGTCTGAAATCTCTGAGGTTTACTCAAGAAATAACAAACCAAATCAAATCATTATTGTTATTGAAGTGCTTAACTATATTCATTATAGGCTTATTTGTGGTTGTGATATTGAGGAAACAGCTATCAACTGCTGCAACTTCTATTTAGAGGAAAAAATTGATACTGAAAGAATACTATTGCAAACAGCATGCGCGCAGAAACTTTTACGCACAAATGTTAGACTACCAAAGCCGGCTAAAGGCAAAGAAAAAACACAGAATAACATACACAATCTATCCAGAGCTCGTGCTACTTTAGATGCTAATTGTTGTGCCCCGACCTTTGTCAGTGCCAATCTCAATTGTACACCACTAAGGGATAATAAATCTACTGACCTACTCCTCTTTTCTGGAACGGTAGCTGAACTTGAAGAGTCTGTAATTAAGACGCATGCCATTAACGAGGCAGTAAAAACTGTCGTGGAAAATGTTGAAAAGCTCTTGGAAAAAATCAACTGCCTAACAAGTTTACAAGTTCAACATCAAATCACCTCTAAGGTGTCAACTGCCAATCTGCTAAATATTAGCAAAAATGCACGTCAAAAAAGAATGTTGACTTATGCTCAAGCATAAGTGAATGATGAGACCTATATTGAAAGCTTGGCTAGTGTGAATGATGACTAGCAACGGAAGAGTGCAAGTCGGAAAAACCGAAAAAAGAAAAGTCGTACTCACACTTAAAAGTGCGATACAGATGGTCAAGAGTTCTTAACTAATCCTAATGTTAATACTCCTCAAAAAAAAATAAGAAAACTAGAATTTTTTCTTAGCAGGTTTAGTGCCAGCACCACATATGAAAACGTGAAGTCTTTCCTGAATTGGAAGTGTCTCTAAAATGTGGCAGTTGACAGGCTGAACTGTAAGCGTGAAGATCAACATTATGCATTATTCAAGGTGTGTTTCCCATCTAATGCGTTGGACATCAAAACCCTCTACAACCTTAGCTTTTGGCCAGCAGAAATCCTACTCGATCGATCGCGCTTCAGAAAATTAAATAATTCTGAGGCTCACACAACAGAGGCTCATAATGTAATCAACATTACACAATATAGATAAAACTATGGTCACAAATAATAATATTAATAAACTTATGAAAATTGCCAGCTGGAACTGCAAAACCTTGCAAAGTTATGATGGTTTTATTCAAAAATACTTGTACTACTGTAAATATGACATTATCTGTCTCCAAGAGACATGGTTACGCAACTGTATAGAACACATATTTATGGAACTACACGACTCCTATGATGACATAAGTGTCTCAGCTATACCTAGTGCTAAAATGTTGTAAGGCAGACCCTTTGGGGGTGTAGCTATAATGTGAATAAAATCCCTATGTGACAATAAAACTCACTTAACGATAACAGATTACGTAGTATCAAACTAAGCTGTAACAAAAACTCTAGCCATGTGCTGTTATTTCTGAACAAAAAATAACCACTGTGAACAGGTTAAATAAATTGAAAAATCATGGATATTGTTAGAAATAGTGCCTGTAATAATTATATATTATGTGGAGATCTTAACATCTTAACAATTTCTCCTAATAATGCACAACTCACGGCGGCAGTTGCAGAACTTGGTCTGTGTATTATTGACTGCATAAAATTAAATAGTGATACCAGAACATTTTATAGTGAATCAAGTATGGGCTGTAGCTGGCCAGATCATTTTATAGTGAGTGATTCGTTAGTTATTGACTGCTCAATTCAGATATGAAATGCTGCTCCCTGAGATCATCTTTCAATAATGCTACACAGTTCAATTAGCAACATAAACTGTAATGCAAAAGCTAATACACATCCCATCAGGAAGCCCAGCTATAATTGGAAATCGTGTAGATCTGAAATAAAACTTGAATTTTTCAACAAAACAAGGGAACTGGCGGGTATTATTTGTAATAAACTGTTGACAATTGACTGCAATGCATCTAGTTGCTCAAACACACATAAAAACTGTTTAGATTTGGCTTATAATATGCTTGCAGAAGGACTTAAGGCTATTGAGTCCGAGTTAATAATTATAGATAGACTTCGACGTATTAATAATATCTCGGGGTGGAACGACAATGTCAAGGCTGATAATGACCACTACCGCGCAGCCTATAACAATTGGCTATTACGAGATCGACCCATTACCTCAAGCCCTCATTTCGATCAGCTCAAGAAAAAGTTTAAGTCATCCTTGAAAATATGTAACCAAAATGAGAAGATTGTTTGGGCAGAATCTCTTGCTACCAACTTTACGGAAAACGACTTTCGTAAGCTCTGGTTTAATATAAATCAAGAGATTAAAGGGACTCAGGTAGCTTATGTGAGTAACGTACTAGAAAATGCGACAGGTGCTGTGATTATATGTAACATGTAAAAAACACATTTAAGGAGTTGTTTTACAGCAATACTCATTGCTTGATGCCTGAACTAAGCTACAAAAATAAATCGAAAGAGCCTTCTATTTTCTAACAAGTGATTTAACAAATATCTTAAAGAGCATGAAGCTAGGTAAGGCAATTGGCCATGATGGACTAAAAGTAGAGCATCTTTGATACTGTCATAAAGATATCCGTACCTTACTGTGCGACCTAATTAATATGATTCGGCATTCATACATACCAAACAGTTTGATGATTGTTAAGCTTAATCTAGGATGTAAACACTGTGTTTAATCGCTTTAAATAATGATTAAATATTAAAATAACCTAAAAATTCCCTAATATGTGACGTACCAAGATGCCAGTACTGCTTTTGATAAGGTCAATTATCAAACATCAGTGAATAAACTAGTAAACAAAGAATTTTATAAAAAAATAGGATTGAATCTCAATTCTACTGCAACTCATATAGAGAGCATGGCGTAATGTCATAATGAGCCATACAGCCGCGCCAATTTTCAATTTTCAATATTTGTTTACATTCGGCCTTAAAATTGGTGAGCACTCCTTCCTTACTTATTCTCATATGTTCGTTCCTCACCTCACACTGAAACCAAAACCATACCGTTCGTTATTATTACGCTTGCCATTACGACACAGTAAGAACAAAATGAAATATTCACAAAATTGTTCACCATTTCACTATCACTATTTATAGGTCGCAATATAATTCACATGGTATGGTCAGTCAGGTCAGTATTAGTCTTAAGATGTTATACACTTTGTAGTTGGGAACTGTAACGATAGGGTTGTCAATTACTCCCAATGTGCTGTTAATGAAATGTAGAACAAACCAAAAGGGACTGTGAAGGAAGCTTAAAGTTAGCCGACAGACGACAATCTTCGCTTCAAGCTCGCGACAATGGTCGGCCGAACCCTTAAGTTAGCCGACAGCCAAAAAAAGGTTCAAGTTAACCGACTGCCAAAAAAGGTTCAAATTAGCCGACGGCCAAAATAAGCTTCAAGTTAGCCGACAGTCGACACCTGTCGCTACAAGTTAGCTGACAGTCGACAATTGTCGGTACAAGTTAGCCGACAGTCGATAATTGTCGCTACAAGTTAGCCGACAGTCGACAATTGTCGCTACAAGTTAGCCGACAGTCGACAATTGTCGCTACAATTTTGCCAACAGTCGACAGTTGTCGCTACAAGTTAGCTGACAGTCGCCAATGTTCAACACAAGTTATTGTAATCATGATAACGGATGATAATGTAATCTGCGCTGTGTATGGCAAAAATATTGTGGTTCATTATTAAAATTAAATAACGTAGTGACTATGTGTTACACTTAATAATAGTTTATGTTAACTGAGAAGCTCATAAATAACTAAAACTCGGGAAGACCAGTAAGAATTGTGGTGTGCATGTGCGTATGTATGTATGTATTACATGTATATGCGCTCGCAAGAGCCAGAAATAACCCCACCCCACACCTCCTGCCCCCGCTCCCCTCAAAAATTAAATTATCGCAACAAACTTTTAAATTTTATAGTATACTTTTGTAGTGTATAGCGATAATTTGATTTTTGAGGGGAGCGGGAGGTGTGGGGTAGGGTTATTTCTGGTTTTTGTGAGCGCATATACAAGGAATACATACATATATAAAAACATGCACACCACAATTCCCATGGGTCTTCCCGGGTTCTAGTTATTATTTATGGTAGCAGCTGTAACAGCCACCTAAGACGTGGTGTCGGCATATTCACTATACAGGTCAGATGTATTGCTAAATAAATTTTTTAAAAAAACATTAAATATTTCTGGGCAGAGATAAATTAATATTATTATTATAATCAAACAAATAATTTTAATTATTCAAAATAATTCTGCGTGTCCTCAACTTTCGTTGTTTAATTATTATTATTTCGTGTAAAAATGTTTTCACTGTTTTTCAAACTCTTTTGCGTTTGAATTAATTTGAAAATGAAATAAATAATTTTTACCAGGCTCTGTGCTAATCACGATCGACAAATATTTGAATTGCAAAGCCCTGATTGGGTGAAACCAAAAAGTGTAAATCGGGTATGAAAAGTGCAAAACACAACATTTGAATAATACTGTTGCAAAAATTAAGTCCTTGCATGAAGGCGCGTCGATTGGTACTATTAAAGTGTATATATTGAAATCTAATAGATGTGGGGACAAGGCGAAGTTTAAACAACTGTGGCCCAAATGGGCAGATACAAAAACACATACAAACCATACATAGTCTAACTTGGCTAACTTGAAGCTTATTTTGGCCGTCGGCTAATTTGAACCTTTTTTGGCAGTCGGTTAACTTGAACCTTTTTTTGGCTGTCGGCTAACTTAAGGGTTCGGCCGACCATTGTCGCGAGCTTGAAGCGAAGATTGTCGTCTGTCAGCTAACTTTAAGCTTCCTTCACAGTCCCTTTTGGTTTGTTCTACATTTCATTAACAGCACATTGGGAGTAATTGACAACCCTATCGTTACAGTTCCCAACTACAAAGTGTATAACATCTTAAGACTAATACTGACCTGACTGACCATACCATGTGAATTATATTGCGACCTATAAATAGTGATAGTGAAATGGTGAACAATTTTGTGAATATTTCATTTTGTTCTTACTGTGTCTTAATGGCAAGCGTAATAATAACGAACGGTATGGTTTTGGTTTCAGTGGGAGGTGAGGAACAAAGATATGAGAATAAGTAAGGAAGGAGTGCTCACCAATGTTAAGGCCGAATGTAAACAAATATTGAAAATTGAAAATTGGCGCGGCTGTATGGCTCATTATTACATTACGCCATGCTCTCTATATGAGTAGCAGTAGAATTGAGATTCAATCTTATTGTTTTAAAACATTCGGCCTTAAAATTGGTGAGCACTCTTTCCTTACTTATTCTCAAGCGTAATAGTAACGCCAGCTGTAAATAAATGTTTACTTTCTTCTGTAATTACAGTTTGACAGATTGAAGCACTTTTAGCAATTTGCAACTTTTACCACTGTATTCATGTCTTAAGCCGTGGCCATAGTTTAATGGCACATACCAAAGGTCGGCCTTTTAAAGTTTTTCCTATAAAATTCCTACTTCCTATTTTTTCTCCTATCCTTTTTTCAATTCCTAGAGCAGTCTTTTTTTTACCCTACTTTTTTTAGATACCAGGCTCACCCTAATTTTTAACCTACTTTACATTTTTTTTCAAGGTTACCCTACTTTTTTTCAAAGCAACCCTACAAATGAGTCGAAAAATGTAAATTATTAGTGCAAAATATTTTCAGAACATTTATCATAGTATTTTATACAAATTATACCGCCTTGATTTTCAGATAAATATATGTACAAATAGCTCGATAGGATATTCTACAGAATCACGATTTCTACAACATGGCTAAATCAGATTTAATATACATGTTTTGATGTTTTATTTAAAATGAGTAAATGGCAGTTTCTGCAACAATAATAACAAAATTGGAAATGTCCCCAAGATATATTTTTGGAGAAAATCTTGTTTTCGTTTCAAGCGACGCCACGAAAATGTAGGCGATAAATTAGTAAACATTATTTTTAGATGCTGAGCAAGCATCTATTGTGATGGTCATGTCCGTCCGTCTGTCTGTCTGTCTGTCTGTCTGTCTGTCTGTCTGTTGGCCGTACACTACAGGTCACAGCTTTCAAGCTATGACCTTTAATTTTTTTTAAAACGATCACAAATGCGCGCGCGCAGGTCTGTATTGTTTTTTCAATTTGATCGGACTGTCCATTTCTTCACAATTAACAGTTAACTGGACCCATGTCAAAACTCAGCAAAGTGAGCTTTCCAAAAAAGCGAATCATGCGTGTAAACAAATAGAGAATTCATGTACATACCCCGTAATTTTAAAGCTCTGCGCGGCGAATACTAGTATATCTTATAGTACGGACCCAGCAAACCTCAGCTACAGTATTCAATGGCAATGACATGAAGTCTGAATGTCTGATGCAGGGGTGACGCGCAAATGACGTCATGTGAAAATTTCTTTTAGACACCCCCACCCAGCTGCTATCGCTATCAAATTGGGTAAGCAGGCTAAGGTTGACGCGCGAATGACGTCACGTGAAAATTTCTTTTAACACCCCCACCCAGTTGTTGTCGCATTCACATTAGGTAAGCAGGTTAGAGGTGACGCGCAAATGACGTCACGTGAAAATTTCTCTAAGACAGCCCCACCCAGCTGCTATCGCATTCACATTTGGTAAGCAGGCTAGGGGTAACGCGCAAATGACGTCACGTAAAAATTTCTTCTATACACCTCACCCATCTGCTATCGCATTCAAATTGGGTAAGCAGGCTAGGGTTGACGCGCGAATGACGTGAAGCTAGTGTTATGTATATACAGGCGTTTTAATGTTTAGAGAAAACATTATCGGTGTGTAGATTTCTATACACATAAAATCAACAACGTAATTAAGAGTCATAAGAAAATTTACATCAATCTAGAAACAAACAAAAATATAATTTTTGGTTTATGCAAACTGTTAACTAGAAAAACGTTGCTATTATGTTCTAATTAAATACTTAAATAGTTTAGTTGGACATCTAAAGCCTATACATATTTATTTTTATCAAAAAGGTTTCTGTGTCAAAGAGCATAGGAAAGCAACAACAATAATTTCTATACGTAAACTATCAAGTTTTGTGATTCTGACTAAACAAACTACAACTAGTACTTAAATAGCGCAAGTTAACACAGTAACAAACATCCTTGTAAGCATTTTTATGAGTCTGTATTATATTGCGCTGATATACTTGTGACTAAAATTCGAGAGACTTATAATTTTAACGAGCCAAATGCTAAACTTTAGAAACACATAAAGATGCAACAGCATGTTAACTATGTAATTCCTTTACATATATTTACATTTGATCACACAGACTTTATGCTAACACAAGAAAAAAAAGCCAAACTATGATCAAAATTTTTATTCTTTCATCAAGCTTACGTTGAATATGTTGAAAGAAGAAACGCACAATTTAAATAAGACAAGTAATTTTTAAAACTTATGAATATTTCAATTCATAAAACGTTCTTGCAGCCAAAACAAAATCTTATTACTGTTAAATTTTGTTCGTCTTGCGTAACAGTTGTGGAAACACTGGATAATAAATGATGCACAAGGTTTAAAATTTCATCAAGCAATATAACACGACCTGTACTCAAATCACAAGATGTAATATCGGACAAGCCTCTTTATGATTGTTTTAGCTGCTTCGAGCATTTTAAACTATTTGTTTATCAATTTTAACACAAATATCAGCACGTATATAACACAAGATCCATCTTCAGTACTCTAACACAAATAGCTACCTTTTTTTAAATTTAATTTTATTTTAAAACAATAAATTGATTACCATGTGATGGTTTGACTGTGAGTTGACGCTATAATCTCTTCATATTTTAGATTTTGAATCTTAACAATACATACTTTAAACACTTTTGCAATTGCTAAAACTTTGCGGACTATTTCTAATTACCCGCACGGCATGAAATGTTAGCAAAAAATCCTGATTGAGTTGATCATAATGGTAAACTTAGTACATAATGCAAGATTAAAGACAAATGTTCAAAAAATTGTTGCCTTAAGAGCTGAGGAATATGCTAAAAGAACAATTATTTGACACGGCGAAGTAAAATTTAAGGGGTTTTTAAGCAATAATTTGAGATCGTTACATTTTATACTTTTAAAACAGCCTTTAGGTTGAAAATCATAAAAAGATTGCGTGTAAATTTAATCAGATCAAATGATTATAAATAATATTTTATAGACGTTGACAAAATTGCATTTCATGAATTAGATGTAAACCGATACAATGTAAACAACAATAGCTCAAACTTTAAACTTTTTTACGAATTTTATACAAAAGGCATACAAGGGTATTACGAATTTCAAGTTTGGTATACCTTACAATTTTGGCTTAGTTTAATAACATGTATGGAGTAATTTGGAGCCACCTAGCGCACGCAAGGGAAAACACCTATCTCCCACGAGCTCCTCTTTTATTTCATGAGAGATTATTGTTTTTTCATTTTTTAAGAGATAAATGTAACAATTGTGAACAATTTGAAATTCGAAATACAACCAAAAGTGCGTTATCAGTCGAATTCCGGTCGAAGTTATTAGGGCCTAACTAAATTAGTGGTATTTTAACAAGATCAAAAATCCTGCCATGCCGTCGGCCGTTTAAGTGCAGAATTCAACATAAAAAGTACATATCTGATAAGAAGGCCGCCAAATTTTAATAAAATAACCTTGTGTCAACGAACAAATTCAACTAGCTGTTCTCTGTTTTGTAACCGTGCCAAGCAAAACAAAAATGCAAGTACAACAAGAACAGGAACAGCTAACTGTCTACTTTTCACAACACCTGCAGCCTATGGGTCAACAATTTACATCACAATTAACTTCACAGCTTAACTTGAAGTTAGAAAGCATCAAATTAGAATTTCTCTCTAAATTTAAGGTTTTGGAATCTGAAATGAACGTAAAGTTAAAAGAATTAGATAAAAAGTTAAACAAGGCAGCAAGACGACAGGAAATTGAAACTAGTTTGCTGAAAGTTAAAATAAGTGAGTTGGAAGAAAAATTACAACAATTAGATCAAAGTCAGTGGAACCACCAAAGACCGAATATCAGAAAATAGATTCTCATCACAGGACTCCAAGTCTGCTCATCCCCAACAGAGGATGCAAGTTCAGTGATCTTCAAAACACTCAAACTTACTTATGTTCATATCATCAAAGCAAAACGAATTAACAATAAAACGCAAAGTAAATCACCACTTCTTTTTGTCCAGCTGGCTGAAACGCAAGAAGTATCTTCGGTGCTAAGAATGAAATCACAACTATAGAACTCATTACCCCAAGTCTACATTCAACAGTGCTGAAGTAAAAGAAAACAAGAAATCCATGAACATCTTACGGAACAATACTGGATTGAAAACCAGACCCCTCCTTCAAGTCAGTCAATTACTTAGGATTCTACGCCTTCAAGGCGGATGGTGTTACTTAATCTAGTGATGGAAAAACTTGATAAGGACAAATCGTAATCAATTAAATAAATAACTGTTATTTATCCTATGAATTAATATAACTTAAACTTTAAAGCATTCAGTTAGTTAATTGTTGTCCCTTCTGGCTAGCCAATCAGATTTAGTTCAAAAATGTTTTTTGTTTTATGAGACTCACAGTTAATACCTAACTCTCTAATATAATAACGTTACTATTGTTACAAGATATAATGATCAAAAATCTCAGGAAATCTTATACCGGTAGGCTGAATTCTGACTTCAGTAACTGGCAGCCAGTACCACTTCCAAATTTCCGCACATGGTGTGGGTACCAAAATAAGGTCAAGGATAGGCCACTGGCTGGCATTAGATCTATGAATAGTGTTTTAGACGCAATGTTACTAGCACATAAGAAAACCCGTGTTTGATAAAAATTACTAAAGTGAAACAACTGTAACCCGATTTCAACGCAAACGTATCATATGTAGATTTTCAGGGTGCAGTTACTACTCACTTATCATTGTTAATCGACGGATTATAGCTACGATCAATGTGAATCTTCTAAAATTAATAAATGAACTAATCTAATAAATGTATACTGTTAAATAGAGTTGTGAAATGTATTGAATTTATGTATACTCATAATTAGTTTGTTCGTGATCATGCTGACTGTAATTAGAAATAATTTTCCCCTTGGCTAAGGTGGTATCATATATTATCTGTTTATTAAAAACTCTGTAACATCATTTAATCTGATTTGTGTGTGGGCTTAGGCCCGTAAATGCAATAAATCTATACTACTACTACTATGGAGTAATTTTTTAAGAATGTTTGCAGTATTTTGAGGTAACAGTACAGTGTTTGCAAAGAAATGAATACAAGTTGAGTAATTTAAAACAGCACAAACAGTTCACAAACTAAAAACGTTAGTTGCAAGCCTAAATTGGTTTAAAAAAACTGGTTATACAAAAATAAATTAGATTACAAATTAGCTCCACACAAATTTTTAAAATAATTAAGTCCTGTTTGTATAAGAAGAATTTAATTTCTAAAACAATAATTTGGCGACAAAATAATTTAAAAAAAGTAATTTACGGTTACAAAAATCAGTAACATAGGATGTTTAAAAAAAAGTTTAGAATAAAGAATCAGCTACAACAAAAAGTTTTATTTAATTTGATTTAAAACATTTAAAAAAAATAGTTTAGTTTAATAAAAATGTTACACCACAAATTGTGACAAATAAATAGGTTATAATACAAATAGTTTCATAAAATTCCTACACAAAAATTACTAAAAATAATTTATTTCTAAAAAGTAAAATTAAACTTTCGTGTTTTTGTAATATGTGTATTTTCAAAACAGTAATACAAATTGCCGATTGTAAATATTTAAAAACCCCTAAAGGTTTATTTCTATCATATACTTTAAGAACTGACTGAAAATAATCACTAATCTAAACAAGTTCCTACAAACAATCAAATTAATTCAATGCACTTTTCAATATAACTGAACAGGAAATTTTATACCTAATATAAAATTTTCTTTCTAACATTACTATCTGCTTACAAATTAAAAAAAAATGTATTACATTAACCATTACATCTTTATAAATGTTTAGCAAATAAAAATTTATGCATTTTTTGACATAAACAAAGAGAAACTTTCTGCTTCAGTTTTTAATTTTTTCCATCGAAACCACCTATGTAAAAATCTAATGAAATGTTATTTTTTAGTTACAAAAACTTGGAATTACTGGCATCTCTATAACATATTTTTACCAAATAAAAACTTTTTATGCACTTTTTAACATAATTAAAAAACTGTTTGTTTCATTTTAAAATCTACAGGTGTTAAAAAAGGGTTAAAGGGTTTATTTGCAAGGGTCAGATGTTTTAATCAGTTAGGACTGTTCTTCCAACGTTCTTCCACTGTTCTTCCAGAAGTAGGATATGACCATTTCAATGCTAAGGCTCAACATCTAAAAAATGGCAACAATTAAAATTCGTGAAAGTAGTGCGCTTCTACCATATTAGTCTGCTTGCTGCACTATAGTTACCTGCGTGATGTTTGCATTTTTAGCATGTTTGTAGAATAAACAAGTCTACATGCTTAAATAACGAGGCTGTGAGTTCCTTTATTTATTTTAAATTTGATGATTCTAACTAATTTTTGTGAATTTATTTGCATTTAGAAGAAATACCTTCACCTTATACATATCTAAATGTTTCTACATTAATAATATATTAGAATACAACCATGATAAGTACTGCTTTAATTGTACCAGGAGTTCATATATGACAATTTGACTTCGGTAAGTCATGTCCAGATGTAAAGTATTACTGGGAATTTTAAATTGGGATTTACCCTAGTCAAATTTTGGCAAGACTTACCAAAGTTGTGAACGACTTATCAATGAACAGCCTAGGTTTGTTATTGTTCATGTTCATACTCAAATTACCCTATTTCACCATAATAACAAATACTCTTAGGTGTTTCAAAATGAGTGACAGAATATTTACACTTAGTTATTTAGTTATTTAAACGGAGAGTGGTGAGTTCGGAGAAGGATTTGATTTGTAGATATGGGAAAGACAGATGTTTATTAGTCGTTACTTCAAGACTATGGCTCAGAAGGGGCGGGGGTTTACCCCTCTTCCCCCCCCTGTCAATCCACAGATTGTCTGAATTTTATGTAGGGGAAGTTAGAAAAATTAAAATACTTGATTAAAGCCCAGAGGATTGTGTGACCTAAATTTAAATATCAGTTTATTTTTGAGAGCGTCACGGGATTGGGCTTGTAGTGAGGTGTAAGATTAGGATGATACTTTGAAATGTGAAATAATATGATTTTAGAGTTAAAATGTATGGCTACATTGGCTACTGGAACATCTAGTGAATGTCGGATACAGTGTAGGTGCTCACGGAAACGGTCCCCCAGAAGGCGGATGGGTCGACCAATATAAATTTTATTGGAGTATAACGTTTATTTCATTGCGGAAATAGCGCATTCAGATGTACAACAAAAACGATTTTTCATAGTGAAAGATGCACATCGTCGGTAAAGAGTCATTATGTTGTACGTCCAGTGCACGGCTAAAATCGTTCTGTCCCAAGTCCATACGATTATTAAAGTCATTCTGTCTTAAGTCTATTCAATTGGTAGATGTTGTCCAGGTCACTTTCCCGTTGTCCAATGCACTAGGTGGGGGTGCTTTGTTCCTCATTGTGTTGTACTCATGGCGAACACTTAGGGGTGGTCCACAAAAGACGTAATGTTACTGTTTGTGTTATGCTCATGACGTACACTTAGGGGTCGTCCACAAAAGGCGTAATGTTACTGAAAGTGTTGTACTCATGACGTACACTTAGGGGTCTTCCACAAAAGACGTAATATAAATTTCATTTTTAGAACATTTTGCGGTGTTCCAAAATATGTAAATAGAACATTTTGTACTTTTGAAAATCATGTAAATAGAACATTTTGCACTTTTAAAAAACATGAAAATAGAATATTTTGCACTTTTGAAAAGCATGTTTGATTTGATTTGATTGCTTTATTAAAATGTCAGGTCTCTCAGTACAAATATACTGCTTTACAAAAACGGACATCATACATAATACCACTTTACCGTTAAGAATATAACTATATCATCATACATACCAAGACATTGACCGGTTAATCTATCTACTTATAACAAAAATTTCAAGAAGGATTTAAATTACGTTTTTTAATAATAAATTTACACAATTTCTCTCTAAATGTTGTTCTCTTATCCGGAGCTACGGTGTCAGGCAGATCATTCCACAGTCTGATGGAACGGTATTGAAATGATTTTTCGAAGGTTGCAGTTCTGTGGTGATACTGAATTCTTAGATTTTTCCTATTTCGTCTGCTTGACCGAGACCTAGTGCGGCCTTCAGACACTTCAACGAACATATCTTCAAGATACTGAATTCCAGGGCAGAATTTAACACTTTTATACACAAATAATAACGTATAGTAATCAACCCGTTCACGAACAGTGAGGGAATTTACTGCTTCCATTACGTTGTTTTCCACGTTCCTCCAACACTTGCCCTTACGGATTGCTTTTAGCACTGTATACAATTCACATATCCCCTTAGTAATCTTGTCCTGAATAACCTGCAGATCTGCATCACTAACGACTGTAACGAATGTAACGAATGTAAATAGAACATTTTACATTTTTTAAAAAGATTGAAAAGTGCAAAACGTTTCATTTACATGTTTTTAAACACTGCTAAATGTTTTGGAAATGGAATTTATATTACGTTTTTGGTGGAAGATTTACAAGTGTACGCCATGAGTACAACACAGTGAGTAACATACCACCCCAACCTAGTGCATAGGACACCTCGGAGGCGACCTGGACAGCATCTACCAATTGAATTGACTTGGCACAGAATGACTTTAAGAATCATATAGACTTGGGACAGAATAATTTTAGCCATGCACTGGACTTAGGACATAATGACTCTTCACCGACGACATAAGTTACTTAAAGTAGGGGTTTGAAGTGTGTATCAACAGGTGACACATTTATTTCGAAGGCACAGGGAAGTACCTAGATTAGGATATGGGCCGGGTTTAGATGAAATGGAAGAACGGACGTATGTATGTTAAGTTTAAAGCTTCACGGAAGGATTAAAATCGTAAAGACGAAAGTTTTTTTTAGACTGATAGGGATTTTGATACTATAGATTTGAAAATGCAGATGGTTTTATTGGCTATAACGAAGGTAACAGGTGAAAAGTCAAGACAAAAGAGTACACAGTCCCATGACTGAGATCGAGACGATCGTTGGATTAGCTCTTGAGGGTGGCACAGGGAGGCTCTGTGGATACCAGACAATCTTATATTGTTTGCATACCCCATTTAGCAAAACAATTGTGTATAATTTTGGTTTGGGTAAGGAAATCACTCTCTTTGCTGCATATGTGGCGAAGTCGAAGAAATTGCGAAAAAGGGATCGTACGTAAATTATAGGCAGAAAGGTACGAGTTTAATGTCAACAAGCTATGTGAGTCAATTGGTTTATAGTAAACGCATGTACTGAGTTTTTTATGTCTACAGGGAACTAGAATGTCTAGAAGTGGAGTGGGTTCGCTACATACATTAATACATTAAAAGTCAAGGCTAAAGCAGGGTGGATGTTATTTAGTTATTCTAGAAACACGTTAATTTTTGATTGGCACCAGGAAAAAAAATTAAAATATCATCAATATATCCTTTATACAGGTCAGGAATACGACCACTGCAGGTTTCAAAAAATTGGATTTCAAAGAAGCAAAAAAGAAAGGGGCAGGCAATGGTAGGTCCTATTTTTGTTCCCATGGTAACCCCGCTTGTTTGTTTGTAGAAATTACTATTAAATACAAATGCATTTAAATTAAGAACTAGTTCGGCCAAACGCTCAATCACAGAAGTGACAGAAGTAAAAGAATCTTGTGTCGGTCGTAAGTCAAGACTTTAGAGCTCTCAGACCGTTGTCGTTAGGAACGACGGTTTAGAGGTCTTTGATATCTGCCGTGACCACAAACTGGTGCTGACCCGAGAAAGTAAAGGATTCTAGTACATCAAGAGCATGGTTCGTGTTTTTTAGGTACGATGGGGTATGCTTAAGGCAAGAGCGGGCTGCAAGGTCTAAAAAGGCAGAAATGTGCGCTGTTCGACTGTTGTAGTGGAGACAATAAGGTGTCCAGGGTAGTTGGGTTTGTGAATTTAGATTAATATACGGTGGCAAAAATTCTTAACACGATTTTCGGTCAACTGTAACATTACTTGGTGTAGGTATGTTAACACTCAGCGGTGTTTCGCCTAGCTAATACAGTGTGTCCCGATAGAATAGGGACACGTGTTTTTCGTGGTTTACTCCCCCCCCCCACAAGGGGCAACTGGAACGAGATAATTATTTTTGAACGTTAACTAGTTAGTATGTATATGAAAACTTTCGTTGACCTCCAGGGGTCACGTAGCTCTCATGAAATTAATTAAAAACTGAAAATGGCTGTCCCGATAGAATAGGGACACTTCCTGGTTTCTTTCATTTACATCGCCATTACCTCTGACCTAGTGAGCGCAAAAATTTCAAATTTGGCCTGGTCACTCATAGATACACTACATATGACTAGAAACATTCACTTTCATCACAGGATTCGGGTAGCTCCAGAGGCACTGGAGAAAGCGAGCCCCGGCCGTTCAAACGTCTTTACTATGGGAATCATATGGGAAAACGTGACTTGATGCACTAAAACATCCAGTATATACGTAATTCTCAACCGACTTGAATACGTAAACGTGGGACAAAAAACTTATAAAATTTTGTAATTTGAAATAACTTAATTATATTTATTGTTAAATTAAGAAAACAACGTTTTGAATGTTTTCTTCTTCGGGTGTTTCAACATGAGTTACAGAATATTTACACTTAGCGCATTTAGTTATTTGAACAGGGAGTTCGGAAAAGGATTTGATTTGTAGATACAGGAAAGGCCGATGTGTATTGGTCGTGACGTAACGAGTCAATCTTTTAACCTTCCCGTTGGTTTCGTCCCGTGTAGCGAAGACGAGGAAATTGAAATTTTAATATCGGATGCAGTTGTCTGAGACAAAATTTGTAGTCTTACGTAGCGAATTGTAAGCGAGATGAAATTCTTTCACGGTTATATTGTCCAAGCGGAATCGAGCCGTTTATATGTCTAAGTACAAAAGCTCCAATAGTTAGCTTCTACTTCGTCTGTAAAATTGAGGTAAAATATTTCAGATAGAAGAAGCTAAAGTCGACATCACTGCGTTCAATTTGTACTCGAAACTACAAAATGAGTTCATCTGTGTGTTACAAATGCAACAAAACAGGTACTGCTAATGATTTAAAAGAGAACCCCTTTTTAATTGTAATTTTGAAGTTAGTCGTTAAATGTATGTTTCATTGCCATGTCATCGTTGTATTTGTTCAGGACATTTTGCCAGAGAATGTACCAGCGAAGATGGAAGAGGAGGATACAGCCGTGATGGGCGTAACGGCGGCGGTGGTGGAGGTCGTTATAGCAGTTCTCGAGGTATTGATTGTTATGCTTACGTGTTTACCTACAGTACTCCTGACATTCATAGTGATTTTTAGGAGAGTTAAGTTCTTTGGAAATTTCAAAACCAGAACTAGAAATACTTAGTTTGAATGATTTTCTGCTTTATGGTAACAGTCTCACTAGTCAGTTGTCCAAATTTATGTGACTTATCAGCAAACTGATTATTTATGTGGGTATCTTTCCTCCTTATTTTCTTCATTGTGCTTTGTCGTTTGATTTGATTTCATTCAACTTTATTCAGTTGTCAGGTGGTACATCTTGCGAAGTCAATGATTTACAATGACGGGTTACAATGACCGTTTCGTTCTGGGTCTTACTGTTGTGATTAAATTCTTCATTGCAGTGATTTCATCAACTTCGTGGCCACATCGTAGACATAATTTTCGCACTCAAGTAAAACTACTGCTGGCGAGTTAAAGTAAAAGTAGTCAATATTGATTGATGTATTATTATTGTATAATGCTATGAAATGTAGGAGATCGCGGAGATCGAGGGGATCGTGGAGATCGCGGCAGTGACCGTGGAGATCGCGACCGTTGTTTTAAATGTAACAAAAGCGGACATTTTGCCCGGGATTGTAGGGAAGCTGACCGATGCTACAAATGTGATCAAGGTAAGATATAAGGATTGGTCTGGTGGGCATTGGGCTTTTTCTAAGCAGTTACATATTTAGGAACTTAGGAATTTACAACTTTAGGAATTTATTGTATATGTTATTCGTGATTTTTATAGTGGGTCACATTGCTCGAGACTGCTCAGATTCCTCTTCACGGGGGGACGACCGTGGGGATCGACGTCGAGAATCTAACTCGACTTGCTACAACTGTAACCAAACGGGCCACTTTGCTCGTGACTGTCCTCAGTCTAACAAGAGAAATTCACAAGCATGCTACACATGTGGAAAAACAGGTGTGTACATTAGATCTAATTATCTAATATACATACTTAAAACATTTGCATTCATTACACTTATTTTCTATGATTAATTTAAATTAGAGGAAAAGGTGATTAAAGGGAAATTTTCGGGTTGACGTTTAACATAATTGGATATTTGTACCTAGGTCATCTAGCTCGCGATTGTGAGGAGGAACCACGTGAGGTATGTTTATCGTTAATTTTAATGGGTAAAACAATTAGCTGTTTCTAAAGCGCTGGTAGGAGTTTGTTGGTAGTTCAAAATTATCTACTAGTAAAGCAACTGCTCCCCCCCCTCCTGGAGGCAACTCCCATTACAACTCAAAAACAATTAATAATTCAACTTTAATTATTTGTTGTAAGATGAGCCCAACGTCCCCCCACAACAATAATGTAAATGCAATCATCGGGCCACTATTACCTGTGGTGGAACTCTCGGCCTGTGAAACTGTGCAGAGTTTTTGTTAATCTTATTTACACAGGCTCCGAGTTCCACCCCAGGTAAGGGTGACCCAATACTCCTAGTCCCGTCTATTGCTGTTCATCTGTACTATAGCCAACACGACACTGATTTGGAAGCTGGAAGTACAGTAATTTATTAATATTACTACTACTCACTCTGACTCAACAACTGTTGGCGTAGCTAACATTCAAAATGAACAAATTGACGATTCTCACCGAAGATTTATGTTGAGCTTTTATGTTATAAGATGAAAAAATGTTTAGGAAAGCAAGATGTGACGCCGACCACAAGGGACGCCGCGGGACCGGCAAAATGGTTTTGCCACCTGGGATATGGGTTTTGTGGTTGTAGGATTATTCCTACCCGGACTTTTCCTACCCACGACCCAACCTAGGGCTTTTCCTAAACACGTACAAAAAAAGAAACTACACATCGCGCAGATATACGCATAACTTTTTTATTGTACTATAACCTTGAGTTATTTTAAATAATATAGACTTGCTAGTATAATAATCTTTCTTACTTTATAATCGCAGCAATTGCTTATAAGACTAAAAATGCGTATTTGCTACTTCGTTAAGTGCTACCTAATTTGAACAGATTTCACTACATAAAATTCAGCTACCTTTGGCAGTACAGTTAATCGTACCAAAGTACCAACCCTGCATATATTTTAGTAATTTATGTTATTATCTCACGCTATCATTTTCAGTTTTAATGTTGGGGATAGCTTACGTGAATTAAGTGGCATCCGTGGCTTAGTGGTCAGATATAACGTCCTAAATACTCGCAGTGGCCTCCTCGGAGGGGCGAGAAAAAACACGCTGTCGCGCCGTTTTTCTGACATATTTGTATGCTCAGTATAATGACTGTGTGAGGAAATTGGATGCTGCGGTGTGAGTGCACGCTTAGAAAAATAGGAGTGAATTGACTACTTTACTGTTAGTTTATAACTACTTTCTTGTTACTCCGACATCCACAGTGAATCCTGTTAACCACGGTCAGCAGGATTATGGTTAGTGATTTACAGTGAAAACTGTTAGACTGAGTATACTAGAACGGTGTTGGATTACGCAACACTAATCTTGTTGAGCGATTTTATTAATTAAATAAATAACACCAAAAACTGGAACCGTACCCCTGGATTCGAACTCCTACTCTTGAGAATACGAACCTGGCTCCTTAACCACTGGACTGCCACACCACATTAACGTTGGATAACTAATTTAGCATACATATACAGTGATATCAATGCTTCAACAAGTTTAGTGTTGATTTAACAAGTTTGGTGTTGGGTTTTGCAACACCAGTCGTGTTGCTTGTGGTTAACAGTTTTCCCTACCCTCGAAAATTTCAAAATTTACTACTAAACCTGTCGAAGTTAAGGGCTTAACCTGTTGCCACGGCCTAACTACATTCGTGTCAAGATCTTTTCTAAGCGTGTGGAGATAGCCAAGATGCGTTAATTCTACAGTGGAGATGCGTAATCCGTAGTGCACTGATTAGAGACGTAGCCACTGCAATTACATGTCTCACTACCTTAGTGTGGTAATATTCAATACTTACATCGTTCCTGTCATGGGAACTCTCAACGGCTTGTGGTGGGTACGGGTATGTCAGGAGATGGCACATTTAAATAGGGGAATAGAATTAAGTGAGGCAATGATTCAGCGTATCCGTGACAAAGATATTCTGATTCCCTTATCGCTTCTTACTCCTGCTTTGCAAAGAATGTGCACCTGCGAAGGTCGAAACAAATACTGTAGTCACAACCTACTACATTATTCTAATTCCTGTACATCCTTCCTTTCCAACGAAAAATGTCGTATGAGTGAATTGCTATATGGTAATGCCACCATACTTCTGTAGCATAGTAAATTGCACTGGGTTATAGCGGTATCTACGTGTAATAATAATGATTTATTGCCCACAAATTAATTGCATACATGAAAACAGCACCCATTAAGGTTATTCAATACAAGGACAGAAATAACAGAATATTGGATTCAAAGATAGCAGGACAGTACTAAGAGCTTTACAAACTAACTACTAGGTATGGCTTGCTCCGCTCGCCTGTGTCCGTGTAAGGTCCTATCCCGTACATACTTGAGGGACCCCTTTAGCAAATTCTAGGAAGGGGACCCTCCCTGTTAGGCCCAAGGCCTAACGGAGTTAGAAAAAGAGGGATTATACTCAAATGGGTAGGGTACGGATACCCTCTCCATGCCAGGCCGAAGGCCTGGCATACGGAAAGTAATTTTGTAACAGACACGGGGAGGGTATCCGTACCCCACCCATCCGGCGCATACACCTTGCCCAGGTTGTAAAGGGAGCGTAGAAGAGAATGTATAGCCATACAGGTAGGATGTGGGTACCATCCATGTGCCACGCTTTCATTCTGGTACAGGTAGGGTACCCGCACCCTACCCGTGTGGCTACACATCTTCTACGCTCCCTTTTCAACTTGGGCAAGGTGTATAGGCCAGACAGGTAGAGGACCGACACCCTCCCTGTTTGAAGTACGACACCCATGCCGTACGGGCACGGTATACTGCTTGGGTATGGACCACAGGCACGTTTCCACTATTTTTTCCTGTTTATTCTTTATATTTTAATTTTGTGTTTCGGTTTATTTTTTCAACTGCAAAATAAATTTTATTTCGATTCTACAAAATATGTATTATCATTATAGGGCGACTTGGGGAAGGGGTGCAAAAGGAGGCAAAAATGACGTATTTTTTTGTTGAGAGGGGAAGGTTGAATTTGATAGGGGGGACCTCCCTAGTAGCCCCTGAGGTTCGAGGGTAATGGGACGTCAGCCACTGCGTAGTGTTTCCAGGGTAAACCAACGTGGATCGTGGAGGTCTCCCATATTATGTCACATTTTTTGGGGTTTACCTCCTCCCCCTCCTATTTAAACATTTTGGTAAACATACATAAAGTATACGCAATTTCTACAGACATTATTGAATTTTAAAGTCTCTGTTTAAAACACTAACATGTAAGACATACGATGGACTGTTTTATAGTAGTTACACGATGCTCTTTCCCTGTAGTTACAGTACTTCTTTGTTAACAATACTGACGGTCATATAATACAGTATGTCCCTCACTCACCCCACTTTATGGGGTTTACTCCCCCCCAAGCGGGAACCGTAAGCCGATATATTTATTTTTGGATGACAACCGACTAATTAGTAGGATTTGCCTTTGATTGACCTCCAGGGGTCAATTCATTCTCACGTAAATAATTAAAAACTGAAAATCAGGTGTCTCAAAAGGTTAGACTCACTTCATGGTTTTCAAAATTCAAACATCAATATCTCCTGACTTAACGCATGAAAAATTACGAAATTTCGTCTGCGTGTGTTTAGATATACTACTTATGACTAGATGTATGCACTTTGGATACTGGGTCACTATAGCACCGGTAGCGGAGGAAAAGCCGGGTCACCCTCATATCAAATTTTTTCCCCGTTTGATAACAACTTCTTACTTACACATGCAAATGCCAACCGATTGTAATTAAAAGAAGTCGGGCATGACCACAATTGAGGAGAACTAACTATTATCGTCCAAATAGACCCGGTCTTTTTTTTTTTCATTTTACTTGTCAACGAAATATTTTTTTTCTAACGCCCCATACTACTAGTAGTAAGAATCCTCGGTTTTAGTGGAATACATGCATATGGTATCCTGTGATACCCGGGTAAACCTGAAACCTTTTATAATTTTTAAAACGACTTTATGGTTAAAATATGAACATTTTTGCTTTCGCATATTTTTTGGTGGGCTGTTTGGCATACACCTGATTTTTTTGAAATTTAAACTCCTAAAAAATCGTATTATTTTTTAATTACCCGGGTTTTGGCAATGCTATTGGGTTGTAGCTTGTTCATTCTTTTTCTCCGGACGCCACCCTAACTCCACTATGATTATTTTTTTAAAAAATAGGCAAAAAAATTAGCTATATTGCTGTCTTGAAATTTTGGCAGAGCGGGGGTGGCGTCAAAAATTACAACCGATTAAACTTTAATTGTTAATTAGGATTAAAGTTGTCGCCGTTGCCACGTTGCCCATTAGTTTTAACATCCTGCATGTGAAAGTTTAAACTCAAGCAACGGAACGGCAACGACCACACCAGAACCACAGCAATCCACTGCCACAGTGGGCTAGGTGTTAAACATGCTGACTGTTTTCGCGGTGCTCGGAGTTCGAATCCTATTAGTGGAAAAAAGTTTACGCACTTTTTATCATTTCTTATGCGACTAGACTACAGAATATCACGATAGATGGAAAGCCCTATTCAAACTCTATCATTTAAGCTATAAATTTATTTATTTTGACACAATTTTGGTGCGGCATTGCGCTGGACGATAATAGATAGATTTAGACAATTAAATTGCCTACAAAACAGTATAACAGTATAACACTCAACACTCAGGTCACTCAGGGTCACAAGACGCACGGGCTTGAACATTACGAAAAGTTGATGGAATGTGTTTAGTTGTGCCAGCAGTAACTTTTCCAGCAGCACTTTTCGTAATGTTTAAGTACGTGCATCTCGTGACCCCGAGTGACCTGAGTGTTGAGTGTTATACTGTTTTGTAGGCAATTTAATTGTGGTCATGCCCGGCTTATTTTAATTACAATCGGTTGGCATTTGCATGTGTACGTAAGAAGTTAGTGAAGTAAGTCGCGATTTTCCCATGTTATCAAACGGGGAAAAAATTTGATATGAGGGTGACCCGTCTTCTCCTCCGCTACCGGTGCTATAGTGACCCAATATCCAAAGTGCATGCATCTAGTCATAAGTAGTATATCTAAACACACGCAGACGAAATTTCGTAATTTTTCATGCGTTAAGTCAGGAGATATTGATGTTTGAATTTTGAAAACCATGAAGTGAGTCTAACCTTTTGGGACACCTGATTTTCAGTTTTTAATTATTTACGTGAGAACGACTTGACCCCTGGAGGTCAATCAAAGGCAAATCCTACTAATTAGTCGGTTGTCATCCAAAAATAAATATATCGGCTTAAGGTTCCCGCTTGGGGGAGGGGAGTAAACCCCATAACGTGGGGTGAGTCTAACCTTTAGGGACATACTGTATGGACCCGGAATAGGAATTTTTCCCTCTCTCATGCAGCATGCATTCATTTTAATTGTTTTGTTACTGTTTTACAGCACAAGTTTTATTTTAATGACAAAAATAAATTATTAAAATTTTGAACTTTCGATAAAAAATGCTTAATTTTTTTTTGTCATAACCTTCACCTAATGTTTACTGTTGTCATAGCTTTTTAGTTATCAGTAAGCCAACATAAACAGGGGTAGGACTATAAGTAGTAGTATAGAGCTACCTTACCTAACAACGCATTCCTACCTATTTTATTTGTATGGTGTTTTGGTATCCCTGACAAATAGCGGACATACATACAACTTGGCAGTTAATAGTATAGATTGGCTAATTAATGTATACTATAATATTGTTTATCCACAAGAAGGAATTCCCTTTGTTACCAGTTGCCGGACATTTCTCCGCAGACATTTCCCTCTCCCCCCCCCACACATTTTCCCTACATGCAGTGGCCCCGGACGTTTTGCCCCCGTACCCTTATTTAAAACACACTGATAAAATAAAAGAGTAACCGAAATGAATGACTGTATACAAGTTTACTTGCTGATCCGATGCATAGTTTTGTTAAATAAGAGTATGCAAATCCAATAAGTTTGGCGTCTTCTGAACGCAGTTTCTCTATTTTGAAACGTATGCAGTACTATCTGAAATCAACAATAAATCAAAATCGTCTCAACTTACTTTGTAGTTTGCATACTTATCCACAGCTTGTAGATTATACTCGACAGAAAGATATAATCACTGAATTTGTTAGTAAAGAATCTTGAGCTTTACTTTCTGACGCGGCTTCCAATGATGGAATGTGATCAAATGACTTTATACTTCTGGGTGCGGTCACACTTAGCACATACCAACAAGGAACAGTTGGTGCCATTGCAAGGGTTCTTCTACAAATGACGGTATAATTTTTGATGGAGTCAAACTAACTGAGATCAAATCACTATTCACAGACGACACAACTGTGACATATAGGTATCAGTTGAAAGTATTTAACGAATCAAATTAAGATGGTAACGTTTGTGAAAAATATTGGTACGAAATATTATTTTACGAATGCCTTCACTAAAATTTATATGTAATTGTTGCTACAACAATATTTTGCTATTTCGTTGTAGTTTATATTTCCTGAGAGGTCAACATCTACTTCGACCTAACGATAGACAAATCCCGCCGATTTTTAAGGCGCACAAATCTTGCCCCCCTCCCCCCACGCAAAAGTTCGTTCCGACGCGCCTGATTTAGGGTTCGGGTTATATTTGATGGTCAATATAAAATCAAATGGGACAAAGTAAAACAAGTTAAATATCACAGTATAATTGAAGTTACTTACCTAGGTATATTGTTATATAGCATCTACATCCTTCAAGAGTACATTTTTCTTCGCTGGCATGGGTTCAACTACGTTGTTGTCACTTACCCATGGTTTGGTGGGAGACTGATGCGAATACCTGAGTTTTCCAAGAAACAAATACGTAATTCTTCTTGGCTGCCTTGCATGAGCTTCCATTCACACCCAGAAACCTAGAAATTACCAAAGGGGTCTTAAAAAAGTAGGCATATACATACCCCAATAACACTGCTAGCCTTCGACCTGACACGGGTGGGGTCTAGAAATTATCATTACGTAATAAATATCCGGTGGTTGTGGGTACATTTCGTTGGCACTGTAAGACCTTGATTTCACTAGCAACTTTAACAACTGTTAGCTAACAATTGCTAAGTTATCAATGGTTAACTTTGCGATTTCACGAGTAGTTACCAATTGCTAAACTATCAATGGTTAGTGCGATTTCACTGCATACATAAACGATTGTTAACCATAGTGCCCGCTAAATTTCAAAATTTTGAAGTTTAACAATTGTTAACGTGATTTCACTACATAAATTAACAATTGTTAGTTATAGATCGCGGGAAATTTCAAATTTTAAAGTTTAACAATTGTTAGTGCGATTTCACAGGTTAAGTTAACCATTGTTAACGCTAATTATCGATTTTAGCAATTGATAAAAATTAATCATTGTTAAGAGTTTAACAATTGTTAGTTCACATTTCACGTAAAAATGAGTGATTAGCTAACAGTTGTTAGAGTTAACAATTGTTAAATCGTGTAGTGAAATCAAGGTCTTAGCAAAAGTGATCAACAAATAACAGCTATATAAGGCATAAGGTTTCAGCGTAGCTGACTAAAAAATAAAAGAGTTGTAGGACATATTCCCCCTGGACATTTTCCCCCCGGACTTTTACCCCCGGATCTATTCCCCCCGGAAATTTCCCCCCCAAGCAGTAACCCCGGACATTTTCCCCCTAAACCCCTATTTTAGATACTGAAATGCTCATTATTTAAAGTTAGGAATTTTGATGTTGGCTAATAATGTAATATATTGTTAGAAGTTTTTAATTATCTTTCTATGATTATAAATAAATGGTAGGAATACGAGTAGGAATAGGAGTAGGTAGGTGAGAATCAAACTTTTATTTTATTTTCCAGAGTAATTATTGTGAGGTGCTAGTCGGTAGGCTGGTTGTTTGATTCTGATTTACATTAAGTTTTACACTACTGGTACTGGACATATTGGGATGACTCGGCATATTACAAAGTTTGTTATTGATATTTGCAAATATCCCTAACTAAAACTAGGAGGTTGCTATAACAACCGCTGTACTCCTTACAATATCATAAATACAAATCAGAATTATACTTTATTAAACCCTGAGCGTGGTTTGCGTAGAAATACATAAGAAAATCAATCCTAATAGGAAATTAAGGCAATAGAGGTAACTAGTTTTAATCATAATAAAATTCTTAAACATATTAGTCAGTAGTAAACTTACTCCAGAAACACGTAATATACTATTTTTCCAATATTACTAAAAACAATGTAGATTAGTTATGCTGGCATTATATAAAATCCTTACTTACTAGATGGGTAAGAAAACGAAAGTAAAACTGTTTACCCCTTAAATCAGTTAAGTACATAGCACCTAAACTTATTTGTTTTACGATAGATGTTTCTGTTTTATGAACACAAACCCTTCAAACACAAGTTTTTTCCCGCCTCTCGCAGTTTTAATAATTCCTACAGCCATTACAATTCTAAAGAATAAAGCACTAAGTAATAACAATACAGCTATTCAGTTTTTTGACAGTGACGCTACTACAAGCTCTTAAAACAGACTAGACTAATAAAATGAAACAGTAAAACGAAATGAATTAGTGTATACTCATTGCCATTCAGATATGATAAAAATAATTACGCATAATAATGCATATTGCTAATCAGGATAAAATGCCTGAGAAACTGGACGTCCGATAGAACACCAGTATTATTATCTCAGAATGCCTTTGCACGACCGCGTAATATTATATATCAGTATCTTAAATGAAGGTTTGGGGGGAAAATGTCCGGGGTTACTGCTTGGGGGTAAAATGTCCGGGGGGAATAGGTCCGGGGGGAAAAAGTTTGGGGGGAAAAAGTTCGGGGGGAATAGGTCCGGGGTGGAAATGTCCAGGGGAAATATGTCCGTATACCAAATAAAAGTTGAGAAACAGTTTTTAAACTAAATGTTTGTGATTACTTTCTTGGACTCTGTATTTGTCACCGGATTATCAGCTAAAATCAAAATTGGCGATTGTTTTTGTCCTCGAAATCTAATGCTAATTGGTCCAAAATGCTTACCACTACCTGCGTTTTTTTATAATTAACTGATCAATGTAGCCCCTTACCGCTAATTGTTATGCGGCTTTTAACTGAAACGTTGATAGCTAAGGCTCGAATAAAAGTATAAACTGGGTTTGTTGTGTTTTTGTGAATCATGTTTTAATAAGTGAATTTTACCTTGATTTAGAGGGAGAGTCGAGACAGTCGGGATGACAATGACGACTAGGCTTGGCAAAAAGACTTCATCACCATCAAGATTTAAATTAAGAAACCCTAGATTCCATAAACTATGCGTAAAGTTGATTAGAATTTTGCTGAAGAGCACTAAATTATTTTGTTACATGCGATGTACTGATGATGATGGTGGTATTGTTGAGTCAGATGCTAAATAAAATTTTCTTCTAAAAATTACTCATCAATTGCAATTCTGTTATTATTAATTGATGATTGCCACGTTACGTTCTATATAGTTAGTAATTAAAAGACGAGTATTATGAAATACTTTTAGATGCTGGTGCTTTGAAATCTCAAAGGAAGAAATTCTCCGATTACAGCAGTAAAGAGAGCTGAAAAAGCGGTTTATTCATTAGCGGTGTATAATAAGCCTATTGCAAGTCAACAGCATCTCGCGGAAACTATTGCGAACTAATTAAAAAAATACAATGCAAAATAATACGTACTCGTAAATGGCTTACTTTCCAATATAATGTGTGTAGCCCAAAAGTAAAGATAATTTTACAATTAGCACTTTTAGATCATTGCTGTGTAGGTACCATGACCGCGGCCTTTAGTGACAATAAAATTCATTCACTGGCCGAACTTTGTATGTGTAGCCAGGAAAAGGTATGACAGTGAAATAGAAGTAAATGCACTTGTAAAAAATAGCATGTGCTGTGCCTGACGCTACCGAGTCCCGATACACGTAACATAGTAATGTAGAGGCAATTGGTTTTTATAAATTAGTTTAAATACATTGATTTTTTTAAAGAGTTGTGTCAGTGTCCGCAAGTTGCTGTTACTGTGCAAAGTGTTCATTAAAAAAATCTTCATGTCAGCTAAATTACTGTATTTACGGTATTATCGGTTGATTGAATTTCATATACTTTGCAATTAACTCATGCGTCTTTGGCAAAGGTACAATTCTTCGAAGTCTATGCAAAACGAGACTGCAAACTGCAGGCGGGTGGTAAACAAAGTGGACTCTGTATTTTGAGCAAACAGAGTTCTACATATTCCGAATTTGGGCTGTTAATTTCTCGTATTCAACTTATTCGTACTTATTTAGTACAAAATTTTATCTGTGAGAAGTTAATCAAGTTTTACAGATATATTCGTTTTGAGTTCTAAAACTCAATCACCAAGTTTTTATTTTCCTTTTTGTCGTCATGTAATTGACTATCGATAAACCGTACTTTGAAGTAACGGAAATCTTGCTTTAACGTACCTTTTTCGGAGCCTCCATTTCACCTTTCCTATTATTCAATTCTTCCCAGGTAAAAACTGCTTTTGGTTTCACGCATTGTGATACGCAAAAGTGTGTTGCAAGTTGCAAGCAACTATACATATCTGCCATAGAGTTTTTGTCTAAATTTACTAACATTGCCACATTGTTAACATTGCCACTGGGATTTTTGGTCACGGTCTTTCGAAGTCTCACGAATCAATTGTAGGCATGTAACAGCTTCATTTACTTTAGCGCTAGTCTTAGCTAATATTAGAACAATTAATATGTAATTAACCGGCGGACAACCAAAATGACGTGGGTAATACGCGGAGTAATTCCAATCGGGTGCGTAACATGCAAAATGAAATAGTTGCGCTGCAGGCAGTTGTGAGCTGAGAAGGGGAAGGGTAGCGGACACGGTGCAGCTAATTCAGAAGGAGAGTCTTCCACTTTATGATTACTTCTCTGACGTTGCTTCGTTTTACTTTCGGTCCGGCCCCGTTCAGCTCGCTCCTTATCTTTTTCCAGGTGCTTACGAAAAGTAACGGACAATATTCACGAGCAAAAAAGGGCCGGCGTTACAACAATAAAACGCCACATTGCGTTTATATCGTGCTAACGTCTAGAGCTCCGATTAGGTCCGAAAATCGTGGACCCGGACCCAAATCACGGGTTCAATCAAATTTGAACCCAGCCCCGGATCCGAACCCGTGGTTCCGTGTTCATTTTTGTGTGCACCCGCAATCACTATACACGCCATTTCTTGATCCCTGGACTGGACCCGCACCCGAACCCGAAATTGAACCCGTTCCTGCTGCACCCGGACCCGGGTTCGAGTTTGTAAAACGTATCTCTGAATTTATTTCTAGAGGTAATTTTAGGCGCATATTTGCTGGTTAACAATAAAATCAGCTTAAATTTAAAGCTCATTTTTTGTGTTTTTCATGTCCAGCTTTGATATTCTCTTCGATGTAAAACACATATCCTTATGTGGCTTACGGACTCCATTCGCCACTATTATGTTTACTTTTACTGACAAATTAAGCATACGATACATTACATTATAAATAATTTTTTCACAAGAACAATCATGCAAATCAGTTAAAAAATAGGGATTAATTTAAACGCAAGTTCTGAGTTAAAAAGTTTTAAACTTTAATTAAATTTGGCGATTTTCGAAAATAATTAAATGCAAACGTACAAAAACTATAATATTAATTTGCTGAGAATTATTGATCTGCTCATTTTCATTGTTAAATATCATTGTAATCCTCACAACTCAATTTCACAGTGATTGATATAACTACCTGATTACCACTAAAAATTTAGATGCTGAGCTTAAGCATCTAAAAATGGTCATGTCCTTCTGTCTGTCCGTCTGTCGATGTGTCTTTTTTTGTCGTTCTCCACAGGTCAAAGTTTTAAACTGATTTTTTCTACATAGCTTTTAAACGACCTCAAATGCAACGTAAAAGAACCCTATTGTTTTTGGAGTTGATTGGGTTAACCAGTTTTGTACAATTAACGGTTGATTGGACCCATATCAAAACGCACAAATATTTACATGTTTTAAAAAAATGTAAGATGTTCTAATAATGTTGTTGAAAAGCGCAAACTGTTCTGGAAATTAAATTACGCACAATTTGTATGGCTTCAATTCATTAGTAGATCCATGTATAGCAAATATCGTATCCTTGGTTGCGCGTCGCAAATGTCCGTGTAAAAATTGCTCCGGTGGAAAATGCTTAGGTTGCAAAAGTTCAGAGGGCAACTGTCTGTCCACACTTTCACAAGCCTAATGTAAAGGAGATGCCAAAGCACAAGCAATATCGTCACAAAAATTGGTAGAAAAGGAACCTCAATATTACAATATTTAGTTTTAAATATCGTAGGTTACGTTATATTAGAGATCCAAGCAGGCGTGCTTGGGTGAGCGGTTAGGACTGCAGACTGTAACGAAATTTACAGCCTCAGACCTGGCTTTGATCCCCGGCCACTGCTAATCGTTTACGGCTCGGTGTTGTACGGTAAACGTCACTGGATGGTTGATTGAAACTCAATCTTCTTCGGTGCTCCTTAGTGACCACTACTCACTGTAGGGGCCTAGGGAATGGGATTCCTTTACTGTGGAGGAGGGGACAGGGATAGGTGAAAGAGTACAAAGACCGAGACGATCTAACACGGTAGCCTCCTATTTCCTCACTGACAGTGACTGGTTGAGTCTGGTTGTATGAACTTCGGTCAAATCGACCCAATAAAGAAATTATTATTATACTAGAGATCCGCGTTGTATTGAAAAGTTTAAATTTCCAAACACCTATGCGCAACGTTAAAGCATAGCGAACCCTCGCGTTATATTACAGACCCGCGTTGTATTAAAAAACTGACGCCTATCCCCCGCTTTGTATTAGAGACCAGCGTAATAATAGATACCCGTGTTCTAATGAAGACCCGCGTAGCATTAGAAGACATACGGTATTTTGTAAATATTTATTTGCATGTACAGTAGTGCCTCACTAATATGATATAATTAAAACCAGACCCATATCATAAAAGGAAAATATCATAACTTCGAGGTAATTTTTTATTTATGTGTGGTTAATATTAGGAATGTTACAAAAGGTAAGAATGTGTAAGTCATTCAAATTAATAAGAGTGTATTGTGTTTAAAATCAATTAATATAAAATTATATTGATAAATATTAAAAAATAAACGTTAATCAATGAACGGTATATTTTAGATTATCTTGTTCAACGTTTAGAAAAAAAAGCTTGACGTGGTATGCTTCTTTGATAATATTTCGATTCTTGATAACATCATTCGTATTAACTGTTGCAGGCCTACTTTTCATACACGTATTTGTAATGTTTTTGCTTAAAACTCGTAATTACAACTTTTTGCAACTTTTTTTGGTATGTTGAAGTTATTTTAAGACTTTGTGGAAAATTAATAAAAAACACAAGAAGGGAACTGGATTTTTTCATTTTCACATGTTAAATCCCATAAGAATTTGGCCATTTTGAAAGTCGACCACTTTTTCAAAATGCGCGCGCATTTTAACGCGAACAGCGCAAAACGCACTCAAGTCTATATACTAGTGAAAGTGTCTAGGGTCAGTAGTAGACGTTTTGGTAACGATCGGTTTAATCCTAGAGTTACATGCAAAATACTTCTTAAGTTACCAGTATTAATAAAAACAGTTGTATCTGAAAAATATCGACCTAGCGTTAGTTGTTTCGATGTAAATCCTAGTGTCTTCTAAATTGAAATACTTGTAGTAAAATCAACAATAAAACCAGTAGGAATTTCTATTACTTATTTTGCTATAGAATTATTTAGTTTAATTTTTATAAAATTACTTAAAACGTTATCGTTTTCTTCTTTTGTTATAAAATTATAGTTAGCATCTAAACTCATTGTATCTTGGATTTCATTATCAATACTATCAAGTTATAACTTTCTGTTTTTTAAGTAATATCAATGAAATCACTATTATCTATTTTATGTCTAAAATTATTATTTCTTTCATCTATATTAGGTATTGAATTATTAGGCCTATATCTTTTTTAAAGCTAATTGGGCCCATTTTCGATAGAAATAAGTACCTTATAATAAACTAATATTGTTTTGTTTTGTATGTAACAATACATGTATTTATATCTCGTTTATTATAAATATTTTACTCTCTTTTTTTTATTTTGATTTCTTGTAAAATATTGTGTAAGATTCTCATAATATTTTCATTATTCATTTAGTATTTAATTCATTTATAAGTATAGAATATATTTTTGCAAAAGCCTTTTCTAAAAAATGCGATATATATTGATCTCGTATTTCAGTTGCTAATTTTATATAATTTTTAATATTTGTATGGCCTACTTCTATATTAGCTAAAGTCTACTGGGATAGTGGGATTTTTGAAAGTATAAATTTGCTAATGGTAACTAAACGGGTGCCATATTTAGTTGACCAGAAAATTAATTTTAATTATTAAGCACCATGTAGCTCCTACAATTTTGGTCCAATTTATAAAAAAAGTATAGCATTGTGTTTCCCAAAACATTATCTGTGATTTCTGGGTTTTTCAAAATTCAAAAAATTTATTTTTTCAGAAAATAGGGTGACTGTATTGATCCTGGGTAATACGAATTTACAAGGACCGAGACAAACACATCATTTTCTGAAAAAAAAATAATTTTTTTGAATTTTGAAAAACCCAGAAATCACAGATAATGTTTTGGAAAAAAAATACTATACTTTTTATAAATCGGACCAAAATTTTAGGAGCTACATAGTGCTAAATAATTAAAATTAATTTTCTGGTCAACTAAATATGGCGCCCGTTTAGATACCATTAGCAAATTTGTACTTTTAAAAATCCCACTTAGCGAGTCAAAATGCCCATTGGCATTATGTTCTTAAGCAAATCTAGTTTTTTTGACATGCTCTTTTAAAAAAAATATATGGAGCCGATTCGGCGTGATCACATTTAAACGTTCCTTCGTTAGTATACAACAGAAAAAGAAACAAGCGCAATTATAGTTGAAAGATTTACAAACACAATTAAACAAAAGATGTATAAATATATGACTGAACAAGAAACAACTAGATAAGTCGATGTATTACAAAATCTTATAACAAATTAAAATAATTGAAAACATAGTTGTATTAAAATGACACCAGATAAAGCAAGTAAACCAAAAAATTAAACTTAAAGTATATTTAAATCGTAATGGTTTAAAATCTAGATTAGGAGAGTTAAGTAATAATAAAAGCACAAATAATAATTGAAAAATTTGTCAACGAGTAACAACACATTTATTTGGATCAAATTAAATAGAAAGTATAAACCCCAATTTGTTGAAGAGACGATGTATATTAGTAAAGTTTTACCTACAAATTTTAAACTTATAAGCTTGTAGACTACCATGGTAAAGAAATTAAAGGAACCTTAAAAAAACTCATAATTTAGAAAACAGAAACCCAAAATGAAACAAAATACAATAAAACCACGTATTAAAAGACATGTAGCAAAAGAAAAATAATTCATAAAATAAACAAATATAAATGAGTAAAGCAGAACAAATTAAACACCAAATAAGGCCTATGAAAAACAAAAATAATAATAATAAAAAATTAAGAGAACTATTTATTATTAAAAAACAGACGATATTAATTTTACATTGAAACAAGAACAAAATCATGCACCAGTAATAAAAGCTACACAAAATATAACTGGTACAGTAGAAAACAGAACTAATATTACTTCAAACAAATTAGCTGCATTAAAAAAAGATGTTGATATTAAACAAAAATTTAAAAAATATAGCCCAACACCAGTAAAATAAAATTTTAAAGAATATACGGAAGGAAACGATCAACGATGGTTTATCTATAAAACAACAAATTACCGGTAATAATAACACAGATAGGTATTATATCGGAAATGAAAAAATACAAGATTTAGGTGATACTTTCATACAAATATCTGGGAAAAAAAGACCAATCACTATTGGTATATGGGAGTTATTAAAACGGCAACGCCCTGCTAATTATAATGGTAAAGATGCTGAATCATATGATTTGTATATGTTTACAACCAAAGCATGTTATACTTAAGATGAAAGACTTAGAAGTTCAAAAGGTTAAAAATTGGGTATAATATCAACATATGGTAGAAAACATAATCTAATTAGTAAACAAGGACTACTAAGTGAAGCACCAAAATTTCAAAGGGTCAGGTCTAATACATAGTAAAATTTGATTTAATATAGATGATCCAGATATTCTTGTATTGAAGTTAGAAACCACTTTCAAAAATGGAGCCCAAATAGCCTTCAAAAGATATCGGCCGACTACTTTAGAAACGAGAAGGTATGAAATTGATGGTATTGCTACTGAAATCTAGAAAATGCGTCTAGATATTAATAATAATGTTATAACAAAAGAAGATAAAGAAAATTGTTTGAGTAATGTCATAAAAAATAAATTAGACGATTCTAAAGCAAAATGTGTACTAAAAAATCCTACAGGTTTTATTGTTTATTAGACTACATGTCATTCAATTTAAAAAACGTTAGAATTTACATTCCAGGAACTAATATCTGGTAGGTATTTTTCAAATATAATTGTTGATATTATTCCTGTTAACTCAGTACCTGTACATTGTGATGTAGTGACAGGATGTTCCATAAATGCTCGATCATCTAGATGTATCTATTTATTTACACCAAAAGTACCCCTGGTTATAAAATTAAAAAAAAAGCCACTCAACCAGTATATTAAAATGTATATCAGGAATATATTAATTAACTAAACGTGTGGTTGACTGATGAAGAACTTAATCCAATTAGTTTTAGTGGTGAATCAATAACAATTATTTTATCTTTAAAATATTAATAAATAAGTACAAATACTGAATATATCAAATATAATAAAAGGTCAATAAGACAAGATGTCAATAAAAATATTAACAAAACCAACCATAAAGCATTAAATTTAGATTTTTTAAATATAAAAACTAAACCACCCTGGAAAACCATAATAAAGCGATTCAATAAATACTATTATAAAAATGAAAATTAATTACAAATTTGTTATTTTCATAAATGAATGCACACAACGTGATTGAAAATGCTTGGATCTTCAACATCCAATAACTACTACAAATGCTATACAATTTTGTAGATTTAAAGATTATTTACAACAAAACAAATCACATTTAAATAAATTAGTGGCAACTACAATTAGCATTGATAATTTAGATAACTTTTTTCTATAAGAGAATAGTTTCTTTATTATTAAAGTTGATTTGGAAAAAAAATTTTAATAGAGCAAGCAAAACGGGCACATGGGTAATTAAATTAGTTAATAATGGACCCATGTTTCTATTTACTAAAGTTATTTTAACATTTGACTATGGTTGGAAAGTATAACGGACCAGGTCATATAAGTTTAATTTAAGAATATTAAAATATAATAATAAATTTAGTTTGAATAGAGAACATGGTCAATGCTAGTCCTTAGATGATAATGAATACTCAGCAACGACTGCTAAAAACCCCGGATTTGCTAATATACATGATTTATTGTTTAAATTTAATGCAAATGAAGAGAATAAAGGTAATAGTCGTTTTTAAATTATATTTTCACGTATCTTTAAATTTAGAGGTAAAATAGTATCAGCAGTAAGAGTTTCTGCTGATTTTGTTAAAGTGCTTAATGATAATGCTTTATTTAAATCTAGTGCTTTAATTAGTGTTGTAGATGATGTTGTTGAGAGTTTGATAAATATTACTTCTCTCAAATGAAGAATACCAATATATTGAGCTAAATTCCTAAATGTCTAGTAAAATATCTGGATACCTTGCAACTCAACCAAAGATCTCATATCTCTATATCTCTAAATAATGATGATTATTCAGGCATCAAATTAAATAGTTGTAATGGTCTAGGTTGTAAATCGTAATTTTACTACTATTGTAGGACCTTAAAAGATTCTAGTTTTTGTTGTTGGGTTTCAAACCTTATCGTTGCAATAGTTTAAAACCTAATATTTCTGTGTTTGATCATTGTTATGTTCAAGATGCTTCTATATCTTTAAATAATGTAAATTACACAGGCGTCAACTTAAACGGTGGTGGTGAATTAGCTTGTATGGAAAACTATGATCGATATTTTAAATTTAGAAAACTGTTTGCAAATTTAGAACCAAAAATCAAACCTTATGGATTTCGAACAGCATATTCTTTGTATTGATTTGATACGACTTTTCAAGAAGACCGTATTAGAGAGAATACATTAAGTATTAAAATTAAATTCAAATTTATTGAAAATGTTCTAGCAAATACAACTGCTTATGTTATACTTTTTAGAGAACAAGCAATTTTATGGCTACAACAGGTTGTAGAAAAAAGCTAGTTGAATATAAGAGTACTCATTAAAAATTAATAACTTTTTTCTTTTATATAAATGATTATTATTTCATTCACAGAGAGCCAAATATCGTAAAGGCCGTTTCAAATAAAAAAAGTGTAACATTACATTCAAATAAACCCTAGTTCAATAAAAATGACGGATATACTACGAATTTAAAACAAGTTTAAATAAAACATATTAATTGTGGTAATTTTAATTTAAAATTATCAACTAATCAATGTTAACAGATTATTACAAATCTATCAAAACATATTAAAAAAAAGTAGTGCTTTGTATTTTTTAGCTGTATTTCCATCTATTATTAAACAAGCTACTAATAAAGGTGAAGTAAGGGCGGCTGCTAGAGAAGTAAGTCAAGTTGTTAATGCAGTTCATAATAAAACGTCACAAGATAAAAGTTAAGCAGAGTTAAAAAGACATAATAATAAAATTGAAAAAAGCGGAGCTTGCTATTAAATATTACAAAGGATAAAACCTTTATTATAAGAGGCCTATGTATGAGAGATAATCTACTATTAAAACCAAAGAATAAAGAAATTGGTATTTTAAATCTTGAAATTAATAATAACCTTGAAACTCAATATACTTTATAGTATACAAAAAATAAAAATCAGTATTATTTTGATTATTTTGGTCATGGACAATTATACAATTATGTAATTATTTAAAATCAGATATTGTTTATTCTTCTTATAAATTGCAATAAATTAGAACGAATGGATGTCGTTCTTTATGTTTACAGTTAAATTCTAATACATGTAATAATAAGGGACCCCGAAAGGGCTTAAAGACAGAGCCTGATGATTTTATAAAGGCGTGCGTAGCACTTAAATATGTAATGAAATTAAAGTTTTAAAATAATGATTTTATGATTTTGATATATTGAAAAAATTGATAAAACATTTATTAATTTGTATTTTTTAAACGAAATCTATAGTAATGATGCTGTAATAAAACTATTTACTGTTTTAACAGATAAATTAAAAAATACTTCAGCAATTAGGGACAGTGAAACAGACAATGTTATAGGTGTAATTAAAGGAATTAAAGACCATATTACTAACCAAGCAAAACAGTTTTTGATGAAACATGTAAAATTTATAGTACAGCAGTAAAAACAAACCGTGCTCTTATTAACAATCTTATCTACGAAGATAGTAGCATTGATTTCAAAATATTTACAGACATAGCTGAAACTGAAAGAAAACTGAAGAAAGAAAATATTAGAATTATTGATATAATAGAACGTAATAAACAAGAACAAGCAGTACTTGTACAAGTAAAAAGTACTGAAATTGCATCAAACGATTCATTATTTACAGATTAAGACAGTCGAATAAATTTGGAAGAAATAAAAAAAAATAAAAATATTATGCTTCTAGAAGCAAGATTGGAAAACAAACCAGTAGTAATACCAGGAGCCTTACGTATACAACAATATAAAGAATATGTCATTGTGGGTCTCAAATTAACAAAACTAAGAGTAGTACTTTATTTACTATTGATTTTACTTCTAATGCTAGTGAAAAACACCACAGACATACCTTAGGCATTTGCAATATTCCTAGTCAATATCAGAAATAACTAGGTACAATAGTTTGTGTTAAATCTCACCAAATTTCTATATAAAATAGCTTAGCTAAACGCAATGCCCTCTCCCTCCTGCACAAGTACAGAAATAATTATCGACAAAATCGAGCAACTAATGACAGCCTCGAGGACCTAACGCAAGCCAAGAAAAAATACCGACAACTTTGCCAGGATAAAAAGGAAGCATTCTTTGATACAGTCCAAACAGCTGTACATCATAGTAAAGACTCATCAGAATACTGAAAGGCCGTGAACATGCTAAGAGACAAAAAATATAGTTTTAAAACCAACAACATAAAAAAGTCTCAATGGGACTTGATCTATCTTTGAGACTTCAGATATCGACATCGTAGAAGTGTGCAAACCGGATGTGCAAGTGATTCTGCCCTACTAGACGCTGAAATCACCCCCTCAGAGCTTTTTAAAGCAATTAAGAACCTTGCTAGTAACAAAGCTCCAGGAACTGATGGCATACCCAACGAACAATGGAAAAATTTGGACACTTTATCCTACGACTACTTACTTCAGCTGCTCAACAAAGCCAAAGCGGAACAAATACCATGTAGCTGGGCAGAGATTATAACAGCACCAATCTTTAAGAAAAAAGACGCAGAACCAGCTAGTAATTACAGGTCAATCGCCCTAATCAATACAATCACCAAGCTATATACTTGTGTAATGCCAAACAAGCTTAACTCATTCTGCTTTGCAAACAACACCATATCGGAAAACCAAGCAGCCTACAGACAAGGCAGAGGATGTACAGACCATATATTTGCACTCTACCCTTGCATCCTGAAACAACTGAATTGGCCAGCCTTAAAGAAGAAAGGAAAGTTGTATGCGCTGTTTGTCGATCTAAGCCAAGCATTTGACTCCATAAAAAGAAACAAACTGTGGTGTAGACTGAAATAAGCGGGTCTGAGCGACATGTTCATATCTAAAATCAAAGAACTATATGATTTAGCCAAAACCAAAGTAAGATGCAAGGAAGGCTACACAGACTTAATTAAAGTGATGGGAGGAGTCCTTCAGAGTGAAACGCTGTCGCCAACTCTGTTTACCATTTTTATAGACAAAATCACTGAAATACTCCGAGCCAGCAACATACAAGGAATAAAGATGTTTACCCTCGAATAACTTATTCTCCTGTATGCAGACGACATAATCCTCCTTGCGTCTAACAAACTAGACCTACAAAGGAATATAGACACACTCAGCAGTTTCTTCAAGAATAATGACCTAACAGTCAACCTCTTCAAAACCAAAATCATGATCTCCCGCAAAGGCAACAAAATAAGCAACTCCACTAAATTTAACTGGGAAAGCAAACTGTTGGAGATTGTCAAACAGTATGTTTTTTTTGGCGTCCCCTTCACGCATAGTAGAATCTTCAACAAAGCAAAAGAACATTTTTTTGGCAAAGCAAGGTTATCGCAGAAAAAGCTATTTGAACTCTTCTACCGCGCGAAATTGAAAGATATAAAAATACATCTAAGGCTATTTAAATCTCTTGTCAGCTCGATCTTAATGTACGCTGCTCCTGTTTAGGGATTACGTTATAGTGAAGAACTTGAGACTTTTCAAACAATGTTTCTAAGAAGACTAACGGGAACATCAAACTAAACACCAGGATACTACCTTAGACTGGAAACAGGAGCGCAAAACATCAAATTGCAGCTATTCAAAGCACTGCTAAATTTCCTCAAAAAGATTCTCAACTCAAAGGAAAGCGGCATAACCAAAAACTGTTACGAAGAGATAATACAGATTAAAAGTTCAGACCATAGATACAACTTGTTGTCACAAGTAAGAAAGATCTTTGCTGATGCATCCATGGAAGGTACGCTCAAAAAGCTGAACAGTGCTTATCTAAAGCAACACAAATCTGAAATACTAGATAAGAACCGACTCAGCTGTATTAATATGGACGTACAAAGAATGCAAAGCTGCAACACACTCAATCACTATAGCCGCCTGAAGACCCACGACCTAAGATCGGAATACTTTGAAATGGGATTAGCATGGAACATGGTGAAGTTCATACTGAATCTAAGATCTGGCCTGCCTAGAATTGTAATTAGGGGCAAGGTCACCAACCTCAACGGAATGAACAGACTATGAAAGCGAGCAGAGACACCTGACTGCAACCTGTGTGGGAGGGAAAAGAAAGACACCTTCCATGTAATGCTCAACTGTCCACATTACGCATACCCAAGAACCAAATTCCTCAGAAAACTAAGCGACGCAAGACCAGCCAGGAAGAGCCTTAAGGAACACATCTTCAACAAATACCACACCACCAAGGGATTTGAAATACTTTTTAATTTCTGGGATACAGCCATCAGGACTCGAAATTTTTACTACAAATGCATCAGAGAGGCCTGACTCTTCCCCTCTTCTCTTCATCAAACTACCAATGACTCCCTTCCTCCTTTTTATCAAGACACCGAGAGAAAAAACAATACTCTATATCACATTCACATTATAATTTATAACATGACTAAGAATTACTATATTATACTGTGTGAGAATAATTACTACTATGCCATAATTACATATACTAAATCAAACATATTTATTATCATATCAAACCGAGGATCAATTACCTCTGTAAAGCTAAAAATGTAAATAACCAATGTTGTATGGGCTGCGGCCAAATCGACTTAATGAATAAATTATTATTATTATTATTATTATTATTATTATTATTATTATTATTATTATATAAAATAGCTAAATAACAGACCCCTAGTCCTCAAGTAGCCACAAAGTGGCTAAGAACCCAGGGACGGGCTTTAAATTTTTATTTATAAATTTATTGCTTATAAAATAAAAATGAAAAATCGTAACGCAGCGAAGTTGCACAAGTGCAAAACTCGCTTTGTAAAATAAGTCAAGTTGCAAATTGGTGAGAAATATTCTAATTTAGAATGTAAAATAGTACGTTCTGATGCATATAGAGTAGATAAAGTTAAACTAAGCATAACTTTTAATGCTAAAATAATCAAAACCATTTATTTACTAGCTCGTTGTATTAATATCTTTATGAAAATATTAGAAAATAACATTCAACGTATAATGGTCTCAAACCCAGTAAAATGTTTCAATATCATGATATTATTATTACTAATACTAATGATCGTATACTTCCTAATAATTGAAAAAACATATTTTAAATATTACTATATTATTAATCATACTAAAACTATTTTTTTGATTTTAAAATTGGGCGTCCAACATTTACTTTATAATTTTATTTTTATAAAATGAAAGAATATGTAAAATGTGAATCTTGTGAAAAGCAAATATCAGAGAAAAATTAGAATTACTAGTCTAAATCTGAAGCACATATAAATATAACAGCTAAAGGTGTTGCTAAGCTACAATGCAATAAATGCAATGTTTAAGTAGCAGACATTATTAAACATTTATTTAGTAAAACCCATATTTAAAATACAAAATAGCTCAGGCTCCTCTTGAAGAAGAAAAAAACATATTGTAGAGATTGTATTAATTATTATTCTATAAAATATTGAAATAATCATATAATATCCAAAAAAAATGTACGTGAAGAAAAAATAACAAATAAAAAAAGCGCAGGATCCTTTTTAAAAAGCAAAACAATATTGTTTAGATTGTAATGAGAATTATTATTCTGGAAAATATTAAAATAATAATATTATATCTAGAAAAAATTTAGGTGAAGAAAAAATAACACATAAAAGATTAAAGTATGATATTTTATTTATAAATAATAAATTTATACTGTCTAAATCTGAGATACCCTTGGAAAGTGCATTTGTTACATTATGTTTAGATTTCAAAAACAAAACAAAAATGATAAGAATAGATAAAACAGATGTATCATATAGAATTTATATTACTCATGAACAAAATCAAAAAAAAAAAAAAAAATTTGCAATTACTTTTGAATAAAACTTTGAGAAATTGTAAATCTTCAACAGGAAAAAATGTATATCAAGATATGACCTATTCCTCTAATAATCAAACAATACTAAAAAACGAAGACAATAATTCAAGTTTTGCTAAATGTTTTATTGAACTTCAAAATAATATTGAGGAGAAAGACAATGCTGAAGCTAGTTATCACCTTAATACAATAAATAAAATTGATTTTAAACTAAAAGAATATAAACCTTTAAAATGGTCATCTTATATGTAATTACCAAAATGTATATCTAACAAAAAAGCATGTATAAATATCAAAAAAGAAGACCAAAAATGCTTTAAATACTGTTTGTTATATCATAAAAATTTAAATGAAATAATAACTTATTCAGATAGAGTTTCTAAATATAAGAACTCTGATTGGAATAATGATTTTAATTTTGCTGGAATAGAATTTCCAGTAACTCTAGATAGTATGAAAAAGTTTAGGATACTAAACGATTTATTAATAAATCTTTATTATGAAAGGTGAAAAGATTATAATTTATGATTCTTGTTCACATGGAAACAGAAAAGAAAACCATGTTAACTTGCTTTTATTAACTAATAAAGGTAATGAAAAAACTAACAATCATTACGTTTATATTAAAGATTTATCAAAACTAGTTAAAAGTCATCTAACAAAACATAAAGAACAAGTTTTTATTTGTAGTACATGTTTTCATAACAAATAAATGACAAAACAATAAAATTACATTATGTAGCATGCAATAATCATTTTAAAAGTTGTAAAGCGATTCCTATAATGCTAAAAAAATTAAAAAGCTAATATTCTAAAATTCAAGCATTTTGCTAATATGATAATAGTTCCAATAGTTTATTATGCTGATCTGGAATCTATATTGAAAATATTCAATTTGTTTGATAAAAAAATGTAATAAGAACATCAATTAAAAAACTTGCGCTTATGCTTTTACTACTGTTGGTCAAAATAGTATTTATATTAGATTCACCAAGTATACAAGTTATAGTAAAAAGGAAACAATTAATAAATTTATCGAAGCGTTTTGTCTGAAAGGTTCTAAATTATAAGAAATATTTAAGGAAAAGTTAGACAAATTTAAAATACCTAAACGGTCTAATGATGAATAAACAATATATTCTGAAAGTACAGTTTATTAAGGATTTATTGAATTATAACGTTAAAGATTATTGTTATTTTACTGGAGAATTTAGAGGATTTTTTTTTATAATTCTTGTAATTTACATATTAAAACGTCTTTGAATATACAATTTTGTTTTCATAATGGAAAAAATTATGATTTTAAATGTTTTGTGTAGCAAGTTTATATAATAACATATAAAACAGAAATATTAGGTGATAAATTAGAAATTGTACCTCAAACAGAGAAAAAAATTTATTCCATAATGGTTCGTATACCTGATACAAAAATTACATTTACATGAAAATATTCGTTAAAAGTTTTACCTGCATTAATGGACATGTTAGCATTTAATTTGAAAAAGGGAGATATTAGGAATTTGCTAGAATATTTCAAAGATAACTAAACAAAATTCAAGAATTATCCGCACAAAAAGGAGTGTTTCCTTATTCATATTTAAATTCTTTTAGTAAACTTCAATACAATATATATCCTATGTATAAGACTTTTTATGATGATCTTAAATATAAAAATATATCAGAAAAGGAATATAAAAGAGGTTAAAAGCTATGGAATTATTTCAAGAATGAAGCTAATAATAAAAATATATATTCAAAGATTATATAGAAATGTATTTGACATGCGATATTTTATTATTAGCTGATTTGTTTGAATCATTCATAGATTTATCTTTACATCATTATGAATTAGATCTTGCACATTATATTACAACTCCTGGATTTTTTAGTGCTATATTAAAAATAACAGGTGTTAAAATTGAACTTTTAACATATCTAGATATGCTTTTAATGTTTTAGGAAGATATAAGAGGTGGGTTATCTAAAATATTAAATAGAAATGTAGGAGCTAATATTAAATAAATAAATAGTTATGATAACACTAGAAAATCATCATATCTAGCCCCTGTTAATGCTTATAACTTATATGGTGATGATGTGATTTAAGTTACTTATTGATGCGTTTAAATGGTTTACGGAAAATAAAATTAATAATTCATTTAACGATATAACAACATTAGATATTGATAGTGATATTAGATATACACTTAAAGTAAATAAGAATATCCAACAACCATGGATAATTTACATAATGATTATCCTTTTTTTCCTAATCATGAAACAGTATAAGATGCTGAATTATCTGACTATCAACATAGATTAAGATAAATTACGAAGTATAAAGCATCAAACCAATTAAAAGACAGTTTAGAAGATTAAAAAGGATAAATCTGTGATTAAAGAACTATACAACAAGCTTCACAACATAAATAAGTACTAACGAAAAATTATAGTGAAATTTAATATAATAAAAGTGCCTGGTTAGAACCATATATTGATAAACATGCAAAATAAGGGCAAAAAGCTACATTGGATTTTAAAAAAAATTTCTTTAAGTTCATGAATAATTCTGTATTTAGTGAAACAATAGAAAATATTCTGAAAAGACAAAATATTTAATTTTTTACTAGTAAGGAAAAAGCTTTAAAATATATAAGCAAAATTAATGTTAATCATAAAACTCATAAGGTAAAGATTTAGTAGCTCGCTATATGAATAAAACGAGTAATTTATTTAATAAACCAAAATTTTTAAGATTATGTGTTTTAAAAATGTCAAAGTAAAGGATGTATGAATATATGTATGAGCATTTAAAACCTAAGTAGGGTGATAGTGTATAAATAATTGACTGGTACTGATGGACTTAAGGTTTATATGAAAACTAAACTCAATATTTAATTATGGTATGATACTAGTAATTTAAACACTAAAAATATATTTAGTTTACCTATTATGAATAAACAGAAAATGGATTATTTTAAAATAGAAACTAATGAAAGTATTGTTAGAGAGTTTGTAGGATTAAGGTCTAAAATGTTTTCATATTCTATTGAATGTATTGATTAATTATTTACTAAAGAACAGAGTAAAGGGATACGTAAGCATATTGTTAAAAAATATGCGATTGAAATTAACAGAAAACTAATATATATTAAAATTAAAGATGAAGTAAATTTCAATCAAATTAGATTAGATAAATTAAATGTTTAATTTTAATTAATCAAAAGTTAGATTACCTAATGTTGATGATAAAAGTTATATTTAAAATGCTAAAAAACTATGTTAGCACATGGAAATTATCAAATTCAATAGATCAAAATTATTAAAATACATCACTTTTAGAAAATATAAGTCTTACTCGAAGTTGTCTCCTCATTATCGAGTATGCTGAACTTCAAAATTTGTTAATCTTTATATTGTTTAAAAACATAAATTTCATTCATTTCTTATGGTACTGCACTGTTTTAAGAAAGAGCTCGTAAGTCGTAATCGTAGTTGTGTCCTCCAAACCGGCCACGCCAAACCTAATCATTTGTCACATACAACAAAATGTGCTAAATCAACTGCTTTTTCTATTAAAATGCCCTGAAATCAATGATTTTTTACGCTTTTTTACTGTTTTTCAAAAACACGGAGTCGTAGTCGTAGTTGTGTCCTCAAAATCAGTTGAGTAAAATCTATATGAAAATCTAAAATTTGTAGAATAGAAAAAAATGTGTTAAAACTGCTAATTTTCATGTCTAAATAGCCTGAAATCATTAAATTAAGCTAATTTTAAAAAACAAAGGGGTCGTAGGTCGTAGGTGTGCCATAACCCCTATAACTCCACTACTAATGACTACTAAAACTTTACTTGACCAAATCTATACAAATAACCCTCAACAGGTATTACAATCTGACATTATTGAATGTGAGCTGTCAGATCTTGATATAATTTATGTGATAAAAAGACAGCATTTTAATTATATTCAAGTCACTATTACCTGCAGAAATTGCAGTAATTTAAAGTTACAAGACTTATCTTTAGAATTGAGTTATACCAAATATAACATTATAAAAAGCTTTACTAATATTCATAATATGGCACATGTCTTTGAAACCCTGACTTATTCTGTACTTAAAAAACATGTACTAACATTAAATAGACGTATTAAGGTTAAACCAAACGTTTGGCTGTCCTTCAAAATTAGGAGAATGATTCATACTAAAAATTATTTGAAGAAGTTAGCCCATAAGCTTCATACTATTGAAAGCTGGAATAAATTTAGCAAATGTAAGAACCAAGTAAATCAAATGTTGCGATATGCTAATCTTCATTACTTTAAGACTAAGTTTGAAATGTTCCAAACTTCAAAACAATCTTATGATACTTTCAAACTTCTAATTGGTAGTAAAGTAATCTCAACTAGTATTACTGAACTAAAAATAAATAATACTTCTACATCAGATTAAAATGCAATATCTGATAGGCTGGCTGATGTATTTGTTGTTAGACCTGATAATGAAGACAAAATATTACACTCATTTTCCCAGCATAATAATACTAATGACGAACACTATTGTAAGCGTTGAGAAATTTAAAATGTTAATTAACAAAACTGAAGGTAGTTCCTCAACTAAGCTAACTGGTATACCTTCCAAAATTATAAAACTTCCTGACATTTTGCTTCAACTCTTCTTCAACTCTCAACAAATATTTCTCATTATGCACTTAAAACTGGACAGTTTCATCATATTTGGAAGAAAGCTATAGCCATTCCTATACTTAAGCCTAATAGCAATAAATTTTTTCAGAATCATGCCGCCTTATTTCAATTCTTCTGTTTTTTTCAAAAATATTTAAAGCAATTATAGCTAAAAGGATTATGAATTCTGTAGAGAGTAATAATCGACTCTCTAGTTTTTAATATGGATTTAGAAAGCATAAGTACTGTCTACATGCATTAATTTAGCTATCACATAGAATCTACTCTGCTATAGAAAGCAAGAAATTAACAAATGTTTTATTTATTGACCTTCGTTAGGCGTTTTATATGGCAAAGAATCAAAAGCTTATTTAAAAGCTTTTTAATAGATATATGCTCCCTGCATACCTAATTAAAATACTGTGTAATTATCTTCAAAACATGTGTATTAGGCTGTGTAAGTATATATCACAACTGTACAAACTAAATGGGGTCGTCCCTTACGGTAGTGTCTTGGAACTTCTTTTATTTATTCTCTTTTTTAATGATAATACTGATGTGTTAAGAGTCCAGCCTATATGCTAATGATGTGGTTTCGCTGTCCTTGGCCATCACTTCAGTTGAACCCAAAGAAAAATTAGAAAGTACCATATGTAAAGTACACGAATGGTGTTTTGATTATTTTATGACTATGAATTTTGTAAAAACAGTTTATCTGAAATTGTGTACACCAAGGTCGAAAAATAAATTTAATTTTAGTACTACCGAATGTGACTCAAACATTGTACCTAAAGTTACGAATTTATTTTGATAATGATAGAAAATTCGACAGACAAGGCTGCGCATGTAATTAAGAAATTAATGTTTAAAGGTTCACAACTGGTGATGTATAAACGTTTTATTTCTACTAAACTAATGCCTATACTATTTAACTCTCCTAAATTTTCACATATTGATTATGGGCTGCCTGTAAAGGGTGCTGTACGTGATATTGCTTTTAGAAAATGTCAAGGATCATAAGACCATTTCCTTAAATGTATTTATTTGTAAAAATGTAGCTTTAATTTTATTTCAAGTAAACCTTTAATTATACCTCATAGATATGTACGTAAGAAGAAAATTGATATCAACCATTAATATAGATTTATGTCAATATTAACTGTATTTGAAAGTCTAACCTTCATAACAGTGTCGATGACTCGAATTCTACTAGCTCAGACTAATAGGCTTTCATTTTTATCAAAAATTACTCGAGCTAGTATTAAAAAGTCATCGAGGCACACAAATTTTTTACAAATTCAACGACGTTCATCCTTTCACTACAACCCATATCAATATCGTGCAGCCAAACTGTGGAACTCAATACCACTCTATATTCATAAGTGAAATAATCTAAAAGATGTTTAGTTTAAATTATATAGGTGGTTAGTTAAAAAACGACATCAAAATGGATAGGCTATGTTAACAAGATGTATATATATATGACCATTGTGCTGTGAAAAATGTTACTGCAAAATATAAATTACTATAATACTGTATCACAATTATTATTATAAAATCATTTATGTATTTTAAACGATGCACATCTGCTTGACTGTGTTTTATTAAATTATTGTACTGATGTCCCTATTTATTTATCTGATTGATTTTTCTACTGAAGATTAAGTACTATTTCAAAAATGAATTTCAAATTAATTGTATTATTTGTATTTATTTAATTACCTTGATCAATTTATTTGATTATCGAATAATTAATTATTTTTACTTATTTATTTAACTTCATTGTATTTTATTTTATTTATATACTAGTTATTATCTAGCCTTAAGTGTATGTCTATGAAAGTCAGTGTTCGCCGCTGTTTCATTTGACAATAAAGCGATTACATTACATTACATAACATTACAAACGTGTGAAGTAAACAGTTTTTTAAACAAATTTTTTAATTTATTATTACAGGTATTACATTTACATTTGAGAAAGCAATTATATTTTTACTTGCATCATTAGATGAGTTAGCAACTAATTTAAAGAATATATTAGGAATTATAAAAACTCACTGCAATATTATACAGATAAACTTACAAAGATTCTTCAAATTTAAACACAAAAAAAAGTATTTCCTTATTTTTGTAGAACTTTTGGTAAACAGTTATATGATAAGCTAAAAACATAGAGATAAGATAAAAAATTATACAATCATTTTAAAACAAAACCTAAATCTAAAAGACAACAATATAAATTTGAGGATTATATATAAATGAATTATTATTGATCCTACTGTAAGAATAGAACAAAATGACGCATATCAAGCATAATCAGTAAATCAGAAGACAAAATCTAATTATGACTTATGCATTCCATATTTTTGACCGAAATTACGCCTTGACGATATCCAGGTCACTTGGCTTTTTGTCGGTGCTAGAGGCTTGATTTCACAGTTCTTCGTGGACTTTTTAAAGTCTCAGTGTTTACCAGTGACGTTTATTTAATGTATAGAAACGTCAGTCTTAAAGAAATTGTGTTTATCACCTGTTTTCTACAAGCATTACTTAATTTTTTTAATTTGAAGTTTAAACAACCATAAATCACATTATTTTGTAAACAAAAGTATGTCCCGTATACTAGGAGTCTTTAGGCTATCCTCATTAGAAGACAACGTCAAGTTTGTTTTTGAATACAGTTATCTATATTTATGTGATATGTTAATATAGGTTAATGTTTTGAAGACATTTAGAGATTAATCTTTAAAACATTACGAACTAAATCCTACATTTGAACACTTGGATTATAGTAAGATGCTTTGATCTAAATAATAGAAGTTGAATTTGAACTAATAAAGATAACAGCATGCAGAAATAGGAAAGCTAATACTAAATATATAATAAAATATGAACATAACACAGAATTTTATTATCTATCACTAGTTGATGCTAATAATTTATATGGTTTATATGTCGTTACAACTGCATGTTGGATTTAAGTGGTGCAAGTCTAATAAGATAAATGATTTATATAACAATATATTAAAATAAAATATTGATAATGATATTAGGTATGTACTAAAAGTCGATTTAGTATATCCCAAAATATAAAAAGATATTCATAATGATTATCCATTTTCCCCATTCATAAAACAGTACAAGATGCAAAATCATCTGCATATCAACATATATTAAAATTAAATAAAAGTACACACGACCAAAAAAATTAAAAGCTCGTTGCGAGAATAAACAAAAATTAATCTGTTATTTTAAACTTTACAAGCCTTAAAACATGCAAAAGTATTGACAAAAATTCAAAGCAATTCAATATTTTCAAACTAGTTAAAATCCTATTGATTCGATTATAAAAAATCAAGAATTTAAATTTTTGACAATATGCAAAATGCTTTAAAATAGGTACGTACAATTAGATTAATTTGTAAAAGCCTGTAAGTAGCCTAATGTGGCCGAGGGGATCAATGCTCTGTCCTTGATATCTCGACGTTTCTTTTTGATCCGTATGAGAGAATCCTAAGTTAGGTAGCGTTTTTACGTCAGGTCGCGCAGAAGTTAGTGTGGTGGAAGGGCTTGGTGGGGAGGGGAGGGGGGGTTGAGAGCTTTTCGTGAGCAACAAAGGGGTAACAGTAAACGGCCTTTCATATGTGTACGAGACGTAGACGGTCGTATGAAATGCGTGTCTTGCAGACCAGCAGCTGTATCTCCGTACATAAGTATGGTTGCAATATAGTTAAGCAGACCTTACTCTTCTACCTACTACAAGCCTCCACTCACTTTCATGTTGTGTCGGTATACTTGACGTAACTTCGTGGGGTACAGTAGTCAGGATCGGCTTCTACGTCTGAAAGATGATGACTCACAGGCGTAGTCGCGGGGTTGGCCAATAATACTGAGCCTGATATTTCCCGAATACTTTAAAAACACTTTAAATAAATCGCAAGCTTTAACAGCCGCACTATCTAATTCAGTGGCCTTCTATTCTCTACTACCTTCTTTCCTTTATTCAAAGCTGTGCATTTACTGAGTCTCCATTCATATGGTTTACTCTAGAATACATTCAGCAACAGCAATATAGTGCCGTGATGGGTGTTATGCCTTCAGGCGGCTATACTGTTACATACAGATTAATTTGTAAAATAATATTAGCCAAAGATTTAGTAGCTGTTTATGTAACTACAAGGAGTGTATGCGTTTTACTGAGTGTGTTGTAGAATAGGAGTGTTTTGGTGGTGGTGGGGTGAGTTTGGAGAATGAGAAAAGCAGAGTCCGGGAAGATATCCAGGAAAGATATTATAGGCAGATATGGAAGGAATCAAAACGGGAACGATCAGGAAGATATGATGGGATGCAACGGGCAGATATCATGAGTGGTTTTGGGAGACAATGAATAGTAATGTGCAGTCATTAATGCATTGTACTATTGTATTATTAATAATTGTAAATAAATCTGTGTACGTAGGTAGGTACATAGGTAGCTCCCTATAAATGGGGATTTCCCTTGTTTTGTATGATAATTGTAGGAATATAAGTAAAATAAACTAGGAGAAATGCAAATAAAGTGATTTAATTAAAGTATTTACATATTTACATATTATTTTTTTCTTAAATTTTCTTGCTAAACAGACACAATTTACATTGATATTTACATAATGGTTTTCCGTATTCTAAATTAAACTTAAGTTAAATATTAACACAACGCGAATACAGTATTTACAGTTATGTACATTTTACATAACAGACGTTTTACAATTATTTTTTAATTTTTTAAATTTATATTTGTCGTATATTATTAGGCTAACATTGCATACATAGGGCTACTTATAATTTAACTTGACACTTCAGTTGCTCACACAAGCTTACACATACTTTAATTTTGTTTCCTAACTAAAGCTGTTATTCACAAAAATTCTTTAAACAATATTTACATATAAACAAGTTTTTTACACGTATGTGATCTTGTAAAACAAGTTATTTTTTAAGTAAATAAACGTGTCTAAATGGTAAACTATAACTACAATTATTTGGATCTGGGAACACTCGAGACAAGTCTATAGAATTATATGCTAATCTAGTATAGTTGACAGTGTGCAAGTCGTGGCCTCTTGCTCTTACAGACTTCACATTTATCTTACAAGGTTTCTTTCTTTCCAACATTTGCTTATACTTGTTGTGTTTACACTGCCTCATTGCAACACCTGTTACTGCCGTACTTTTTTGTTGTTCAGTGTCGTTTAAGTACAATGAACTATACATTTTCAGTTTTAAAATAATTAATTCTTTTAAGTCTAAGCTTTGTATTCTTAACTTTCCACTTTTGTCTTTATTAAGACTGTGTAAGTCTGGGTACCGGTGTTCATAAATTTTTAAAAACTTGTGGTCGCGATTAATTTTGCTAAAATCAAACTCTACCTTTGCATTAAAGATATCGTCCCAAAATGTATTTAGCTCGTCAATTGTGTGCACTTCGTATTCGTCGGTATCAGAGTAATACTGGTGTGCTTTGTTATGGAATATCTCACAAAGACGATCCCATTTTTCAATAAAAACACTTTTGCAGTATCTAAAATAGCGACTCCAGTTAAAAGCGAGTTAGTTACGCGATATGTTTTCAATTCGTCTGTAAATATGCTACGATCTTCTGACAATCCCTCAAAGTCTTTGCATCAAGGTGATGCTAATGATTTTTTTCTTTTTCCGCTGCACTGGTACAAATATGAGCATTTACAAATTCCAAAATATTTGTAATTGTTTTTCCGTAAAATAAATTTTTATTTTTTTAGTGCTTTTTTCTCAAATCCTGTTTTGGCTGCTTTGCGTTTTTCCAAGTTAACATCAATGTATGGTTTAAAACAGCGTTGTTGTTTAAATCTAACCCCACAATAAACTTTAAGTAAAACAAATCCCTTAGACAAATAATACTGCAGAGCCTTGAAATGCTCTGCAGAGTTAACATCAATCGGGGGCGAGATACTTTCGGCTGCAACCAGGTAGCTGTAGTTTTATTCAGGCACATGATGGCAGCAACGTCTTGCAGATTCAATGTTCGCTTTTCCATTGCAAGAGGCAGGTTTTTGTCTCCCTTGTGTAAATGTGCAGGGTATTCTAAATCTACTAGTAGTATATAGCCATAACTTTTTTCTTCGTTGCCAAAGTTAAAATCAGCCCAGTTGATATCTTTCAGGTCTTCAGCTTCTATGTACCCATCATCCGACACTGGCATTAACTGTTTTAAGCTATGTGCTTACAAACTATTAATGTCTAGTGACAGCAATTGCTTGCGAGGTTTTGACTCGTCAAATCCTCCTAGACATCGCTCATGGTTGGCAAGTACATGCTTCTAAATGAACTTACACTGACCGCCGCGTATTCCTTTTGTCGCAATGTCTAATATTCTTTGATTTCTTATGTAATCAATTTCGGCATCCATGAACTTCAAAAAACACTCGCAAGAGAAACTTGGCAGCGTCATTAAGTAGGTTAGGTCCAGTTGGTAGTTTTAAAGTCCAAGCTTCCTGAAGTTTTGCCATACTTCAGCAAGTAAAAGTGTTTCTATCATACACGAAACCCGATTATAATCGCGCAATGTTGTGAGTTTGAATTGAGTACAAACGTTTTGCACCCAATCAGTATCAGAATTTGGCTCGTCGTCTAATATTGATCGCTAAAATTGTTCTCTTGAAGACAGTCACTTAATAAATGCAGAACAATTGTTTAATGCTTTAAACAGAAAGCACAAGTGCGTCTGTAATAGTTTAATACACTCTTCTACATACTTCTAAGCTTCTGGTTTTGTTGATTTTATTTTACTTAAGTGTGCAAATTGCGGTACACACTACGATCCAAGTTTTAGATCTTGTTTGTTTTGCAGTTTTAAAGATTTAACCAAATCTGTTACACTCGAATCCATAAATAAACTGGAATCAATGAAACGAACTTTAACTTTTGAGTTGAATTTTTTTCCAGTATACTGTTCTCCAGTGTTCTTGTCTGGCGGGTATTGGAGATACAGATCTGGTAGCCAAGTATTCTTTGAAGTTATTGTTATTGATTATATATTACTGGCGAATTTTGCAATAACTTTGACATCCTTAGCTTGAAAGTTATTTTTTTCATCGCCTTTATTAATGGGTGGTAGTCAATTGGTTCTCCATAGTGTAAACTCAAAGTTACTGTGGTGGTGGTTATGGTGAAAATTTTAATATATATTCTTAAAGTTGTCAAATTCACGTTTGCACATGTGACAATGTGTTGCTTAATTAAATTTTTTCTTTAATTTCTCTGATGGCTGCAAAAAGTTGTTAGTATATCGTCACATGTTAAACGCTTAATTAGCGTCTGTATTGGAGTATTGTATCCTTCCACTGGTTGTTTGCAAAATGTATTCACGTTGTATATTGTTTTAGCCAAGGCATATAATTGTTCAGACGTTGCACTTGCTATAAGGATTCGGTATTGTTTAGACTTGTTAAATGTTAAATTTTACAAAACCTTGTAATTTTGTTCAAAACGACAGCCATTACCAATTAATTGAGTTATTTTTATTATTTTGTTGGTACGTAAATTTCAGTTCCATTACATAGAAATACGTTATTTTTCACATATTTTGTTGCAATAGGACTTTTTTGATGCAAATCTAGTATTATGTAACTGTGATGGCGTAAACTGCATGCTTTTTTGTATGCTTCTTGCAGAAATTCAGGACGCCCAGGATTTACCTGTCTTAAAATTTGTCCAATGATGCTTCTATCTCTTGGTACGTCAAACAATATCATGTATTTAGTATTCAAGCTTGTAGTTTTCAACTCTTTTGTAAATGGGTTTTGTAGAACAAGTATAACACTAAAGTTCATATGATGTGACAACTCAGTATTATATTTTCTCAACTAAAAGTCTGGCATTTAGGTTTCATTCTATAAATTGCAAGTAGTTATTTGATATTAAGAAACACGGGCTGTTGATATCATCTAACAATGCTCCAATGTTATTTATATCTGAAACTAATGTTATTTCACTGTCCGATGCAAAATCAATGCCAGAAAACTGTTCTGGGTTTGTATGTACACTAACATATACTTTATTTATTTTTTTGCTAATAATTTGTTTTTAGTGCTTAACAATTTCTAAACAGTAAATTTTTTCTTGATGAACTAGGACGACATAAAATAGCCGTAAAAGTGTAAATTAATCTGGAGTCGACAGTGGTTGCTGTTGACATTATAAAATCTAAACTGCTGCTAACAAAAGTTTTTACATTGACTTCTATTTATAATAAATTCGTGATACATTTTTTAAAAGTTAGAATACACTTCTTACACAATATTACAATAATAATTATTAGTACATAATTAAACTATGGTAAAACTCTAGACACGAAACTTTAAATGTACTGGACTTTAACTTAGGTGGTACACTATACAAATTTGGTATTACACTAGGAATCATTTCTATAAATTTACTTACTTTTCTATCATTAACTAATACAGATATTGTAAATATACTCAAAAAATCTATTTAACTAATTTTTTAGCTCTAGAGTAGAGAAACTAATATATAAAATACATTCCAAACACTGTTCATCTGCCAAATTGTAGCCCTGTGCAGTTTTCAGCCAACATGTTTTTTCCTGGCAATTGCAAAATTCGATACCGTTGAATTGGATGTCCATACAAGTCAGAATATTCGAAGCTGTTCTTTGAAGTCACCCAGTAAGATATCCAGTGCTTCCTAGGGCTTTCCAACTTGTCTGTATTTTAAATAATTGCAATAGTGTAAGTTATTTCATTTTTTTCTGCGCTGAGCAAATTTGACCTCATTTAATCTGCTGCAATTACGTAAAACTTTACTTGGGTTTCATCAAGTAAGATTTTGAGACATTTTTTTAATTCTCCAGTGTTCATAATGTGAACGTTGTTGTTTTTTTAACATCTGTAAAGAGACAAATAGACTTGTTATAGATACATTAATATATATATACTCGGAGCTATATTTTATTTTTGTTTTTGCACAAACTTGTTTGGTTTTTTACATTTTAACGGTTGATGATAACTTGTTTGTTGCAATCAATCCCTATTATGTTTTGATGTTGGCTATATAGTATGGCTGTCACGGATTTAGTTAGCGCGGTTCTGAACTTCAAACTTATTTGAACATGTCAATTTTTGTTTACGCTTAAAGCATTGGCTTGTGTAGGTACAAGATCAAATGCAAATAAGACTCTTTCCTTTGTATAGTTAGTTCTATTTACCCTGTTACCAAGGCTTGGATTTGCTGCTGTTTTTTTAGAGTGTTAAGAGCCAGCAAAAAGTCATCTTATCCTGATCCATCTTCATTTTTAAAACTTAAAGGCAACGTCTTGTACTCAATTGCTTCTTGGTTCATTGAGACAGTAATTTCACTCAAATTAAAATGTTGAAGGTTGCAAAAGGATTTTATAAGCTTCCCCAAATACGCTTTATAATCCACAAGGCCAAACACAATAACTTGTGGTAATCTACAGTTGATTCAGTTATCAAGTAAATGTGAACTCACGCCAGATGGAATTACAAAGTTCTTCACTTAAGGTTCAATGCACGGGTACCTAATTGTACCATTAGTTAGGTTCAGTCGATGATTTTCAATGGCCAACAAAGATACTGTCTGTCTTTTTATGTACAATACAGCATTTACAATGTCCACCCGAAACGGGCAACCAGAGTATCTGGTTCTGGTTTTAGTTTTTTCATCAATGCAAAAGGTAGGGTGAGATCTTCTCATAATTATTCGGATATCAGTTTCTCCTGGTAACATTTGAATCTGTGTGAAGAATGGCGATTCTGGCCTTTCCACCATGTTAAACGGCTTTGATTCTCTTGCAATGTTATATCGAGCCATAAAGCAGTCGTCACGTTTAATAAATGTATCTTGTGTAGTGTTAAGCATGTACAACTGGTCTAACATGCCGTTTTTCTTTTCAATTGGATTTGATAAAAGTTCCTTCTTTAAGTAAGAACTGATAGCGTAATGATTTGAGTTGTCACTAACGCGCTTGCCATTTAAATAGAACTCCATGTTGTTGAATAAACCGTAAAACAGCATCGAACACGGAGCGACTAAATCAGTAGCAGCCACTGGCTTTCCATCTGCTAGCATTACACGGCATGTGAGATCCAAATAAGATCCGTTTAAGTCGTAATACTTGCCCGGAGATTTCAGTATATCAAAAATGAGCGGATTTTTGTTATCTCGCGGGCTAAGTACAGGGTAGTATAGGTAATACTCAGGGGCATCTTCAACGCTGACGAGAGTTAGGGACAACTTGTCTAACGATAACGTTGTTCTGAATAGACTTTTAAGAACCATCGTAAATTGTAGATTCGTCGTAAAATCCTGGCTTGGAATCCATGATAAGACAGCTGCAAATTCTTTGTTGATATTGCTTGGTTGTAGGCTAACTGATGAATAAAGTAGAACGCAACATACACTTGTTTATAAGTTATTTGCGTCTGTATGCTATCCTTCGTCTTCCAGCTCCAGACTGAGCAGAGAATCTGCCTTCTCCACGTTGCTTTGTATGCGTAACTGGTTTACGTCTAGGGCGGCCACCAGTTTGAACACGCCGGCGAACAATGCGTTTTCTTGAGCCTCCAGACTGTTTTACGACGAGCTGCACAACGTCCACCAGTCTGAGTTTTAGGCATATTGCGTTTTACTCCTTTATTTTTTCTAGGACAAATTGTACAGCAATGAGTAACGCGGCACTTGTGAAAAATTGCACGGCGTTTGGATGGCTGTCGTTATTTAAGTGGAACTAAATTTTGGGTATTTTTTGGGCCTATTTCACTGTTTGCACTGCTCTTTAATGTGTTATCAAGACCAACTCTTACAGTATCTTCTCCAGCCCCCATTTGTTCGTCGTCTTTAGTAGCAATGTTTTATATTGGTTCGAGTGTACAGTATTCACCAAGTAAACTATCTTTAAAAAGTTCTTCGTCCACAATTTGAAGTGCGTCACCGGCTTCAAATTCGTAAACGTTTTTACACACAATTTTACGCATGATTTACAACATGTTTGCTAATGTTGTAAATAAATTGGAGCACTGCACTGTTGTTTTACAAATTTTTGCAAGTAACTGGGCTGACGTTGTTGTTGTTTGCAAGTTAAATTAAGAATAATTCCGAAATGAAGAACTGTGTCTTTTATATTAAATATGTTTCTAACTTTGCGAGGCATGAACTGCAATTCTAAAGTAGTTTGCGAATTTTCAGGCAGTGCGACAAGGCTTTGGCATTCGTTTAAAAGGATAATCCACATTATTTGATGCTCCTGCTGTTTAAGCGGCAAATATAATATTGGCAACAAGTTGTGCACTGTCTCTATTAAATGCGCTCGAGATGTCCACTGAACGCAGTAACGGTAGAGCGTGGGTTGCATAGAGCTAGTTTTCAATCAAATTGCATGTTACAAGCATTCGCTTAGCTGGTTCAGTATGCTCAGGTTCCACATCTTCTTCAAATTCTTCGTTTTGTTTCTTCTGTTCTTCTTCCTTTACTAATTCCGGCTGCAAGTTGGCGACGACACAATCTTTAAATATGAAATTGTCTTCAAACCCAACGAATCTATTAACAAGTGGTGGCGGCTGTACATTAAAGTCTTCTCGTAGGTTTGAAATACTGAGCTGTCCATCTTTATGTTTAAACTGTACAGTCGTATCACTCCAAAGTCGTTTATTCAGCGTGCGGTTAATTTTATGCACTATGTGATCCAAGTCCATTTCTTCTAGTTCTTTTATTGGCATATAATGTGCACACATTGTAAACAGGCGTGTGTTCATATAATTATAGTCTACAATGTCATTGTATTTCTCTTCGTCAAAATCAAATTCAGATTCGTAAACGCCATTGTAAGACTTGCCGTGTTGCAGCAGGCCCAAACACAGTGCTATTGGTTCCGGTAGCACAACATAATCACCTTCGTTTTCTTCAAACGTCAATTTGCATTTGGTATTGTTTGTATCAGCAGAAAACTCAATTTTTAACTTTGTGTCATTATTAGCTGGATTACGCATCTCAGTGTTAAAACGTTCAAAACATTCAAGATAGTCAGAATCCCCTGTATCCATTTGTTTTCTGAAAATAAAAAAAGTTTCAAAGCCCTGGTATAACTGTATTACGTTCTTCATACTTTCTATTTTTTCAGCCCAAAAATTAAGGTTTGTGCCCATTTAAATAATCTCAAAGTCTTCTTTGCGTGCACAGTCGTACGGTAAATGGTTTCTTGACATTAACCGTGATCTGCTTTGCTTTAAAAACAATGCAAGAGGTGTGGGGATTTCAATACTAACATTGTTTGATTTTGACACGTTTAAAAGGATCATATGTATTTTTTTAGGATCTAAGCTGAGGACTTTGTGTTCAATTTTAAGCGGAACTTTTTCTTGGTTTAGTTTTAAAGCCTCGTTAAGTCTAGTCATAAATTGGTGTACGGTTGTTTCTTTTTTGTGGAGGTTAAAAAAACTTTTAACTGTTGGCTTGTAGTTGGGAAACAGTTTTTTAATAGGCTTAAGGTCAGAAACTTCAGCGCTACGTATGATACGTATTGGAATAGCTGGTACATGCTGAGCTATAGCTCGTTGTACGCTGCTTGTATATCTTAAACTCACTAAACCAACGTCGTAATTTTTAAGGTTTAGAGGTGAGGAGGACAGCTACAAAGTTAGATGGAGTGTTTGTAATATAAATATTGTTTTGCTGGTCACTTGTTATTTTCATTTAGATATTTTCAGTACCTGCTCGGTCTCGATCTAATGGGGAACAGCAGTGTTTGTCTTATCTTCTGCGTTTGCTGTTGATATGCTGTTTGATAGTATTGGTAAAATATGGAATAAACGGTGTAGAATTCATGTTGATTCTTGAACTCGGCTAAGCTCTTTATAAAACGATCCAGTATTGCTGTTGTGATTTAAATCTTCCACGTAGTATGTTATAGGTATGGTTTCTAAGTCTTCACAATAAACCACTCAACGCTAAAATTCTGGTTGCAGACTGGGTAAAGGATATTAATACATTAACTCGATTGTTCGCAAGTCTCTCTATTTATACATGTTCTATTATATGTTATTTTAACTCACGTGGTACGCTATATTAAACTTAACTTTCTCAAATGTTAATTTAGTACGACTAATTCCCACACGGTCGCCAGGCTTGAACACTGGTCTACGCTTCGTAGTGTCGCAGTACATGGTTCTTCATACATCGTTTTCATGCAAACTATTTACGCTATTGGGCGACATCTAGATTGTTGAGTGAAAAGTGTTGTACGTTTTAACAAATGCAGGAAATATTTCAAGGACGCAGTTTGTTTGCTTTTCTGTTATGTACCTGGCCGCATTCTCAACAATAGTCCTAAATAAGCAAATAAATACTGTGTTAAAGTATGTGCATCAACCTTATATTGAGTTTTGTATAGCAAACTTGTTAGTAAGTGTGTATTTCAGCTAACTTTATGACTGTTTCTACTATACTTGATTTGGTCTCGCTATAGGCATTATAATATTTGATTTCCTTGCTCTTTATAAACTTGCAAAACAACCCAGGCTGATTTGCTTCACGAAATAATAAAAGTATCTTTTCTCCGTTTTTTGCAAATTTATCTAGAGTTTTTGTTACATGCGCAACACTTAACGTGTCTACAGGAAAGTCATTTAATTGGCTCTGAAGCTTCTCTTTTACTAGATTGATTTTGCTTTTACACTCGATCTGATGCAGTGAGCCATATATCTCTATCTCTTGTATTGTTACAGAACAATCGCTGGATTTCAGCTGACAGACCAACTATTTTAACATGACATATTCTGCAGGAAGTTTTTAGTTGTACTTAGATTGTATGTATTTGTATTTAAGCGCGCGTTTAAGTGCCTATTAAAATACAGAGATTCATTAGGCCTAGACCATAAGCTTTTTTTAATTTAAAACTTTGCCCCGCGGTATTCACAATACAACTGCTAACATGTTTAAACAGTACAAAAAGCTAGAGAGAGAAGGTGAATATTTATTTACAACTGGCGCAACAATTACGCTTGCCACAAGGACACAGTAAGAACAACATACAATTTTAAACGAAAGTAAATGGTTTTAAAAGAATCTAGGAATATCTTTTCATATAACAATTTGTAAAAATTAGCTATTAGATAAATTAATATTGTATAGATGATGAAAAAAAATGTTGAAAAAATGTTTAGCTTTTGAGGGGTCAGGCGTTTCAAATCGCTTAAGATCTGGTCTCCTACCCCAGACCCCTGCGTGACTAGCTTACCCCGTACTAACACAGAGCCAAGTAAGAGTTTAATGGTATAGATCGCCACACATGTGGAGAGCCCGGCGTTTAAGATTAACTTTCTCACGAAAGAGATCCGAGGCAAGTGGGAATCGAACCCAGGCCTTGTCAACAGCGATGAAGAGCCTCAGACGCTATGTCTCGCCTGGCACCACCGGACCACTAGGGCTCTCTAAAGTTATGATTATGGGCAATACGACACAAGCCTTGATTAGTAGCAACCACGATTTCGTGTATTATTGTAGAAGAAAGCCTCATGTCTTTTCGAAATGACTCGAAAAAAGCTGGAATTGTATCTTGAGCACCGATGAGCAAACCTATGACTTCAATTTTCTTCAGTTGGTATTTTTCAAGAAAGTTAGGAATACATGGAACCTAATGACTTTGCTTTTCAACATTAACCTCTTCAGCTTGACCAGAATGTTGCTCTATACGTATAGTAGGATCTAAAATATATCCAGAGTTTGACTTCGTACGCCAGCATATTATATCCACGCGCTTAAAGGCCCCATCAGTAACTTCCTCAAACACTTTTTAATCCAATGTCATCAGATAATTGGCAATGATTGATCTTACTTCATGATGTCTTGTATTTCGCAATAAGCTTTCAACGTGGCACTTCCCCAGGTTATGAGCAAGGGTTTCGTTCTCTTTGCAGTGTCTGCAAAGAGATGATTCTAGAGAACGACCTGGAGTTGCTTAATTGGATATACATTAGCACTCATTTTTAGTACATTCAACCACTCTGAGGATGTTAATCCGCATTGGTAATGATAATATTGTTTCCGTATGGGCAATCTTTAAACATTTCAACACCTTGTCCACAAAGTAAAAATGTACACTATTTTTCAAATTTTTTGTTCCTCAAAAATTCACGCAAAATTTTTGCAGGCTTAGTTTTTCGAGAGGATTCAATTTTAGCTTGAATTGTCTCTTCATCCAGCTCCAAAGCTTCAATGCAGCTTTTATTTCCAAATTTAGATCTTTAAATGGTATATATGGATCAGTGAAACTTGGCAAAACAACACATATATTGTTATGTTGTATGAATGCTTCCCACATTGATCGCATTACTTGTAAGCCCCCGTGCTTTGTCGAGCAGTACAAGAGAGCGTTAGGAAAATCATGCGGAATTGCCAAAATTTCTTTAACTGAACTTCGTATTAGTTTATCCAGATCTTCTAGGAATTTTTTTGGAAGCTTATTTAAAGGAGCTGTTTGCAGAGAGTAAGTTAAGCCAGGCCGAAGATACTGGTTAATGATAGCTATTTTTTAATTAAAAAACAACATCGGGGTCCCACCAAGGTTTTAGAGATCTTTTGAAAAGTTCTTTACTAATAAACATTATTTTTACTATTTAAGGTTGCATGAAAAACTAATATAGGCATAAATCTAAATCTAAAAAACATATCATTAGGTTTCTAAAAAACCAAAGTAATATAAACGTAAGCTGTGGTCAAAGTCGAAGTTGTATTCGTGAAGAATACTTTTATATTCGTGTATACTGGAAATAGAATTATGCATTTATAATTCAAAACATTATCAAGGCGAGGCGTAGTTGAGCAGAACGAATTAACGTTTGCTTTTGTCAAAGTCGAAGTTGTATTTGTAAAGAATGCTTTTATATTCGTGTATACTGGAAATATGTTTATGAATTTATAATTCAAAACATTATCCAAGCGGAACCGAAAGCTAGAAGTCAAAGTCGAAGTTGCATTTGTAAAAAATACTTTTATATTCGTAAATACTGGAAGTAAGTTTATGAATTTATAACTCAAAACCTTATCTAAGCAAATCGTAGTTGAGCAATACAAAATAATGATTGCTTTTGTCCACGTCGTAGTCGAAGCGAGGCGAAGAGGTAGCAGTAGTGATCGTAGTTGTTGAGGTAGCTAACAAGTGACAATGTTTTTCAATGTAAAGTTCTCCTTTATACATTTTAATAATGTTTGAGAGACAGTAGAGTGAAAAGTAAAATTGCTAGGGTACAGTGTAGCAGTCCCTACTTACTTTACAGCTCTAAATTGCGTTGCAGCGTTTAAAACATAGTCTTTTAATTTTGTCCAGGTTAACTTGCAGGGGGCAAGGTGAACCTAGTATGGACAAATAAAATCATCGCATAAACCTCTTTGTGTTTTAGTATTATTGTATTTGACTAGCTTTAACTGTAAAAATATCCTGGAATGGTCCAGTTTTATATAAAATTAAAAGCGTATTTCAGTTAACCTCAATAAAACGTCTTAACCTAAAAGCATCTCCTAAATTGTCTGCCAATTTTACTAGCAATATTTACGTGCAACTAGTACCCTCTGTACACCGCAAACAAAAGTATTGTTTCAAGCCAAATAAATTATTTTGACTCTACAACCATGGCAGGACCATCAAGCTGCAATGCCAGCAGTTTGTTCTCGTCCAAAAGCACAGACCCACTTTTGAACTCCCAAAATTGGGAATTCTTCACTAAGCCAGAAAGCAAATTCAAAAAGATATTCGAGCAAGACTTGTGTTTGATCCAACCCAGCAAATTTACTTTTACTATTTTGGACGCGAGAACCCTGGAATTGCAAAGCATTCACAAGTTGCATTTTCCTTATTTAAAAGCCGCAGTGTCTTAGATTGGGCGACTAATTTATTAAATAAACATAAAAATCATTCCCTGCTAGACGAAAACTCACTCAACTTTTGCCATACTTTAACGAGCAAAGTGACTGCTTTACGGCAGAGGAGCCTAGGGATCGACCTAAAAAGTGCAATTACTGAAAAACTCTTCATTACCTCCACACAGCTTAACGCTACTCTGGATGGCGCTAACCAGCTTACAGTGTTAGAACTGCATACTCTGGCTGAACAACCGAAGAAACGAAAAGCAGCAGCTGAGGCGTTGTTGCCCCAAAAGATGCAGAACCAAGCAGAAGATGCTGCTGGGAATTGCAAACTTACGAGCAATGTTTCAGACCCGATTCTCTAGATTTCAATCAAAATGTAGATATACGGATTCAGCATGTTTGACTGAGTGTGAAAACCCCCCAAACATGATTCGCATATACACGTTTTCATTTTCAAAAAAATTAAAAAAGGATTTTCAAAATTTGCAAAATTCAAAAACTTTTTTTTCTTATGGGATTTAACATGCAAATTTTTAACAAACACGATACAAGGTATGGAAATTCTTCGATTTTTTTGACAAATCAGGGTTTTTAAAATTCTCAATACAAATGTAAACCAATGTGATTGGGTCCCTTCCAAAAAGTACTTTTAATGCAAAAACGGCTATCTACTGTCATTTTTATAAATTTGAGTGAAATCGCATATGTAGTACATAGTTATCCTCAAAATCACATTTAATCCAGCAATGCATCCACCCTTACAACAAACACAGGGCGCTTCGCGTCTGTGTTTGTCGGGTTTTCACACTCAGTCAAACATGCTGAATCCGTATATCTACATTTTGATTGAAATCTAGAGAATCGGGTCTGAAACATTGCTCGTTAGTCAGCAAGACAACAAAAAGTTATGCTGCAATGAAGACAAACAGCATCACTCTGATGGAAGTACTGCTGCTGTTTCTATTGATCTCAGTTTCTGGCAAGAAATCTTTTCTGGATTTCCCCCATCTCCCACATCGTCTCTGGATTGCCACACCGGTGTCACAGACGATTCAGACATTGCAACACCTGCGGAATCTGACCAAGACTCTTGTTATCACTGTGACGCAGACGACAAAGACGATAACAACAACAGCTTTTAGTTTTGGTGTCTCCAAATTTAAGAACTAGTTTTTTAAGAACAAGTGCAAATTTTGTTTTTTTTGTAAATATTTTTTATTGAACTGTGGTCGGAGAAAACAAAAGAACTAAAAACATATTTCTTAGTGTAATCATTTCTTGTGTCTAAAAATATATTTAAAATTGTGTGTGGAATTAATAATTTATATAAGGCCTAAATACTTGTTAAATTACTATATTAAATTTTTTTAATTTTAAACATTATTGTTCAAAGTCACATCTGGTTTTTTAATATTAAGGTAAATATTATCGTTCTATTTTATTTGTTGTAAGAATATATTTAATAATAATAATAATTTATTCATTTTGTCGATTTGGCCGCAGCCTATACAACATTGGTTAGATATTTACAAATAGATATTTACAAATTTCTATTGGACCTTGGTTAGAACTTGTATGGTTATAGAATCAATTATGTTAATTTAATATGCAGTTATTTCGGTTAGTGAGTTATCTAAAAAGTTTTATTTAAAAGATTTATGCATAAATATATATTGTTACAAAAGTTACAAAGTTCTATTGCATGATAAAGTGTGTATAGTTTGAAATATTGAACTCCAGAGGACAATTCAGCTCCACTTGGCTGGAAACACTCGAACAATACCGCTTTCCATCTGAACCATTTGCCATTTTTGGTCATCAATTATTAATGTATATAATATGGTATGCCAAACATACAAGCATCATGTCCGTGATACTTTTGTGATGATTTAGTAAGAAAAAACTGCTAGTGAGAAGTTAAGCGATTTGAACCGTTGATCATAAGTTTTAATAGGGTACAGGTACTAAGAGCACGTGACAGGGTAAATCGAAGACTCGTCATTGGATTGGACAGTCTCAGGGTTGACACTAAGGTATGTTTACTCACCAGAGCCGAATTCAGGGGCAGTTCTGAAGCACAGCACTAAACAGAAGGAGTTACGGGGGCAATAATGAAGCACAAGCACTGAGCAGAGGGAGTTACGGAGGCAATAATAAAGCACAAGCACTGAGCAGAGGGAGTTACAGGGGCAATCATGAAGCACAAGCACTGAGCATAGGGAGTTACGGGGGCAATAATGAAGCACAGACACTGAGCAGAGGGAGTTACAGGGGCAATAATGAAGCACAGGCACTGAGCTAAGAGAGTTACGGGGGCAATCATGAAGCACAAGCACTGAGCAGAGGGAGTTACGGGGGCAATCATGAAGCACAAGCACTGAGCATAGGGAGTTACGGGAGCCATTATGAAGCACAGGCACTGAGCAGAGGGAGTTACGGGGGCAATCATGAAGCACAGTCACTAAGCACAGGGAGTTACAGGGGCAGTTCTGAAGCACAGCACTGATCAGAGGGAGTTACGGGGGCAATACTAAAGCACAAGCACTGAGCAGAGGAAGTTACGGTAGCAATAATGAAGCACAAGCACTGAGCAGAGGGAGTTACGGTGGCAATCATGAAGCACAAGCACTGAGCATAGTGAGTTACGGGGGCAATAATGAAGCACAGGCACTGAGCAGAGGGAGTTACAGGGGCAATAATGAAGCACAGGCACTGAGTAGAGGGAGTTACGGGGGCAATACTGACGCACAAGCGCTGAGCAAAGAGAGTTACAGGGGCAATAATGAAGCACAAGCACTGAGAAGAGGGAGTTACGGGGGCAATCATGAAGCACAAGCACTGAGCATAGGGAGTTACGGGGGCCATTATGAAGCACAGGCACTGAGCAGAGGGAGTTCAGGGGGCAATCATGAAGCACAGTCACTGAGCAGAGGGAGTTACGGGGGCAGTTCTGAAGCACATCACTGATCAGAGAGAGTTACGGGGGCAATAATGAAGCACAAGTATTGAGCAGAGCAGATCGCGAAAGCAATACTGTAGCACAAGCGCTAAGCAGGCACTACTAAAGCAAAAGCGTAGGCATAGCAAATTACGGGGGCAGAAATGTAACACAGTCACTGAGCAGGACAATTAGGAAGTTAGAATTTATTTAACTGTATGACTATAGTAGTAGAACAGAAACATGTGTATATAGTTTTTAATGCTTGTAGCAGAAATGTAAAATTCTATTTTTACTGCAAATGTTTTTTATAATAACTTCAATTTCAAGAAATTTTCAACGTGTGTATAAAACGGTTTGTATTAGTTTTAAAAAAAAACGTTTAAAAAATAAAAAAGTACATATTTAAATTGTAAATGTGGGCTGTTGAATCAAAACAATTGCCATGAATTATTACAAGTAAGATATAAAGTTATTATCCACAAACATCGCCACACTTAGCCTTGGCTGTACATAAAAACGTTGCCAATGCATAGACAAGACAATTTATGAGAATAGGAACTGGAAAAATAAAAGAAGATTAGTAGCAGAATTTACAAAAACATTATTTAGAAATACCATAGTTTTTCACAGGTTTAGACAAAAACCATAAATTTGTGACATTTTCATATGATTTTTTTGTTATTAATTTTGCATTACCTAGAACAATGACCATTTCAAAAAAGAACTAGAATATTGCATTTATTTTAAAAGATACATATGAAAACCGAAATATCGGTTTTACCCAGGTAGTATTATTTGCACAGTGTTGTTGAGTCAGAATGTAGCTACAAGTAAGATCTATCAGATGGCGCCAGTAGCATTTTTTACGTTTACTAGTTCTCAAGCAATTTAGATTTAGGCAATATATAGTGTGCACGGGTCAGATCGGTTTGTCCTGCTGACCAGATTTGTTTTTTAAATTTTTGAAATTATAAGTTTGTTTTTACAGAAGGCCGTAGAATAAGTGTAAGCAATCATTAAAAAATAGTCAGGTCTTAAAATATCCTAAATTACCCTAAAATTTGACCCTAAAACTTTTTTGCCAAAATTCAAATTTAATCTAAAAAATGTGTTTAGCAACACACGTTTAGTAAGCATAGCGCTGGCGTAAATAAAATTTTTTTGAATTATTTTTTCCCCGATTTTCCATATTTTTGAAATACATTTTGATTTAACGGTTTCTAAAAATTAAAGAAAATCACAAGCGTTAACAAATTTTCATATATCTTATCAACAAAAGTGTAATTTTAAGTTTTGCAAAAATTAAAATTCTTTTTTTGCAGAAATATACAACATATTTTTTTACATCTATTTATTAAATTATATTATAAAATTGCATTTGGCAACATAAAAAATTTCAAAACTTTTGGAAGCACACTCTGCACGTCTAATTGCATAGCCCCTGCTAGGTCACATGTTCAAGAGCTTAATTTCGTATTTTTGTAATAATTGCATAGAAACACATAGTATATACATTTATTATACATTATTTCTGTTGAGTGTAGTTTGCATGCTCACTTAAGCTAAGTATGCAAAGTTCTAACTACCATTGTCAAATATGTGTCGCGTTGCATTTATAAATTCATTTATTTTACAAAGCATATGGAAACTTCGTCTGCCGTGGCAGCATGTAGTACGTAGAAAAGTGTAAATGTTTGCATCTGCAACATAACATGATGCACAAAGCATTAAGTAGAATTTTAATGGTCGCAATACAACGTATATATGTATACATGTATTTATTATATGCGTAGTGTAGTAAAGCACATTAAATTGTGCATCAAATAGTGTGTAAATAGTTGCATTTGTAATGTGACAAGATCCATATAATAACAACTCCAATTCTCTATTTCAGATTTTTGGTTGTTAAATACTATATTTGAGTAGACGTAGCAAAGAGCTTTATAATATCGAATAGATATTACCAAAGTTTAAAGTAATAAAGTACAAAATATTGTATACTAAGTTAATTGTAGCGAAGACTTTTATAATATCAAATAGATATTACCAAAGTTTGAAGTAGCAAAGTACAAAATATTGTACATCGAGTTATTTGTAGCAAAGAGTTTTATAATATCGAATAGATATTATTATTCAAGAAGTAAAGTACAAAATATTGTACTATTCGTAGTTTCTAGTAGAGCGGAAGTCGAAGGGAAAGGGAAAGCCGGAAGTCCAAGTCAAATGTCGACGTGTGAGCTAATACCGATGCAATTCGTATGTACGATTGCTTTAGTTCGTAGTCGTATCGAAGAGAGGAGGTAGCAGTAGTAGTAGCGAAGAGTTCGGAGCAAAGATGGTTCATTACTGAACAAACTTTTAAAGTTTTACATTCGCTTTATACTATTTCTCTCATTTGAAACAGTCGGCAGGAAGACGGAATGGTTTGCAATGGCTACAGTACACTGTATGATTAACCATGCAGCCCCTTTACCGTACTGTTACTACTGCCCGGGCCCGTTTTTCCCTCATGCTCTTATTTCACCACTCACTACCGTTACATAAGTGATAAGGATAGACCTGTTTACTTTTACATACATTGGGCTCAAGCCCCTTTATACGTGCCTATGTACCTACCTACATACGTTAATTTGACTTTCCTACATTTCCCTCACATTAAAACTGACAGCATACGACACAATGCATATCCTCATTGACCAGTAACTACCCATTATCTATATACTGTATAGCTACTCCGTACCTACTACTTACAATGTCCGTATTTATTTCATTTATTTTTTTATTTATTTTATTTCCCTCAATTTCTGTCAATTCCTCCCTCACTGTTCCATACGCAGCATACAACGCAAGGCAAATTGCCATTTAAAGTACCTACCTACTCACACAAGCAATGATAATATTTTTTTTATAATATAATATTGCATAGATGACTATATATATATATCAATGTCCATGTATCATCTCCCATCTCATTATGTCTGCATGTATCCTCTCCCAATCCCATTATATCTCCATGCCTACTGTCCCATTCCTTTCATTCGTATCTACGTCATACTACCCGCCAGCTACCACCGCCGTATGTTGTCCAAATTTCCAAGCTACCCGCTGTACCTTATCTCCGTATTCAAGCTCCCCGCCACACTCCTGTCAAATTCCCATCCGCGGCCACCTGCACTCATTTTATTCATTTCCTGTTCATTCTTTCCTTTTCCTTCCAGTACCATGCTCAGCATACAACACAAGAGAATCCTCATTTATAGGGAGCTACCTACTACCTCGGTCTATATACCACCGTAATCTACATTGATTTGTTTATTATTATTAATAATACAATAGTACAATGCATTAATGACTGCACATTACTATTCATTGTCTCCCAATACATCTCATGATATCTGCCCGTTGCATCCCATCATATCTTACCGTTCGTTCCCGTTTTCATTTCTTCCATATCTGCCCATAATATCTTTCCCGTTCCTTCCCGGATATCTTCCCGGACACTGTCCATACCCCAGATATTCTGCCTTTCTCACTCCCCACATCCAAACTCACCCCACCACCACCAAAACACTCCTATTCTACAACACACTCAGTAAAACGTATACTCTCCTTGTAGTTATGTAGATAAAATGAATGCTTTATTTTATAAGACTATATTTGTAGAATTTTGTTTGTTGAAAATGTCAAAACATAGAATGTATTTATATGTATATAAACATTTTAAACCTAACTGGGTTAATAATGTAAAAATAATGCTAACTCATACTGACTGAATAATGCTATGTGTAGAAACTAATTATTTTTATGAAAATATAATTATTTATGTTAAATTGTGGTTTGATACTAGTGATTTGAGATTGAATAATGAATTTACTTTACATTTTTTGAATTTAAAAGAAATAAGGTTGTTTTAAAATAAAAACTAGTGATAATATTGTAATAGTTTGTAGAATTAGAATCTAAATTATTTTCATATTCTATTGAATATGATTATTAATTTCTATTCCGTGATATACAGATTTGAAAAAGACCTAAAGGTATACCTAGACATATTGTAGATAAATTTGATACCCACAAGTATAAAAAACATGAAATGGCAAAAAACAAGAGTAAATAAGCGATTTAGACGAAACAAATTAGACGTGTATACTATTATTGATTTAAAAGTTTTATTAGTTAATTGTAATGATAAAAGATATATTTTAGATGATGCTCTTACTACATAGGCCTATAGACATAACAAAGAGTTAAATTACGATAGATAAGTTACACATAATTGAAGATGTCTCAATTTTAAGCATATCTAATAATAAAACTGCTAAATCTTATCAAATAGCTGATAAATGAATATTTAAGTTAAATATTGTTAGATATAGCGATGTAGGCATCGCTTATAATGTATGTAGGTATAGGATTATAATTTAAATATAATTGCATTGTGATGTAACAATTATTTAATCTTATTTAATAATGTAGGCCAAAGGAAGTGGCGAAGGACGAGCTTCGAGAATTGTATTTATGAATCATGTACTATGAATTTGGAATTATGTAATAATTGTTATAGTTAATGAATCATGTGAGCGATTGTGTAATGTAATAATAATAATGAATTCATGAGCTTGTCTCAGTAATTGTAATTGAAGCAAGGACCACTCCTTTGCCAACCACTTAACCAACTACTTGTATCTGTTCTTTTAAATTGTATAGTTAGTCTTTAACAAATTACGCATTGACAGTTGTTCAAATAAAACTTAACGTAATTTGATTGTCACAACCAACTAAACTCTTTTCAGCTTCACCTAAACTCACTTTATTTAACTCAACTTAATCAGCATCAAATCCACACATTTAACATGGCGGTTCAGGCGGAAAAAGGTATTAGTATCGCGCAATCATTTTAATAGCAGTAAAAATAATTAAGGTATTTTTGATTAGATTTATTCTGGAAAAATATTTTATTTATATTTTTGGTTGAATTTAATTTCTTTTCATTGGTAAAATCTAATACTGCCTTCCTCGAGGAAAAGGGTGAGATACCAATAAGCACGGCAAATATTATTTTTAATTTATTCTAAAAAGGATTTAAAAGTAATTTAAAAATTTTTTCCTATGGTATCCACCGTGGTGAGGATTTTGATAGTTGTCAGGAAAAGTTGAGATAAGTAATCAGGCTTGTAGTGCAGAATAAATATTTGATTGTGCCGTAGATAAGTGTAAAAAACCCAACCACAGTAAATAGTTAAAGTGCACACTACCCACATTCTTTTCCCGACCTTGCTTAATTTTAATAGCTTCAGTAATTATTATTCTGCAAACGCATAACAACACTGAGTGGAGTCAAGTTTGAAAGGAAAAAGTTGACGTGGACAAAACTGACAAATACACACAATTAAAGAGACGGAAGTTCACGGTCAAGTTACTGGCAACTGGGGTCTGGATCCATCATACACTTCTACAAGGTATGTAAATTCTTAAGATTCAAAAAGCTTTAACTAGGGAGAAGTCTCATGAGCATATGTAGGCTATATAAAGGGTTTAATAGTATACATATTATTTTCGATCGAATTGGGTGATTGTGGACGAGTTAGGTCACGAAGGGAATTCTAACAACGAGTAGGTAGTTAGTATAAAATCCACCGTATTGGGGAAAATTAAATTGAATCCTCAAGTAATCAGAACAGTTTAGTTTTGACACAATCACCTTGTTGCTCGCTTATTCAATAATTAAATTATTGTTAAGTACACATACGAGTAGGTATCTACGAGCAAGGTAGAATAGAGCAACAGAATCAGGCAGTTTATTTATAAACTATTTTAATTTTCATAGAATTTTATTCTTGGGTTAATAGAAACGGGAGATACATTTCTATAGAGTAGAAATTGTACAGGATATTGTTAGCGAGATAGGCATAACATAAATTTATTATTGGGAAGGAAATAACTAATAATTAATACGAGTATGAGTTTGAAAGATCCTACATGGGGGAATATGAAGCGTTATTTCGATCCAGCACTAGAAGATATGCAGGACCATATCAATCATTTCAATCTAATCACGGCCATCATGGAAGTACGTGACGAGAAGGAGAAATGTAAGTTATTTGGATCTACTATGCGGGGTGCGGCAGTGGACTGGTACGAGACTCAAAAAGATGTCACAGACTGGCAACAGATGGAGGTTGATTTCCAAAAGACGTTCAGACGGAGCAGAACAAGAAAAAAAGAGCCACAGAATGCAGAGTGGAGAGCAGGCAAGAGAATGCAAGGGCGTAAACCCATCCACAGGCAGAATGACGTCACAGCGGGACCAAGAGGAAAAAACTCAACTTCAACTCAGGCTATGATGTCTATGGATGGAAAAGGAACTCCGAATACTACTATGAACTATGAGGGAATCGACTATCCTACACTACTGGACACGGGAGCTACTGTTTCACTCATTAGTGAGGAAATAATCAGGCCAGAAAATATTTACCCATTATTGGATTTTCATGTAGAAGGACTGGGAGTTGTGACACAGTCACCTATAGGAATGACATATTTAACGCTTTTAAAAAATGGAGATAAAATTGATGTAGAGGCATTGGTATTGGCAAATGTACAACCACCTATAATTTTAGGATATAATTTTTTGGAGCAATATGACATACTTATAGACACGGCAAAGCAGAGATGTATTCCAAGGAAAGGAGACCTCAAGCCCTTCGACTTTACAGTGGGAAATTCTAAGTACGCAAAATACACAGTACCTATCCACGATGGAAATGACAAGGCGAGGATCCAGGAAACAGTCTTTTTACCCCCACGTTCGGCTACAATGGTGAAGCTAATCTACAATCATCAGGACAAGGTAGAAGTACTACTAGAACCAAATCAAAATGTGTACATCAAGCAGAGGCTATTCGTAACAAGAGGAATTATCAAGAGAGAAAATCCAGAAGTTTTAATCTACAACCCATCAGAAAAACCAAAGAAAATATTTCGAGGGATGGTAGTAGGTACATATGAAGACGGCTACACTATAATACATGGGAAACGGGCAGCGGCAGATCAAAGGAAACCAGCAGAGGCAGAAATCCCAAAACCAAAGGATTTCAAGCCCTTGACAGAGGAACAATTGAACACATTAAATATTAATCCCGATTTGGAGGAGGCTGAAAAACAAGAGGTACGCAATTTATGTCTTGAATTTTCTGATATTTTTGCTTGGTCTATTAAGGAAGTTAAACCAGCCGACCTACTCCCAATGAGGATTAATACTGGAGACAATCCACCGCAGAGCAGCCCACCGTACAGAGGTTCACCACAGGAGATGAAAGAGATCGCGAGGCAAGTGGATGAATTGATTGAAGGAGACATATTGGAAGAGTCACACAGCCCCTGGGCATCACCTGTATTTTTGGTAAAAAAGAAGGGAGGAAGCTTTCGTATGGTAGCTAATTATCAAAAATTAAATGCAGTAACAATAGCAGACACTTGGACGTTGCCCAGGATTGACGATATCATCCACGCGCTGAGAAATGCATCGTATTTCAGCCCGGTTGACTTGTATGCGGGTTTCCATCAGGGTCTTATACATCCGGAGGACCGGGACAAAACTACGATTATCACTCCGAACGGGACTTATCGGTATAAACGGATGTCGTTCGGTATGAAAAATTGTCCTGGATGGTTCCAATTCCTTATGGACACCGCATTATGTAATTTAAAATGGAAATATGTGTTGGTATTTATTGACAATATTATAGTGCACGCGCCGAACTTTAAGGAACACCAGCAGAGGCTTAGATGGCTATTCAACAGGCTCAGACGGTACAGACTTTCTTTAAATCCAGAGAAGTCACATTTTGCATTTAAGAGGATCAGTTGTCTGGGATTTATTGTGGACGGGACAGGTATCTACCCAGATGAAGAAAAAATCAAAGCAGTTCGAGATTTTCCCCGCCCACAAAATGTTCATGAAACAAGAATATTGGTTGGACTGACCTCATACTACCGAAAATTCATACCTAATTACGCACAGATTGCGAAGCCGTTGACTGAATTATGGAAGAAAGATGCAAAATATGAATGGACTCAAGAAATGGAGGAGGCTTACCAGACCCTTAAGACAGCTTTAATAACGGCACCTGTACTTCATCACTTTCGAGAGGACTTACCATGTATCGTTTTAACGGACGCATCGTATCAAGGATTGGGAGCTATTCTAAGTCAAGAAATCGATGGACAAGAGGTACCCATTATGTATGCAGCAGGTCGCTGACGAAGGCAGAGGCAAATTACCCAGCAGGACACCTGGAGTTATTGGGAGCAGTCTTCGCATGCAGGAAATTCAGGGAGTATTTATATGGTAGAAAATTTACTATAATTACAGATCATTCAGCATTACAATATTTACAACCCAAAAAGCATGACCAGACTTGTAGATTGACTAAGTTCCTCATAAAATTAGGAGATTATGAATATGACATCAAATATAAACCAGGGAAAAAGCATACGAATGTAGATGCATTGAGTAGGCACCCAGCTACACAGGCTACTCAGGAGGATGAGGAAAAAGATAATTATATAGATGCATATCAGGGGAACGCAATTTTTGAGGTAAACATAGCTAAAATAACTATGAAAGAGGAGGATTGGGAAACACATCAACAATACATACCGTCAGGGTTAGGGTTAGTGAAAAGGCAAGCTGAGGATGAGGAATTACAAAATTTCATAGCAAAAAGGAAAGGGAGCTGTGAGAGAAATGCGGACGGAGCATGGGTATATCATTCAGTACATACCAAGTGGCCGAGAATTTTAATCCCCAAGGGATTAAGAGTTTACATATTGAAAGCATATCATATAGATAATCTAGCTGCACACCAGGGAGTACTGAGGACAGAAAAACGTATTACTTCAAAATACTATTGGCCTAATATGCAGCAGGATATTAAATGGTTTGTTTCTACATGTGATCATTGTCAGGCTAGGAAACATTCCACTCAGAGAAAAATTGGATTCATGGTACCTATAGTACCTAAATACATGTTTCATACTATTGGTTTGGATTTATTAGGACCATTTCCCGAGTCATTAAATGGGAATAAGTATGTCATAGTTTGTACAGAATATTTTACTCGGTATGCGATTACTAAGGCAATTCCAAACAGAAAGGCTGAAGGCATTGCTAAGTTTTTAGTAGAGGAAATAATATGTAAATATGGTGCATTCAAGAAGCTCATAACAGACAATGCAGCGGAGTTAAAAGGTGGAGTGATTCAGGAGGTTATCATGCAACTTAATGCTAGGCATAGGTCCACAGCAGCTACATACCATCAAGGGAATGCACTCACAGAAAGGACAAATCAAACATTGACCACTATGATAAGTATGTATGTAAATAAAACACACACAGATTGGGACGAAATACTTCCATACATTACATTCGCATTTAACACGGCAGTGAACGCAAGCACAGGGTATACACCATATGAATTATTATATGCAAAGGAACCTATCTTGCCTATAGATACATTCTTTAGCTCACAGGGATACTCTAGGAATTCAACAATAAATGAATTCCTTAAGAATAGAGAGAATGCAGCTAAAGAATTAGCCGACGCACATCAAAAGGCAAGAATTATTTATGATAGGAAACGTCGAGAGGATGTGTTCAAAGTAAATGATACGGTCAGGGTAGGCATAAAAGTAAGAATAGTAGGTATGGCAGAGAAATTAATAATTAAATATTTTGGTCCATGTATTGTTACTAAGGACCAAGATAAGTATGGAAATGTTGAAATCAGGCCATTACATCCTGACTATCAAGGCGTAAAAATACCTAAGTTCGTTAATTGTTCACAATTAAAGAGAGTTGTTATTAGAGATCCCGAGGAATGGAGAACTCATGAAATTCCATTTGACTTTGGCGAGTTCCATCCTGTTCCACAACTACCAGAAAGGAAGGGATTGACTAAGAGAGGAAAGAAAACTGAAAACAAAAAATCCAAACGAGATGACACGCAGAAATCCACAGGGGAAAGAAAGAGGAAACTCATCAAAAAGAAAAATGCAGTGACCCCAAAGGCAGCCGAAGTAGATGCTGAGGCAGCGCAAAGGCCAAGAAGGACAATTCGCAAGCCCATGAGATATATGAGAGTGGAAATCATTCCTCCACTGTACACCACATTTGACGGAACCCTTCGAATCGCTGGCGATAGCCCTCGAAGACTCGGTAAAATTTTTCATTAAAATTTTTCAAAGTTATTAATTGTTGTACGTTTCTTTTCTATTCTACAACATGAGTGATTACTCGAGCGACGACGAGCGAGCTGTGTCAAGCACAAATGGCACTAAACAACAAATGACGAGGAGACTGGAGGCGATTCGGTGGCAAATGAAAGTACTAAAAAAAGAGGAAAGAAGTATTCAACGTTCTCTGGAGGAGTTCCCAATTCCACGATTTTCAAGGGAGTGGGGGCGTATTACTGGTGGTGCTATCCATCATCAGTGCAAGAGGAGGACAACTGGTGAATGGTGTCATCGCCCTACAGGGATTGCAGAGGACTTTAAGTACTGCGATTCTCCAAGGCAGGAGCGGATCTACTACCTGGGGGGTTGGGGCAAGTTGGGTACTTTTATAAAGACTGATGGAGTCACCTACGGCTTCGACCCCGAAGTCGCGTTTGAGTACAAGTATTGCTACCAAACGAGAAGCAGGATCCGTGGGGCATGGAGAGGTGGCGAGTTATCAGCCCTGGAAGAGGAAGCGCACGCGACTGTCAAATTCTGGAAGAATAACAGATGTTTAACCAACAAGATGTCCTATCTTCAAGAACACGCACACCCCTCTGGATTATCATGTGCTTTCTGTCCAGATTCTATCCAGAGATATTCTACTAGGCAAGACTTTGCGAGAAAGCACTTGGGGGAGGACGTGGCCGTTGAAGACTGGGATGCGGAGACTTTGTCAGAAGCCGGCCAATTCCGCAGTGCGCTGGAGAAAACTGCCGATTTACTACCTGCAGTGTTGAGAGTTCGTCTGGAGAAAGATTTACTGGAACTCGAAGCAGAGAGGAAGAATGAACGAGTCATTGAATTGGAATTAGTGTAAATTAAATTTTTTGAGGCATTATGAATTTACTAATGGTATGTAATTTTTATTTTTAATATTAATTACGGGATTATAATTATTTTTGGATTCTAAGAAATATTTTAATTATGGGATTTATGTAGGTATTATATTTTGAATTCAGGTCAATAATTTAATTATATTTTAATTTAATATGGATAATTTAATTATAATTTTGAGGTGAATAATTTATTTATGAGTATTTTAGGATAAATATTCTATATTTTTGGGAATTAGGAATATTTTAAACATACATCATTACCATTATTTATAATTTGAATATTTATTTCAAGTGGGGATTTAGGGTGATATATGAGGGCATATATCTTCAAATAATGGGTAGAGTGTTAGATATAGCGATGTAGGCATCGCTTATAATGTATGTAGGTATAGGATTATAATTTAAATATAATTGCATTGTGATGTAACAATTATTTAATCTTATTTAATAATGTAGGCCAAAGGAAGTGGCGAAGGACGAGCTTCGAGAATTGTATTTATGAATCATGTACTATGAATTTGGAATTATGTAATAATTGTTATAGTTAATGAATCATGTGAGCGATTGTGTAATGTAATAATAATAATGAATTCATGAGCTTGTCTCAGTAATTGTAATTGAAGCAAGGACCACTCCTTTGCCAACCACTTAACCAACTACTTGTATCTGTTCTTTTAAATTGTATAGTTAGTCTTTAACAAATTACGCATTGACAGTTGTTCAAATAAAACTTAACGTAATTTGATTGTCACAACCAACTAAACTCTTTTCAGCTTCACCTAAACTCACTTTATTTAACTCAACTTAATCAGCATCAAATCCACACATTTAACAATATAATTCAATTTAAGAGGTCGCAGTCGTTGCTGCATTCATAGGTAAAATACACAACAGGTCGAAGCCTGACTTTGTAGCCGAGGGGAGAAGTGCTCTGTCTTTAATATCTCGACGTTTCTTTTTGATCCGTATGAGAGAATCTCTAGTCAGGTAGTGCTTTTACGTCTTGTTGCGCAAAAGTTAGTGTTGTGGAAGGGCTTGGTGGGGAGTAGGGGTTTGAGAGTTTATCGTGAGCAACTAAGGGAATGCAGTATACGAGCCGTTCATATGTGTATGAGACATAGGCGGTCGTATTAAAATGTGTGTCTAATAGACCAGCAGCTTTCTCCTCGTACTTAGGAATAGTTGCAATAAAGTTAAGCAGATTATACTCTCCTACCTTACTACAAGCTTTCACTCACTTTCATGCTGTGTCGATGTATTTGGCGTAACTGTGCGAGGTGCAGTGGACAAATACTGTTTCTGTGCTTGGGAGGTGGTACTCGCTTGTGCAGATGCGGGGATGTTCAATATACTGAGCCTGAGAGATACTCTCAAATACTTTCAAAGCTGGCAGAGCTTTTAAAACTACCGCAATTTCTAACAGCAGCAATATTCAATTCGATGGGTTTCATTTCTATTCTATCTTCATTCCTTCGTTACTAGCTGTGCATTCACCGAGTCTCCATTCATATGGTTCACTCTAGAATACATTCAGCGTACAGCAATACAGTGTCGTGATGGGTGTTATGCCTTCAGGCGGGTATGGTGCTTTGGGGTCTTCTTTGGGTGAAAATTATAGGTGTGTAACTACTATATCAAAAATTTGCGCAGCCGGATTTGTCGACCGGCTGCGCGACGTATGTGCTGAGCTTACAGCGAATAATTGCTTTAATAAAGGAGTAGAACCCTATTGCGGCAACGCTGAAACTACGATAGCGCCTAACTCCACTTTAGCTTCTACTTAAATTTCTAATTTTATAAAGTCGCAACAAATAACTGGTGGATTATTTTAATAATAATACTTGGATAAAGTCATTTATAAACGATCCGTGTATGTATTCTTGTAACATCCTGCAGTTTCAAAGTACCTGTTTACCTAATTTTTGAACAAATGCAGAGCGTCTCCCTAAAATAGTGATATTTAGATGACGTTATTTATGGAAGATCCCTGCATGCGTACTAGTTAAATCCTATGCTAACGATATATGTCAACCTAATATCTAAACTAACCTGCCTCGATATATACAAAGTTGCACTTGGGTAAGAATAAACAAGAAAAGTTCAAATTTTTGTCATTCGGCCGCCAATCACGTGAATGTCTCATTAAATATTGTTGGATTGTAATAATAATTACATCCAACAATCAATCATCTAACAATTAATAATTGTTGGATGCCTATAGATGTTACACCCAGTGTGTTTAAACATACAAAATTACATGAGCAAACTTGAAGTCCTAGCATATGTACGTAAATGTAACCTAACGCGAGCTGAGACCTGGTTTTTAAGCTCGCTCAAAATAAAGTGTAAAAATTTTTGAGAGTTGGTCCATTTAACTGCTCATTCCAAAACACCTACTGCGTAGATCGTTACCAAAAACTACACAGCTCATCTACATCGCATTTGTAAAAGTTTAACATTTATTTCAATCCAATTGGTTCAGAAATGTGACCTGTGGCGTACAACAACGGAATGAAGGAGATTCAGACAGAAAGGAGGATGGGCGGACAAAACCATTTTATAAGATGCTCTATGAGCTAAAGCTCAGGATCTAAAAATCCGGCGCCGGATTTGTCGACCGGGGACGGGCCCGAAGTAGATGCTGAGCTTCAACAATGGTAAATTTAGGTTACGCCAAAAGATTTATAAGATTTATAGAAGCTCCCCTACCATCAATGAGCCATATACGAATGTGCGTAGCATGTAGTTAAAAAAACTGAAATATTTCTGAGAATTGCCTGATTCATTAATGACGTCATTTATGGAGCCTCTCTTACAATCAGTAAGCCATATACGAATGTACGTAGCAAGCAGTTGAAAAAAAAGATTGGAAAAAATTTTAAAGTTGGAACTTGGAGTACTAAAAACTATGATATTTGAAGGACGTCATTATGGACGATCCCTAAATATCTACAACATATATAAGTGAGTCCATGACATGCAGTTAAAACAGGTTGAGAAAATTTTAAAGCTAAAAATGGGGGTACTTAAAGCTGTAAAATGTGAAGGACGTGATAGTAGTACGTTAAGTAGTACGTTAACGTGTAATGGAAATTCATAAAAAATATCCATGTGTATTTTTAATATTCAAGCTTGACAAGCCCTCAGCTCCGTATGTTCCTCCATGTTTTGCTGTCTCTTTTTTTCATCTTAAAACATTGATTTTATTCTTGGTAGATATAACTGCTTATTGCAAACAAACTGTAACTTCAACATTTCTGGGCGATTAAGAGTTGTTTAAATTTAATCGCTTTAAAAATGCGACCTTGTCGTGCGTAGCGTGTAACCAACAGCCATGCGGACAGACAGACAGCCAACACCAGACCAATAGATGCTTGCTCGGCATCTAAAAAGTGGAAAAAATATTGAAAGTTGCTCCAGTTGACTGTTAACTGTTAAAAAACTATTCATACAATCCTGACCAAAAAACTATAACGGACTGCGCGGGCGCTTTGGTAAGCGTTTCAAAGTTATTTAAAAAGGATCACGTCGAAATTTCCGTGTGGCGCACGTCCTACAGACGGACAGATAGAACTACTTCAATAAATGCTTATTTATATTAATAAATGCGAATTTATTTTAGTGTTAAGACCCGGTAAAAGAACTTAATCGTAGTTAGTAAGAGTGGCTTGGCTAGTGATTGTACATAGTAAATAGTAAATAATGCGGGTGACTCTGTGTATGAACGAACAAATGAATGTAGTATGAGTAACGAGTGCAGTATGTAGAATGTGGTAGACAGTAGTAGCTAGTAGTTGGTTTATGTTAATTGTGTAGCTTGCTATGGTAAGTAGGTAGTTGTTCGTTGAATGGTATTACTGCACTGGTCAGCTTAGTGTGTATCTCAACCCTGAAGCTAACTCCTTCTGTATATTGTTGTTTACATAACATTGCATACTAATATTACATAACTCATAATATGGTATTTACCGTATCATGACACACTGGCATCATAGGATAGGAACGATAAAATGTTTCTACTGTCTACTGGTACCTTAATATTAACGATAAACTATATAGTAATTACGTATAGACTAATAAACAGAGCTAAAATTACGTGTCAATTTAAATCGCAGATCTTGCGATAAAATCGAAGATATTTTCTAGCTGTATAATATTGCATTGATGAATTAGGCATACAGAATCACATAAACAATACGTACATTGAATTCATTATTTCCAATTGACGATCGTGGCTGGAGTAAAGACGGAGTCCAGATCATCCCCCCTCCCCCGATATTTCCAAAACCAGGAGAAGTATAAAATCAAGGTAGGTATTAAAAAATTCACAAAAAATTTGCGAATCTGCCATTACAAATATAATTTCCAAAATAATTTTTTCAAAAATATTGCATAGGTTTTAAAATTAGTATATACGAGTTTTTAAATTACACGTGAAGGCCAAATTGCTCATTCTAAAATACTGCTCCAAATTACTTTTCTGTTGGTTGTAAACAAGGTTTTCAACTATGGCAAATGCAAATCCAAATAAGTGTATCTGGCAGTAGCACAGTGTGACCCGGCGTTGCTGAACTGACCAAAGTCCGAATCAGATTTTTCAGCATAGGTATAGGTACATATGTAAAAATTAGACAATATTTAAATCAGTTACATAAATCATAAATAACTAGTACTATGTAATAAAATAGATGTTGTATAGTCTCTCAAAATAAAATAAAATTACCTACAATTAAAATATTTTTAGGCAAGATATGCAAAAATACTGTAAAATACATATAATTAATATTTTTAGGCTTCGTATCGAGTTTTGTTTATATTTTTAGGAAGACCTGACCCAAGCGAGTAGTGACGCTGCCGGCCTAAATACGTAACTATCATCAGGCAAAGCGTAGAAAATTCATCCTATCTAATTACAGGTACATCCCTTAACTATTATTCAAAAATGTATGGTATCAAAAAATTTAACATACAACAAAATCATAATAAATACATTGTTATTACATTAAAATCAAATATGACTAAAAATATATATACTAATTTAAGTCTCTTACGATAGGAGATTTTTTGATTATGGTTTTTTAGCTCAAGACATCAGTAGCTGGGTAAATAAACTAACAAACTATTATATTATGACTATGAACTATTTATTTTATTTACATATGACGGTGTATTATTTTTTCCTTCTAATCCGAATTTTTATTCTTTTTCCCAATTGTATCTATCTATTTAGGTGAGCGTGGTGCCTGGCCCGTCAGAACGGGTAACGTTGGACAAGCCACTCTTGAAGACCGTAAAAGACTATGCTAGCTGTTTTAAAAGGCCTAGCCCTACTATAAGTAGGTAAAAAACTGTTCTACCTATATATAGGTATCTCTGAATTATAAAGTCAAAGTACTGACCTTGAACTTGTATGTGTATACTCTACGCCAACACGTATGTATCCTATTAATACTATTAAATTAGGTGGGCCTCCAGTATGTGGGCCATAATATAGTTAAATACGTAAATAATACATAAAATTTAAAAAACACATTATTGCTAAATATTGACAATATGCTGGAAATCCAAATGTTCCTTCTCAATTAATTTACTTTTACAAACATGATAGAGGTTTATTTAAAAAACTATATTAACACTAAGAGTATGTCTTGGGTTCCAAGCGCAATTCAATAAAATTATCAAAACCAACCAATTACAGCGTGATCAGTATTTCCTCAGTACATACAAAAACAAAGACTGGCTTTCTCGCCGCACCCTCAACCTTAGCTCGCTAGCCTGTCCCCATTTTAAATGGGGCCAACTTGAATTTCACAGAATTAGCTATTTTGGAAGTCATATTTCGGCACTACAGTGGCTAGCCTCCGGAGCCACTGCATGTCGTTTGACCCTTGTGGGCGTGGTTAAAAGTATGTGCTGAGACAAAACGATCAAAAGTAGTGATATTCTAATAGAGATTGAGATTCCAGTTGGGCATTGGTTGGTTAAGGAATTAAATGGTCAATATATTCAATATTTAATTTAACTTTCGAACATAAATTTTAAAATACACTTGTGAGCTCAGCCACAATTCCGTGACCTCATATTTCTTATATTGCCTTTATTTAAAATAACCATATCATCTAGGGTAGCTAATAAATCCTTATTTCTAGATCCTTCCTTCTTCTCTTAACTATATTACTAAAGCTAGGTTTTGGTAGTTGGTAATAAGTACCTACCGTATGTTGATGTGACTGTGTTAGTGTAAATTACTGGTAATATCCAGATGATATAGGTCGTTGCGGCGTGAGTGTAGGCATGGTCGTAGGTGGGTCATAAGTAGATTTTGATAGATTTAGCCTAGGCGGTTGCGAGTGGTAGTCAAAGGGCACCGTTGTTATTGGTAGTGAAGAAGACAAAGCAGGGGGTTCCGGACTCTTTGAAGAAAACAGGCCCGAATTTGCTAGTGTGTGGGGTAGTCCTCTCAAGGTAGCCTCTTCATCGGTGGGTCTAGGTCCGTTCTCGTTATCAACAAGCGGCGGTACTAGTCTCTTTGGTGGTATTATCTCCCCTCGCCTCACATCATACGGTCGACGTCTCTTAATATTTACGTTGAAATAGACTAGCTTAGACTTACAGTAGTAAAGTGAACAGAGAAGTTAAGGCAAATGTTAAGGACGGTACTGCCCGGTCCCATTTCCGCTTATTCTTCAAAGCATACGAGAAAAACATTTCCATTAGAACGTCATGTGTAAATGCAATTGCTCCGTTGGTCCGAGCCATGTAAGGGCTCGAGGTTATGTGAGTAACACCCAGAATTTGGTTGATTTCTAGGATGGTCTTGTTCAAAAATGATTTTCCGTTATCTGACTGAAGGTAATTCAGTTCTCCAAATTGCGACTATCTCATCTCAGATAAATCTAGCAGAAGTTTTGGCATATTAGTTTTAAATTGCATTAAATTTTGTAAGGTATTTTACAGCAGTTAATATGTAACTGTTCTGAGAAGTTAAAATAAAAATCAGTCCTGCAAAGTCAATCTGAACTCGTTTAAACGGCTGAGTAGGAATTTTAATGAACTGGAAAAGCCCCGCAGGTTTAATACCAGATGTTTTGTTAAATTAACAATGATAGCAGGCATCCTTATGTACTTTTTATCGTCATCCTTCATCTTTGATGTAAACATTCTCTGGTGTACTCTGAGTAGGGTTTTTTTAATTCCAAGGTGGCCTCCAAGCTCTATCGTAAGTAGATAATGCAGGGCTTGAGCCCGACCCGATTTAGGCATAAGAGCAACAGAACGAGGTCCTCGCGGGTCCGAACACTAATTAAAATGTAATTATTAAAATTGAATAGGCCATTCTCTAGTCTATAAATGATAAATGCTAGCTCAGGATCCTCTTGTTGTTGTTGCATAAATGTTTTATCTTGCTCTGAAATCGGATCAGTTGTGATGTTTCATATAGAAAGATCCATGTTAGAAACAGCTGCTCGAGATAGCAGGTCTCGGAGAAAATTAGGCTTCCCTGCTAGATTACTCAGATTTGTTATCTTAAATTCGGCAAGGAATATTGCCTGGCGGAACAGCTTATGGGTTATAGGTTTTATTTTCGACGTATGTAAGGATAAAAGTGTGCTGTTGTCTGTCTATATTGAGAAGAGAATTCCTTTTAGAAACTGGGACAATTTTTTGAAAGCCCATACTATTGCTTTCATTTTCAAAATAGGAATATGATAATTCTTCATCCCTAGTTAGGGTTTTTGAAATACACTCCACAATTTGTTGTCCATTTGGTAGTACCTGGGTTTAAAAAATACAAGCTCAAAGTCTTCGTAATTCTTGCAACCTATACATAACATAAATAGGAATATCTGCCATTAAATTTGGTTCCACTGTAGTTCTCCTAGGTGCATGTAGTCGTATCACTTGTGTGCGTTTTTTTTCCTGGTTCTGAGGGCTCTGATTCAAGTAGCTTTGTGTTGTGAATGAGTAATTTTTGTTGGTATTTGGATTTGCAATAGCATTAAAATGAACAACGTTGGGAATGAAATTCCGTCATCGATAGTTGGAATTGTTTGAGTTGTTGTTTCCGCACTGGCTTTGATTTTAATTTGAGTTGCTATCTTTAATAAAATTGTTGGTTTTAGTTTTGCGTTCTCTGGGAATTGTTTTGATTGCGGTTTCCTCTTCCTAACTGGTTCTGATTTTGATTCTGAGGATACCGTCTTGGCCCATGTCCTGGTTTATGACATATACAGCAATTTATGATGCTCCAATCTATAGACTGACGTCTCGATGAATTTAAAGTTCCCCGTTTGTTAAATTGGTTGGTATTCCGTTGACTTTGGTGTTATTTTGTCGTCAGTTGGTTGAAATTTGCTGTCAACGTGGCAATAGTCTGTTTTAATGCTTTAATGTTGGGATCTGACGTCACAGTTGCAACTTATTGTTTTATGCTTGCCCTGCCTGGTTCATACTGATCAGTTGCGTCATACCGAATAAGTAATGCTCTCAATTCTGCAATCGAAGTGGGCTGAGCTTGTAGTCGTATGAGTTTCCTAACTTTTTCACGTAAGTTGGTTATAATCACCTGTAATAATTGTGCTACAGGTACGGTTGCCCGATTTTCCCTAAAAGCGTTTTTAATTTGCAATAAAAATGAATTTAGGTTTTTGTGCACTGCTGCTTTTGATAAAATATCTCAATAAATGACACAGCTATGTCCCTGACGACAGGGCAGACAGCTACAAAAACTATAAATTTATTTGCCAAGGTTGTCCTGTCGTTGTTGATAGTTGCTTTGTTCAGGTGAGCCAATTTTGCACAGATGGAGTTTCAATTGCTATTCTTAACAGTTGTTTACTGAGAGTTAAGGTCATCTTTGTAGTGGCTATGTAGCTAGTATATTCGGTTTAAAAATCGGTAAATTCGCGAGTGTATAATACGGGTTTATTATACGCAGGCATTGGCAGGGTTTGCCATTTTTCTGACTGTTTTAGGAAAAATACGTCTTGTAGCTATTACAAATTCGTCAAATATTCGAAACTGGGTCTCTTCAACCTCTTCAAAATTTCGATATAACTGTGCTAGTAAATCTCGTTGTGCTCTGGTTCTGGCCTTCTCTAATTTTGGTGATGAGGCTAGTGGACTCCTCTGACCCAGAGTAGAAACCTCTAGGTGTTGGTCGTACTTAGTTGCACTCTGGTTAAATAATAGAGGTTTCCAGTACCTGGTCAGGTGATGATGTTACAGTAGTGTTGAGGGTGGTTTCGGCTTAGTTTGTATATTACAATGAAGCTAACTCCTTCTGTGCATTGTTGTTTACATAACATTGCATACTAATATTATAAATAACTCATGATATGGTATGTACCGTATCATAACATTAGTACCTGCCTAATTAATTTTTTGGCACTAAATTGCATCGGCAATTCTTTTGTTATCTTTTATTATAGTTACTTCCAATTTTGAGGCCTCTAATTAATTCAGAAGTTTCTCAAACAAACTTCGATTGTGTTAGAAACTAAATATGTTTTGATTTGAAATTGCTCCGCGTGCTACTAACCTTGTCCCCGCGTGTGACGTAGTGAGGAACCCTCCTTAGTTGTTGATATTGTTAAATGTAGAGATTTAAAATTTAATAATTTGTTAGAGGTTTGTAGTGTATGATAATGCGTATTGTAGTGGGTGTATGGTGAGTAAGTTTAATAAATTTAAAGTAATAAAACAAAGTGTTCTAATAGAACAGAAGGATCTAAGCTAATTTGTGAGTTTTCGAAGTGATAATGATTTTACATTTTGGTTTGGTCCCTGAAATCAACTCTGTTTCCTGTGGACTTTGTTTAGTTTACATGACATTACTTATTTACCAATATTTTATAATTGTCTTTAACTATTTCCAAGTTTGCATCTAACGTCCGCTGTTGCTTAATCTAGATCATGTCCTTGCTTGACATAGATTTCTCAAATCATTCTTATCAATAATGATTAGCTCATCTTACTTCCAATTTATAACTCAATTCGAGTTTCGTTCATAAAATTGTTTCACAATACTTCATATTTAATTCTTAAACTACTTGTTTTGCAACTGCATCCGTCCGTATTACTATTTCGATTTACACCATGAAGTAACATCCTTTAATCCAATGTCATTTACTTACAATTATCATCATCTCATGAATTAACTATTTATTCTTAAATGTGATATGTAATGCAATAAATAAATTATTATACCGTATAGCTCTCAACAATCGCTATACCTAATAATATTATTTATCCGGAGTTTGTGGCATTGGATAAAAGCCGCGTGCAAGTGTGTAGTAGAGCATGATGCGTAACCGGTTTTCCGGATCTCGAACGGTCATAATTGTATATGGGTTGTTGGTGGCGAAAAGAGTATACCGGCACCGGTACACCGACTATAGTCAAGGTTCCTCACTACGTCACACAAGTTTTGTAGCACCCGGAGAAATTTTAACCTATTTCAAAACCTATTTAGTTTCTAACACAATCGAAGTTTGTTTGAAAAACCTTTGAATTAACTACAGGCCTCAAAATTGGCAGTAACTATATTAAAAGATTACAAAAGAATTGCTGATGCAATTTAGTGCCAAAAAAAGTAGTTGTCTTAAATTAGATTTGGCAGTTACTAAACTAAATTCGCAAAAATTGGTGCTTTAAAGAAAGACAAATCAAATGTCACACGCGACATTTTTTGGAAAATTGAAGTTGCACGCGGTAACAAATTAGTGAGGACCTCTGATAGCACATCCCTAGGTCTCACCACGGAGCCTGAACTCAAGAAGCGGGTCCTGCGTAGCCATTCTTGGGTGTCACAATTAAGAGAGAGTGTACTTCGGAAGTAACCCGACTACGCGGAACCTCAACCAATTACGATCTCCAAGACTGAAGCCGGTCAAAGAAGACTCGAGATAAGAACATCAGAAACCGCATTCACAACCAGGAATGGGGGCCTGGGTGGGCGAGGTACATCAAAGGCGAGAGTGCAAATACTGTAACTGCCTCTCTCCGTTGTATCGGAATTGCTGCTTCATAGAGGAAAAAGTTGAGATTTAGGGAAATTCGATCCTACACGTGTTACGTTAAACTTCGACCCAATGACCACTTGCTACAGTCACGAGCATTAATAATTCCAAGTTTAGCATATTTAAATTCAGTTAGTAACATTAGATACAGTTAGTTTTTATTTATTTTTATTTCTACCTATTTACATAAATTATAAAACTTTTGAAATACTTAAACGATTGTAACGAGTGATAGCTCATTTTAAAGCTCTTGAAACAAGAAAAAAAATACTTTTTTTAGTTTTACTTCTAGCTCATACAACACTTTTTATAGCGATTTTTTAAAACAAAGACCGGTTTTTTCTAAAAAATACCAAAACTATTAAAATATCACGGTGAACTCGAACATAGTTAGATTCTCCTAATTATTTCGGCTCCAGTGATGTATTATTTGTTTGCAAATTCTGCGAGTTACCGGTCCACAAATCAAATTTTACATTTCGACAACACTTTTGCGCGAAATTCTAACCGTTTCATTTTATACGGCAGACAAAGGGTCGCACATAAATAGTGCCACCCACTTTGACGGTGGGTTAGCTGCAAATAAATAACACCAACAATTCTCATTCTAGAAAATAAATAACACCAAAAATTCTCATTCTAGCAAATAAATAACACCCTGTTATACGCATTGTAATTAATATTTTATGTTATGTTTTATAAGAGGGTGACGCAGTAGGTGGGTGGGTCCCAAAGTACGCTAAAGTTGGCTGGCGCCATTTTTGTCCGGCCCCTAATTTACGATAGCCAAGTTTCTTCAGTTTCTTATGATGTAGGTAGTAGGTACAGTTAAACTTTCCGTCTAAACAATGGTTAAGATTGCAGAGGAATTTCATAGTATCATGAATGTTTATCATTTTATCATTTTTACCTATTTAGATACCTACGTTTTATTTCCACATATTTACATAATTTAGTACATTGTTAAAATACTGGGCCGATTTAGACGAATTATAAAGAAGCCCTTAATAAATACAGACATTTGAGGTTTTCTTTTTTCACTTTGGACCCTTACAACACTTTTCAGAGAGACTGTTCGAAATTTTTCAAAAAAAACCGGCTTAAACCTAAGGTTTACACATTGACTACAGGAATATAATTATGCTTAAGTTCAACGTAAAATTGCAATAGTTAACAAAATTTAAGACATCATCGTATTTTCGAAATCCATCTAAAACGTGTTGCATCGGCTGGAATTATAAAAATTGCTAACTAGTAAGAAGATGAGTAATAACTAGGAGATTACATAAAGACAAAAGTACGTGTAACCTCATATAAATTGGTATCAGTGATAAGCTTGAGATTTATATTTGAGGAGAATTTATTTTTGATTAGTTACAAATTAGGTTTTAATTAGGTAAAAATTAGCAGAATCTAATTTTGTTCAAGCTCACTAGTCAGTAATATAGCAACAGTTTTTAAATGTTTGAGAAAAACCCGGTTCTACTCAAACAATCGCCATGAAAAGTTTTGTGGAAGTGAAAACCGAAAATTAATTTTTATATTCTCAACGACTTCAAAATAATATACTGTCAAGTCCGACTATAAGGGAATTGGGGGGACCAACATTTTTAGTCCCGTGTAGCCCAATTCCCTTTTAACCGTATAAGGGAATTCCCTATAAACCGAAAGTTATTTACAATTTCAAAATCTGTTTTATTGAGTCAAAAAATGTCAAGGGCAAGATATTTACACTGTTGTTTAATTATAACTGTGGCTATAAAGTGGCTGTAATTTTGTTACCTTCGTGCTTAATTCTACTGATTACAATGGAAATAATGCCGGTTTCTTCGATAATGTTTGTTTGCGTATGGGTCTGTAACTTTTGTAATATTTGATATTTTTGTTCAGTGTCTAACGTGTTTTTTTTTCGCTTAGTCAACATTGTCGGTTGCGAACTCAGTAAGAACTGAAGACTGAATAAGCAGTAAAGAATGGGAAATAACAAAAAGAAAAAAATATAGGTGATCTATAAATAGACGACCTACTTACTTAAATGAACGATAATGCAAATGTTGAGGTAAAAGCAGCCTTGTGGTGAATTACACAGTAAAAAATAAAATAGTATTCTAGAGAGAGATAGTAACTATTTATTTACAACTCGGCTCCGTTTTTTACAATTTTCCTTATAAATGACCTAAAAAGGCCTCAAAAGCGTAGAAAACCAATCCCTTAATTCCGAATTTCCCTGATATTGGTTCCCTTAAATCCGGATAATTTTACAATTGGAAGCATAGCTGGCCAACCAAATATTTAAAATTTGTCCCTTGCAGCCGTTTTCCCTTACATCAGAATTCCTTATAGTCGGATTTGACAGTACTTCTAAAACGCATATGGACATCTCAACCGACTTTGAGAGTCGGTCAGGACATCCATATGTGAGTTTACCTTACCTCCGCAACCCGAAATTCGAAATTTAGATGTGAAATTGAAATTTTATTTATTTTATGAAACTTAAGCATCTCCAAGTTCATATTTTAGCGATGTCAGATGGTAGATTAGATGTTAATTTGGGGGTAATCCACCACACTAGTAAGGCTAGTGATTCCTTGGGGAGGGGGGGGGGGGGGAGGAGGGGAGAGGAAGGGAGAAACTCAACTGAAGAATACAGTCAAGCATTACCGGACGGCTACATGAAAATTAAGCAATCAAATGTTTATATTTTAATTTAATGTTAATAATGTTTTTAATTTACTATTTATAGTTTATTTTGCATGACTTAATTTATAGTTACTTGTAGTTCGGTGGAGGGAACCGGGATTACGAAATGGAATTCCACTTTCGGTTTTACCACCACGAGCTCCCGGATGACCATGAGACGGTAGTAATCCGTATGAGGCAAACGGACCAAGTTCACGGTGAACACTACTAACGTTGGCTCATGAAAATTCTGTCAGTCACGGGAAATTTTGATTTAATCTTTTGCCAATAGTAAAAGTGGGAAATTCAGTTTTAGTTTAATTTATTTTAATTTAATTTCCAGGAGGACACGGCAGCGCGAAGGTAGAGGACGTGGACGGACCTCGACCGCAACCGCACTGGATATGACGGCTCGGCCACGACAAGATGTGCCCGCTGACAAGCATTCCAAGCCACATGCACACGCCGCGGCACGCCATCCAGTCCAGCACCATCCATGTCCTGAATTTTGAATTTTAAATAATCAGATGAATTTTTATTTTCAATTTGATTTAAATTTTCATTTCTTTTAGTTTAAGCTCAAATTATTTTGCCGATTTAATTAATTGGGGAGCTGGTCAGGGATAGATTGTCCATGTCGGTGAAGAAATCCACTACATGCGACGGTTTATCGTCAACATACGAAGGGAGACCTACGAGGGACAGTCCAAGTCACAGGTTCGCTTCCCCTCCCTCCCTACAATTATGCATAATGTTTTTATAATTTTGATGAATGATTGAATCCCGTCCAGTTTACACTGAATACACGGGGAGTTCATTAAAACTACAGCCCGTCTGATGATGCTGCCAATGATGCAAACTTCATTTGATTAGTTCTAATTTTCATTTCTACATTTGATCTTTGATCAAATTGTAAATAACCACTTTGTAAAAACTTAACAATGTTGTATGGGCTGACGCCAAATCGACTTAATGAATAAATTATTATTATTATTATTAATTTTCATTTCTTCATTTTTATCTTATAGTTACAGATGCAGACGATGAGAATCAATCAAATTTGCCAATGATGAATCAAGAAACACAACGAGCGGAGACGAGAGGTAAGTTACTAAGATAAATATGTATTAAATTAAATCGAAAATAAAAATATAAACGAAAAATTGAAATGATAAGTTTTCCCTCCAGCTGACGCCTAGGAGAGAAAGAAATACGATTAAATATTATTAATTGATTTTTGTTATGTTTTCAGATTACGTCCAATATTGCAAGTTTATAATTTTTACAGTTTACAATCATAAGCGCACCGCCGGAGCGGTACAAAAGGAGTTCCAGATCTTGGTCCAGGATTAAATCCGATAACTTACACGATTGAATTTTGAGTTAACGACTATTATTTAATGGTCTATTGACCTCAGATTAATTTTAGTTACATAAACAAAACGCGTAGATGGGAAGGGAGAACACAGAAAACACTACCAACGGGAATATAAAGATGTACAGATTTTCACTACAGTTATTCTTTTTGTTGTTTTCAGAAATTCTTTGACACCAGCAGGGGCCCTGGGAATTAACACCTTCTAATCTTCAAATTCCCTTTAGCGTCTTAATACTTCCACTGAGTTTTCGGAAAATTTTAAGAAAATTGAATTTAATTTTAAAAAGTGTAGTTCTTAATCTCTCGGGTTCCATTCCCAGACTGGGGAAGGTCCCTCGCTCTTCCTTCTTCCTTGCCAATGCTAGGCCTGGTATTCCGCTCCAGGGCTGCATCTTTTTGCGTTCCATAAACGGCTCCTAGTTGCTGGGTTGAAGGATTGACAATTGGAGTCTTCTCCTGTTATCTATTTCCGTGGATTTTCCTCTTGTGTGTCAGATGGCTATGGTTGTCTGTTGGATAAATGAAGATTTGCGGAAAGATGAGTGCGTGCATTCTATTCCTTTCTCACTTCTATCAAAATCGGTCAAGCATTTTAGTTTTTAGAAGGGTTTCAGATTAAACAAATATGAACAAATAGATACTACTATACATTAATCGTACAAGAGTAACAATTACAAATTCAAATAATAGGATATAATACTTCTTTAATAATTTAACAAACATAAATTTCATTATTATGTATAAAACTTTCTGTTACGCATACTGAGTCTATTAGGCTATCCTCATTGGAGGACAGTGTCAAGTTGATTTTGGAATAAATTGTCTTTATATATATATTACTGCCCTATATTTCTGTGTGATACGGATTTTACTGCGGTCCTCTAAATCCGAATCAGGAGATGGGCGACTGAAAACGGTATCTGGGGGATTCTCTCGTATCTTAGGAGGAAATTATGAGACACAAATGGAGAGCACTACGCTTTGCAAATATGAACCCGTGGGTGGGGAGGGTTGGTGCGTTTTCCCAACAAATGACTGACAATCACAATGCAATCACAAACAATAATATATACTGTACGTTACTTTCAAGGGTCCTTATTGCCGTTTATATTTAACTTTAATAAATACTTTAACGGCGTCTATGACGCAAAATAAAAATAGTCCGTGACCGAAAATGAAAGTTGCGTTTACTTTTAAAATGATAATATTCTTTCTGGGTATTTTCCGGTCTGTCGCCGTGCAATGCAGATTATAATTTCACAATATATTTTCTTACCTCGTACGTTGATCAGAGAGCCGGACGGATATTATTTTAGACTCTCTCTCTCCTCTTATGTAATAACTCGAAGTGTCTATATGTTTTATTTACACATATGCAAAAGACTAATAATTTTTCATCAAGTGTATTTATTTAACCCGCGCATGCGCATGCCTAACTAAGCTATTTTGAAACCTTTTACATAGCTACCTTAGTAAAAATCCAATAGCACATTATTAAACATATTTAGCACGCACAATTGGACGTGGGCGTTGTTTCCAATTTGGACTTAAATAGAAAAGCTTGCGGTCACGTGGCATTAAAAATTTGCAAAACTCACTTTTTTTAAAACAATTTCTGTAAACCTCTTAAAATGCATAATCCAGCTATTCTACAAATTTTTTGTTTTAATCATGATTTTGTACAGAAAATTAGTTCCATATTGAAAATACGTTCATTTTTCATATTTTTAAAATCAATGTTTCTCCTAAACCAGGTAATCTAGAGCAAAACCCGGTGGTTAATTACGTAGGCACAAACAACGGCTACATTTTGTTTGTGCATAAGTTTTGTGTCTTTAATAGCCACAGCATCACGGAACCGTGAATGTCACCCAAAATTTATTTGTTGATCAAAAATTATTTTTAATGCTGCCGTCAAAATTTTTAACGCATAGCTACTTGTAGTACGCCGTTCAAAATCCCTTATAAATAACTGCACACGCATGTGCAATTTTGAAGTTTGGCAAACGCTAGTTTAGCAAATTTTTTAAAATCTTCAAGTTTTGTCGTTTATATTCAACGTTGCGCCGCCATTTTGACTTTTTTTTTGAAAAATTAATTGGGCCAACCCTAATGTTTAAAGCGTACGCACTCACATTTTCCATAGAAATACCGGCACATGATATTTTTAAATGAGAATTTATTTTTTGCTTTTTCACAAAAATTTTAAAGGGCCAAAAATTACGCAAAAAAGAAGTAATCACCACATTTATAACATCTATCGTTAGACGTGAAAATAAATTTTCTAAGCGCAGCTAAGCAAGAAATAAATGTCCTGGTACAATTGTCTTAAGCTAAGCTTAAGTTTTAAGCTTAAGTAAAAGAGAGTTAATATATTAAAAATTCGTGATTGCGTGTGCGAGCTGTATTAAGTGGCTAGATACAATCTAGAATTGTATATATTCCTACTTACGCTATTGTAAATACCCTAAACACTTTTGTAAACAACTTTCGTCTATTATATTAACGGTAGTCATTATTGTAGTCAGGGACGGACTGGCCATAAGCAAACTCCGGCAATGCCGGATGGGCCCCAAATTTCTTATAAATTACGTGAACGGGAGCTCTGGGCCCCTTGGCTTGTCGTGGGCCCCTTCATCGCCAACCCTCGTCATGAAAAAGTCCTGGGCTCCATAGAGCACCCAGTCCGCCCCTGATTGTAGTTTTAATTGAGGTGATTACATGCGTAAGCTATTTCTATATGCATGTATACTTTTGTATACAGTTTCAATGGATGTATACTTTTGTAAACGATGTGTTTGCAACTGATGTACCGTAAAACTTCAAATTCAAGCCGGCCTCTAATAGAAGGCCATAAGACGTAATGCATTTACCGGCTACCATGAGTAAGTTGAGTAAATAGATACCCGGGCTTTTATTGGAAGTTTTACGGTATGTATACTTTCGTAAACGACTTCAAAGGATGTATAATTTTGTAAACGATTTCAAAGGATGTATAATTTTGTACACTATTTTAATGAGTATATAATTTTGTACACTATTTTAATGTTTTTGTAAACAAAAGGCAAGCACATTTGCAAACTTTCGCATTTTTTGAAAAAGATAGATATTTTTTAATTGCGCGTCACAGCATCCAGCCTAAATGCGTATCTATGCAAAATTAAGAAATAGCAAAAGAGATAAATCACATTTAGAAATTACTTTTACATAGGAAAATTAATTGGTATCACAGAATTTTAATGCGTTGATGCAGCGAATTAATACTAAATAAATAAGATTATATTTATTTCTATAAATAGCCATCTATAATCAACAGCGTACACCTAAATAGACTAGGCAAATTGAAGAACTGGAATTAAGTACATATCAAAAAAGAAACGATACTCGGGCCATTAAATTACTTACAAAGAAGTGTAACACTCATTCAGGGTCACGAAACTCACGGCCTTCAACATTGTAAACCTCGATGTAATGTTCTAGTGTCATGAAATAGTGCGAAGCAATGGCCTGAGGACGTGCGTTTCGTGACCCGAAGCGATAGAGTTACGTAACGGAGTGTTACACCGTTTTGTACGTAATTTAATGGAATTGAAGCCCAAGAACCGTTTATTTGAATAGCATGACATTTGCATACGGACATAATAATAAACTGCAACAAGCCGAGCCTTCCACATTTGACGCAATACTAACCAAAATTTGACACGAAGTTGCTCTAATTTCAAGGGTGCTCCTGGTACTACTTTAAGCCGACGGCCAAAGTGAATATATTCAATCATGACCAATGCATGTGAGTAAATGTGTGTCAAATTTTGAAATTTTCATTAGGTAGGACTAGGACAGAAACTAAATCGACCAATCCATGAAGTTCGCCTAACGTTTTCAGACACCCGTTTTTCAGTTTCTAATTAATTCCATGAGAACCGCGTGGCCCCTAGGGGTCAATCAGAGTTAAATGAAGAGTTACACTAATTAGTTGATGGTAACCTAAAATTAGTTATGTCTGTAGGGGATTTATCCTAGAGGGAAAGAAACTCCCAAATACTTAGTGCGTCTAACCTTTTGAGACATACTGCAGAAGACGGATATGAATCGATATTAATTAATATTAAAGTCTCCAACTGATTTGTTCAGTAACTATGGTAATGTTGTCAATGATATCCTGAAATTAGGAATGTAATTAATAATTACTGGGGAATTAACCAAAAATTAAAACTCTCCGAGTACAAAAATGAAGTAAATCTAACACTTTAAACTCAATAATTTCGAAATTGTATAAATGCAAAATTAGTACGCCTCTAAGCTAACAACAAGGCAAGTGAACACTTGAAGGGTTATATGTAAATCTAGAAGTCTTTGTCGACTTTGGGTAATCATAATAGCATAATAATAGTATAAAAGATACAAAATCTGATCAATTTGATGATCAACACTGTAGCACAAACCCATTTAATTGACATTTGTGTTAAAGAAATGCATAACTTATGCAAAACGTGGGATAGGGAACACTTATTTTTACTATCGCCAATAGGCCTTTATTCAATTAAACGCCAATACAAAATTCCGTACCGCCACTAGCCTTTAACGCGCGCTTCCAATTGCCTGTTTTGCCATTTTTATCAAAGAACTTCGAAATAACACCAATTAAATACATAATGAAACTACTCAATATTTTCTTTATAATTACTAATTATGCAGACTGACTAAACAGAGCACGCAAGGTAGAAATTAACGGTATAAATAAAAAAGTATAGCAAGCTGAAGTTGGGTACTTTAGAAAGACAAAGTTAATTAAATTATTCTACTTCTGATTATCCCGACTTTGACTTTCGCTCTTGGCTAAATCTATCATTCGAAACACTAACACCGACAAAACTTTATCTAAGGGGTCCATAAAGCCTCGTTGCATCCACTTTGGTATTGTAATTCGAGCATGTGAAAATCCAAGTTTGTGAAGAATATAATCAACACCATAGCCAAGTTCTGCAGACCAGGAAAGTAATCTAATAGTAAAACAACATTTCCTTTAGTTAGATTTGCATTTAAATTCTTAAAGTAAGTATAGTGTCAGTACTCGTGCAAATCCAAATTATTTTAAAGTTACGCACCTAACAGTGGGTTCCAGTTGCCAAGTTTTACAATGAAAGTCCCTCCAGTCTCTCTGAAGCGCGGTTTCATCAAGTCCAGGAGGGGCCAAAGATGATGCCTTTACGGACAACGTGGTCCCAGTTTCTTCGGAAGACGCAGAACTTGTGCTTGAAGTTTTAACGAGACCTTCGCGGTCACCCAACGGCAGTGAAGGACTTTGGCTTCTTCCAGCCGCTAGCTGGGCTGAAACCTGAAGAGATCTTTACTTTAGTGCACGCATACTTTGATAAAAGACAGTACTTCCAATTTATAATATGTAAATAAATTCTATTTACCAATTTTTCTTTTTCTTTAATGTAAGATGTAATTAAATCATGCAAGAAAAAGAAAGCCTCCGCATCAACTGTAACAAATATATGATCTCCGAACTCAGTTATAAAGCTACACTCCACGGTTGGTCGCTGACCTACATGAGAAAATTGTTAAATGCTTTAAACGCGTTTAAAACTTTGCTTACAATATTTTTTAACACGTTTGAACGTTCCTAAGTAATAATGTTCTTACCAGTAGCTTCTGGTGTTCGGCAAGCTTGAAAGTGTTCGGTTTTAAAAAATAGCTCCATGCTTGGTAAAGCAAAAATAACTTCCCGATTATGATTTGGATCATGAAGTCGAGCTGGAGTCCTCCTCTCCGAACCTCCAGAATCCAGTCGTTCCCTTTCAATTCTTTCCCGTTCCCGTTCTAGACTCGGAAAACGTTGTACATCTGAAAAGGACCATGTTTTGTAACTGCGATAGCAATATAAAGTACCGTATTTCCTGTAATAGTACTTCTATTCAAATTCTGACCCATGTACTATTAAAGGCTCGAGTACTGCCATATGATAGTGTGAACTATCCAAACTCCTACCACTTTCAGACCCTTGTACTATTACAGGCCCGTGCACTGTTACAGGAAATACAGTTTCTTAACTTAAATTCAAGGATATTACCGTCAATTTCACTGGGAGCAAACGCATAATGAAACCATTCCTGAAGTGTTCGAAACTGAGGTGGAAACATAACGTTTCTGGTAATACGGCAAACAATAGCCATGCTCTCATGGTGCGAGCTGTTAATCGTCATCGCTTGCTGGTTTTGCTGACCCAAGGAAAAATTTAAGTTTTGCACCACGTGAACTGATCCAGTATCTAATAAAACATCAGCACGATTACTACGGTACTCGTACAATTACAGCTGAGAATAGCTATATGATGCTTTTTACTTCAACATATTCCTAGTGCAGCAGCAATTTCATTTTTGTACACTAAGTTTACATAAAACTGGAAACCAATATTGATTGATTCTAACAGTATAGCCGCCTAAGACATAACATCTATTATCGGCAGTGAAATGGGTTCTTTTGCTTTATATGCTTCTCTAAAAAACCGTCGCACCCATTTATCATTTCATTCTACTTGTACGAAATATCACCAATCTTTACAGTATGAAGCAAAGGAACCCACTTCACAGCCAATAATCTATCACTGACACAATATTTTATGACGCGCCCTCCTATATACATATCTGGAAACTTTTCGGTGCTGCTCTTCTGAAAATATGCGGTGGTGGTCACTTGGCTGAAAATAAAATCGTTTGCAAAAATTTTGCACTAATGCGTTGCCTAAAACCAAATGCATATTTACAACCAATATAATGACCGTTAACTCACTATGTAAATAAAAAAGAGACTTATTATTAAAAATACTTGTTTTTTGGACCAGCAGTAATGTTTATACTAAAGCTGAGCAGTGTAATTATTTAACTTTAAAAAATTACCATTACTTAGACATAGAGGGATATTTAAATATTTATTATTTCTAAATTCCTTCCTCAATCCAACAATGTTTTTATACCAGCAAGTAAATGACGTCAATATCTATGCAAATTAACTATTACCTTAGCTCTATGCCCCTACGTTCAGACGCAGTGTAATTATTTAACTTTAAAAAATTACCATTACTTAGATATAAGGGGATATTTAAATATTTATTATTTCTAAATTCCTTCCTCAATCTAACAATGTTTTTATACCAGCGTGTAGATGACATTAATATCCATGCAAATCAACCATCACCTTAGCTATATGTTCCTACGTTCAGACGCAGTGTAATTATTTAGCTTTTAAAAATTGGATAAAAAATCTACAAATACATAATTTTATATATTTTTTTTTAAAACCACCAAATTTTTGGAATAATACGTCATATCTTGATATACATTCTTTTTTGTTGACGGTAGTAATTTTTAAAAAAATTTATTAAAAACTATATGTAATTTTATTTATTGTTGTTTACTTTTTCCTCAAGAATATTATAAATTTTATATAGTTCTTTTAAATTATTTGTTCCTTTCATTTGTGTTATGTTTTTGAGATCTAAGTTTATTGTAAGAAATGCAACTTTTAAAGTTTTTATGGAGTTATACGACATAAAATTCCCAATGCCCGCTAAATGCAAAGTTGCCGTTCTCCATTCATTGGTAGTAACGTATTAGTAACGTTCCTAATACATGAAAAACGGCAACTTTGCATTTAGCAGGCATTGGGAATTTTATGTCGTATAACTCCAAAAAAACTTTAAAAGTTGCATTTCTTACAATAAATTTAGATCTCAAAAACATAACACAAATGAAAGGAACAAATAATTTGAAAGAACTATATAAAATTTATAATATTCTTGAGGAAAAAGTAAACAACAATAAATAAAATTACATATAGTTTTTAATAAATTTTTTTAAAAATTACTACCGTCAACAAAAAAGAATGTATATCAAGATATGACGTATTATTCCAAAAATTTGGACGTTTTAAAAAAAAATATATAAAATTATGTATTTGTAGATTATTTATCCAATTTTTAAAAGCTAAATAATTACACTGCGTCTGAACGTAGGAACATATAGCTGAAGTGATGGTTGATTTGCATGGATATTAATGTCATCTACACGCTGGTATAAAAACATTGTTGGATTGAGGAAGGAATTTAGAAATAATAAATATTTAAATATCCCCTTATATCTAAGTAATGGTAATTTTTTAAAGTTAAATAATTACACTGCGTCTGAACGTAGGGGCATAGAGCTAAGGTAATAGTTAATTTGCATAGATATTGACGTCATTTACTTGCTGGTATAAAAACATTGTTGGATTGAGGAAGGAATTTAGAAATAATAAATATTTAAATATTTCTCTATGTCTAAGTAATGGTAATTTTTTAAAGTTGAATAATTACACTGCGTCTGAACGTAGGGGCATAGAGCTAAGCTGATGGTTGATTTGCATAGCTATTGACGTTAACTACACGCTGGTATAAAAACATTGTTGGATTGAGGAAGGAATTTAGAAATAATAAATATTTAAATATCCGTCTATATCTAAGTAATGGTAATTTTTTAAAGTTAAATAATTACACTGCGTCTGAACGTAGGGGCATAGAGCTAAGCTAATGGTTGATTTGCATAGATATTGACGTCCGCTACACGCTGGTATAAAAACATTGTTGGATTGAAGAAGGAATTTAGAAATAATAAATATTTAAATATCCCCCTATATCTAAGTAATAGTTATTTTTTAAAGTTAAATAATTACACTGCCTCTGAACGTAGGGGCATAGAGCTAAGCTGATGGTTGATTTGCATAGCTATTGACGTCAACTACACGCTGGTATAAAAACATTGTTGGATTGAGGAAGTAATTTAGAAATATTAAATATTTAAATATCCCCTATATCTAAGTCATGGTAATTTTCAAAGTTAAATAATTACACTGCGTCTGAACGTAGGGGCATAGAGCTATAGTAATAGTTGATTTGCATAGATATTGACGTCAGCTACACGCTGGTATAAAAACATTGTTGGATTGAAGAAGAAATTTAGAAATAATAAATATTTAAATATCCCCCTATATCTAAGTAATGGTAATTTTTTAAAGGTAAATAATTACACTGCTCAGCTTTAGTATAAACATTACTGCTGGTCCATAAGACAAGTATTTTTAATAATAAGTCTCTTTTTTATTTACATAGTGAGTTAACGGGCATTATATTGGTTGTAAATATGCATTTGGTTTTAGGCAACGCATTAGTGCAAAATTTTTGCAAACGGTTTTATTTTCAGGCAAGTTGGTGGTCCTCTTCATTTGGCGGTCAGTCCTACGTTGCCACTAAATCCACTGCGTCATTCCAGCGAATTACTCCAATAGCTGTTTTTTGCCCATAAGCTAGAATATTCATCTCCCGCGAATTAATACGTTCAAAATCTCACTTGAATTATACGTTTAACTGCGATTATTACACTTTAAAGTTTACTAGTGAATAATTTCTTCAACATCTTTAAAAGCATCTATAATATAATCGAATGTAGGAGATCCTAATTGAGATGTAGCTCCCAAACCACTTGACTTACAAAGGCCCAAGTCGTACCAAAATACGCAAAAGCACGTGAGAAAGACATACAAAGGGTGAACTTAATAGAAACAGGTGAGACCAGGCAACGAAATCGAGACATCCAAAACGCAAAATTGAAAAACATGGAAAAAAGGGGGTTGCGTCGTGGGCTTCTTCTTTTGAACGGCTTAACGTATGAAGTAGTGCAAGCCATCAAAAGATGCAGAATAAAACAAGAATACAACATAAGGTGAAAAACTTGAAGAAATGTTGCACAGAAACAGGCCGGTGCGTGCGCTTCGAAGGCAAATCGTAAAAAAAATTGAAAACAGTGGGGCCAAAAACAAAGACTTGTGGTTCAGAAACAGACACTATCAATGCGCAAAAAATAAAAAAAACAATTCTGACAATTTTGATACCTCACACGTTAATGTAGGACGCATATGGCAGATTTGCGAGAAAGCAAAAGGTAAAAGCCGAAAGAAAAGACAGGGACTGAGGCAAAGGGGAGCGCAAGGAGAGTAGTTGTTCCTTTGCGTGCTTCCATAGGAGCAATGCATGTATGTACGTTGTATGTACACGATACACCAACTTACAACAAAATCCACCAACCTATACCAACTTAAACCCAAATACACCAAAGTACACCATATCAAAACTGGCACTATACATGTTTCCCGTGAATTTAGCTGCAATTATAACTTCTGTAGCGGTATAAAAAAATCTGTCCAAGCTAATCTTGTATTACGAGTAACACTCGTATTAAAAGCTCGATTCAGTAGCCTGGGAAAAAAGTCGTAACTCTCATGTCTACAATAATGTCATGGCATTCTTATTTTGGAAGCACCCCTAGTCTAAAGAAAAAGTTGACAACTTGCAACTACCCAAAAAAATTTTCCGCTACGTCCTCGAAAGTTGTAAAACAGAGTAGTAGCTGGTAGTAGTCTGCTTAGTACGAGGCCGTACAGCAAGCAGCCTTCTTTTGGATTCAGCCTCCTATGCCGTCGCTCAGTCTAATCGACGCAGCTCTTTGCTTTCGAGTCTACGCATCTCTTCCCGTATTTTTCATCCTCATCGTCAATTTTCAAAGTCGAGCTTCGTTTACATGCGGAGCGGACGCACTCAAAAATAGAAATGCAAAGCCTGGCACTCGATAGTTTCGGCCATTTTTAGGCCTCGATCCTAATGATCGTTGTTGACATCGTCGATCCCCACGTCTAGCCCAAGACTGCCTAGCAAAAAGAACCCTGTCTTTGTCAGCTACTAATTGTTGAGACCAGTATAGGGTGAGGACAGTGTGAGCCCAGCCATTGATGGGGTCTTCATTAATCTCATAGAACCGAATCTTGAGTAGGAGCAAGGATAATTTTCGGATGATTTCGGTAGAGCCCAATCGTATAAATGACAGCATGTGGAACTCCAACATTGACTTCTACATCTCCAGTAGGCTCCATTAGCTTCACAAAATTTTCATGCGGAAACTCTTTATCTTGCCCATTGAGTCGAAATAAAATAAATGACTTCCAAAACAATTTGAACGTCTTTAATGACGGCAGACAAGTTTGATTCCAAGAAAAAAGCAGGACCAAGGACATCTCTCGCAAAGTCAGGGAGCTAATTATTTGGTCTTGACTTTGGCTCCCATTCAAGACCAGTAGTTAAGTTAGCCGTGAATTCCAAGGTTATGAATTCATCCTCATTTTCCGCAGGATTCTTAACAAATTTCGAGGAATGAGACACTTCTGCTCGTAATATACCACTATATTTTTTATTTATTTTCTTAAAGACAGACACAACAAGCGGTCCAGAGATTATTACATCTATAAAAGTTGAAAGTTGGTTAAGTAAAGATAGACATGGATAATCAAGAATCAAACCAAAATATTAATTAGATGATATAATTAACAAACTTGAGCTATAGCTAAAATAAAATAAATATGAGAATCCAGGTGTAAGGTAGATAATCTTTAAAATTTGGGGTACATAATCATGGAGTTACAATTTCAGAATGATAATAATGTCATACGACTTGGGAAGATACTACTAATATAAGGGTCAATCTCCAAGGAAGTATTGTTTAAGGATATTTGAATTTTTTATTACATTATGTTATTCTCAGAGCCACCAACTGTTTTTAGAAGTAAGTCATTGGCCTCATTGGCACTAGTGCAAGCTTCCGCAAGGTTAGAAATTCCATAAGATTCAAACACTTGCGTTGCGCTACCTTTCTCTATTGTATCCACAAATTATTCGAAACGCGTCATTATATGCAACTGTAATTCTATTTTGATTCTTGCTTTGTAGGCTCCACAGGCTGCAGCAATAGATAGTGGAGAGAAAAGTTTTGAATAAAAAGATTTTCACATCTATTTTACAGAGGAAGAATTTTGATCGTGTAATATACGCTCTTTTGTATATTTCCCTGATTCTCTTGTTTATTTCTTCCGAGTCCGTGATAATGTCCTTTTTGTGATATGATTTTTTTAATCCCATATCACAGGTATTGTATTGTATTGTATTTGAAGGAGATCCAGCAACATGAAGTTACTGAAATGCCGCTCAGGCCAATAAATAGGCCTATTGCAGAACGATCCTTTTTACTATGACTATGTCTTTATTTATGAAAGTTGCTTTGTTAACTCGTTATAAAGTATGCGTGACTTGCGTGAGCAAGAACGAGAAACTTTCGCACTAAACTTTCAATTACATCTCTAAGCGTATATCTATTTAGTGACTATGACTATGCCTATGAGTTGCTCAGAATTGACAATTCAATCAGACCATAGCACTGGTATTTATCAAGGGCCGAAGCCTTTAGTGGAATTTATGCAAATTCCCGAAATACCAGCACGTAGTCTAACTTGCATGTAGTTAAGCGAGACTAATCAAACCTATTCACAAAATACCAGAGATGTTCCAGCAGTTGCTGATAGTACTATTAGCTGGGGTCAACGTGCCTGGACTGATCGCGATTATTCCTAAATAACTTCAGTAAAGCAGCAATGTGTATACAACCACACTGCCTCTTTACCGAAGTTACATAATCTTCCTACTTGTAAGTTCCAACAATATGTTAAAACAGCTTTGATATGTAGATATACGCTATCTCAAATATCAAAAGTTGTCCAAGGTGAAGATAGGAAACCTCAACGACACAGCCCTGACACGCTAAACCTACAACTGCTAGGTAGACTCGCGAACGGTATGTTCAAGTCAAAAACCAAAATGGAAAAAAGACTTTCTGAAATTTGCTCACGAGGACACAGAGACGGACACATCCGTCATCCTCGGAGTTCAGAGCGAGAATTTATCACAGGTATCTTACTGTCTGCTCAAGTTCAAAGGTGATTCCCTTAAATGTGATGTTGATAGAAGATTCCCACCTATTGAGCCACGCAGGTAGAAAAGTCTGGACATGGGTTTTGGATGGGTTGAAGACAAGATTGTGGGAGTTAGCATAGTCTTTACACAGGCTTAGTAGTCTGTTCATGGCATGGACTGTAGTGGTTAAGAGACACGCATCGTCTGCATATATAATGTTATTTACTAGCACATCTTCTAATCTACATCCCACGCCCTTTGCATTTAGAAATTCACAAAGTGTATCCATATATAGGAAAGAAGTACGGTGATAGGATGCCCCCCTGTCTTACTCCCTGACGAACATATTTAGACTAAAATTCATTTTTCTTGATCGCTTCTGACTCGGTTCCGGAGTCAGATTTGGGTTTTGTCTCTGCTCGGTTTAGAAATGCTAAGACAGCTTTGACGGTAGCTACAGACAGTGGCATGACCGCAGATATGAACTTCATCCACTGGTGTGAACTAACGAATTGTTCTTCGAATTGCACCCGTTTCAGGTATCTTCACCTTTTTTAATAGACTGCTGCTACTATTCTCGGACCAGTCTAGAGCCACGAATGGATAGAAGATCTTAACAAGAATCTTGTGCGATGGGGCTAACAGCTTTAAAATAGTTGAGAGTTGGGAAATCAATTAGTCTCGTGTAATATGTTGGACCTCTATTACTCGGGTAGCCTTACTGTGTTAACTAACTACAGTCACGAGTTTTTGACGATTATCTCCATTACAGCACGGTTGGTTGCTAGAGTAGTAACGTAGACGATGTAAGATGTAACGTGTTTGTATTGTAACCTCAGTAAAGCTAGGTACTGTAGTAAATAGTAGCGATGCTAGTGGAGACGGAACAATGTTATTACATATTTACATTGCAAGTTCAATTAAGGGGAGTCAATGCACATTCAGCTCAGTTCAGTGCCAAAAATTGTTGTCATCGTCTGACTAAAAGATTATCGTGTTGACGATATCACATAGTTAAGTAGTATTTAGCAGTTATAAATACGAAGGTAAATTATAATCATAGCCGTTATTGAAACTATTAGAAAATTTTCGAATTCTAATTAATAATAATAATAAAGTTAATTATAAATTAACATGTAAGTTTAAAGTAGTTACTTGCTTCTTGGTTACGCGCCTAGACAGCTTACTCGTAAATTTTGTATCAGCTGCAAATTTCTATATTTTTTGCAATAAATTTTGTTCGTGCTGTTGAGGTAGTTATCGAATTGTAAGGAAAAGTTTAACTTATTCTCGTAGCAGGTTATTTATTGCACTAATGGTACAAATTTAACATTTATGCTGGCAGGTTATATATGGAATTCAAGAGGACAATGTTGGTGAGTAGGTTATTTATGGGTTTTGAGCGGAAAAATTATAAACGCTGGGACGGGTCCGGTTATTTATAACTTTTAAGGGGACTAATCACACAAGTGGTGGTAGGTTATTTATCGTCTTCAAGGGTACAACATGCAATTGCTTTTCTGTTACTCGTATTTTTTCGAGGGTTTCCCTCGTGAGGTTTTGTAATTTGTAATGCAATTTAATTTCAGTCCATGTAATCCCCACCATTTGCATCAATCCACTCGTTCGCCTGTTTATCAGTCTAATCAGAAAGTTTCGATATTAGATAGTGGTGGTTCTTGCTATTCCGGCGCCCATATATTTGAAATGAAAATGGAAACTAAAACGGACTGGCGCTGCGATCGAGTTCAGTACTCCCTGCCCTCTTCCCATTTACTTGCATGGAAAAAGCATCTACGTGAAAAAGTGAAGAATTTTTTCTGCTGTTAAGTTTAAATGTTTAATTAACTTATTTGGCGCGTACATGGAAGTTAAACGTAGGAGTATTATTATACAACAATAATATGTTGCTGCTCTTAAGTATGCGCGGGTAAGACCATGAATACCATGAAGTAGCTTCCTATGTTAAAGCATACACTGTTCAGCGAAGCTCATCTTGCCCCAATTGCTTCTTTTTTGAAAACCAGCTATGACGAGCGTGTTAAACGAAATCGAATACGATGGTGGTGTTAAAAGACAGAAGTTTTCTTTTTAATTTCAAACATTAGGTAGTAAATCTATCACTATTTAAATATACACACTCTGGTCTAATTTTAAAATCAAGATTCTAAAGTAACGCCCTCTGGCAAGGATATCGACCACTGATATCACAAATTACAACAAATTAAATTCACCTACTTTTGACGTTTATCAATGCAAACTCAACAGATACTAAATTTTATTATTCAGACATTTTCAGTCAACTACATTAAACATTGCAAAACCATCAAAGTTTAACATAGCAAAACCATCAGCCACCCACTTTCAACAATCCAGCACTATCAGGCATTCCTCTTATCAATCAAACACCATCAGGCATTCACTTTTATCATTTAAACACCATGCATTTAACATGTAGACAACAACAGTCACACACGTTTAGCAGCCCAACACCATCAGTCACCTACTTTTAACATTCAGACACCAACAGTCACCCACTTGTAACATTCAGACAACCGCGGATCAAGAGGGGGGGGGGGGCTAGTGGGCTTAAGCCCCCCCCCGTCCTCCCCAGAAGATTTTTTTACATTGCAGGGATACGAGCGGCCATTTTCAATATGGCGGCTTAACATTGTTAGCACCCCCAGGCGGTCATTAGCCTCCCCCAAGCTAGTAATTGTATCATTCAATGCTATACTCTTCCAGTTGTAACCTTTTGATATGTACAATAAAACCTTTCACTAAAGCCAAGCAATACCTCATTCCATCGTAACCAAACACGATGAAGGAATAGTTTATTATAATGCATTATTAGCATATATAAACTTAAAAACTGAAATAATTAACGTCAAATAATAGTAATGAAAAAAATAATAATATGTAGTCATGTTTAAAAATAATCAGCGTGGAGGCTACATTGCAATTAAAAACCATATATAACATAAAATAGGTTCTGATAAGATATCAAATTCGGACAAAAGACTTTCGGACTAAGGACTTTCGATCTACAGACGCGCGACCTCTCAAAATCGAGACTTTTAAAAGTTTTGAAAATTCAAGAGTCTTGAAATCCAGACATTTACAGTTTTGGAATTGTACAAGTTTATGGCAAGGGGTGAGTTTTGAAGATCTAACTAGTAGTGACAGAGGAAGCAATGGGTTCAAAAAATTAGATTTTTGAGGACGTAATTGATGTATGCTTCTGTACGGAAAGACGGAAACCAAGTCTTCAAAGAAAATAAGCATAAGAAAGGGTAGAATTGTAGCAAACGTATGGAGAAAGCTACAATTGCCTAGATGGAACCGCCCTATATCAACTACTTCGGGACCACTGCCTTGTAGCAAACTGGCCAAAATGATTGAAAAACAACCGCCAGGCAGTCAATAGTGGCCGCAGTGGTTGTTTGTTACGAAACAGACACCAGAAAGGTATTGGCAAAAACATTTGAAGCTGAAAAAAATAATTGTGCCAGGCGCCAAGGCAAAGGGCCTGAGAAGCAAAAATAGCAGCTACCGTGCTTTTGCATATTAAACAGTAAAGCTACACCCTGTTAATCTTTAACTTAAACAAATATTAGAAAAGATGAAAAACGATAATAGTGCTGTAGCGTAAAACATACTATGCCGCATCAAAAATGAAATAACATCAGCAGAAACAGGGCTGTGAGAAAATTTGGGGTTTCCAAGGGCATTTTGGCTGCGCTCGCTTATATCCGGCCAAACACGGTTGCCACAGCGTGCCGTACCATTGGCACCCGTCGTTGGCACCCGTCGTTGGGCCCAGTTCCACAGCTACGCTGTGAAACCAAAGTAGTGGTTCCTGCAGGGTGGCAACTGGCCGAGTAACATATTGGACGGCGGCCAACAAGGTTCTGCCATTTGCTATGCTGCAGTCCATCGCCCCAGTAAGGTGTGGCTGTCAGTTTGCACTCGCTTGACTTGCAAACTGACAGTTCCTCGTGGCGGTTTTTCTGCCTGCAGCTAACTGCTGCACTAGTTGCCGACATTCGTGCAACAATTAGCTCCAAACGATTGCTCTTTCTCGCGCCGTCCCACCTCGCTGGTTTTAACTTCTGCATCTGTTCCTCTGGGATTCATTGTCTTCTTACGTTCTTACTCTTTGTCTGCTGGTTGCTTTTACACTACTCATCACCACTGAAGATACGTTTTTTACGTACCTACATCATTACCACGTCGTTCGACCTTTAATGTCCTGCTTCTAACCAACCACACCACGCACTTGGTTTGTCTTGTGTAATTTTACCTTTCACACACCTATTGCTTTCAGACGCCACACGTCGCGGCTATATCATCATGATTACGGTCTCAAAAGATGATAAATTCTACCTCCTTGCCCTAAGGCACAGGCCGCTGACAATGCGTCTTGCTAACAATCGTGCATGTGCCGCCGAGTTTCAGCTGCTGCTTACGCAGTTGAACCGCTTTGTGCACGATTTCCGTATTGCAAGAAATGTCCCGGAATTGATGTGCGCAGAAGAAAAGCGCGTCCTAGCCATTACGCGCGAACTGCACTCCGTCGGGGTGCAGCAACAGTTTGAGCGCCGGGCGTGTTTTAACAAGTTTGACAGCCCACAGCTGCTGTCGGTACGGGTGGCCCTAACGAGGTATTGAAAGACTGAGTCTTTCATAGTATTTCCTACAGTAAAAAAGTGTGCTCACGGAGTGCTTGAGGTAGGTCCGTAGGTAATCTACAGACTACAGCAGCAGATAGCAGGACAGTGGAAGAAGAGTAGGAGAGCTGGTACACTGAAGGCTAGAGGAAGCGATCGAAACAAAACTACAGCAGCCGCAGCCCACTATCAGACAGAGCCTACAGCAGGGCAGTAGTCCCGCCAACAGCTTTGAATTCTCTGAATTCTGATCAGTTGTGCGAAAATCATAGAATAAAACATACTTTTCGATGCTTTGGTAAATGCATGCCTGAAATGGACGATAAGTAGTAATAGCTACTATAGTATATTTGAGATTTAAATCAGCTACCCATCAACCCATCTAGAAATTCTGTAAACAATATTATTAATTCCCAAATATCATCTTTCACAGCACATTTTCATGTATCTGATGAGGGTTTTAGTACTTTTAATTATTTCGAAGTGTCCAATTAAATAAAGACAACGTCACTTATACAAAAAAGTCAGTAGATACTTGATAACAACTTAGTATTTGATTTGAGTAATTAATACTTTCTTTTAAATATATAACCATTAAAAATACTACTGATTGTCAAACGCCTTCCAGCATGAGTCATGTAAGTCTGCAACTTTAACAACACATTCAGATTCCGCTTTACAGGATAAACAATTAGCTACTGATTTACAGTATTTTTACCATATTGTACAATTTACAGTACAAATTACGGTTGTAGGACATATTCCCCCCGGACCTTTTCCCCCCGGACCTTTTTCCCCCAAACAGTAACCCCGGACATTTTCCCCCCAAACCCTTTAATAAGATACTGAAATGCTGATTATATAAAGTTATGAATTATGAAATGTTTGTTAATAATGTAATATGTCACACATAAAAATCGAAATTATACTTTATTGAACCCTAAGCGTGGTTTGCGTAGAAATACAAAAAAATCAATTTTAACATAGAAAATTAAATCAAACAAAATAACTAGTTTTAATCATGAATAAAATATTTAGCATATTAGTTAGTAGAAAACTTACTCCAGAAACATGTACTATACTTTTTTCCCGATATGACTAAAAAAATGTAGATTAGTTATGTATGCTGGCATTATATAAAATCCTTCATAAATAGATGGATAATAAGAAAACGAAAGTAAAACTATTTACCCTTTAAATAGCCCTTTAGGTACATATAGCACCTAAACTTATTACACTATTAATTAAAAAAATAATATGATACTACAAAACCCAACTATAAATCATTAAATAACGGTACTTATCACTATTGCAATTGCACGATAAATAAAAAACTTTCTGTTTGGATATTATTATATTAAATACGTGCCTTTACACGACCGCGTAGTATTATACATCAGTATCTTATTTAAGGGTGTGGGGGGAAAATGTCCGGGGGGAAAAGTTCCGGGGGGAAAAGGTCCAGGGGGGAAAGGCCCGGGGGGAAAATGTCCAGGGGGAATATGTCCGTATACCACATATTACATTTTTATCGGTGGTCACGATTACCAAATTTGTAGGGTGATGAGCAAACAGCAGTAAGTTTGTTAAACTCATTCTACGAAATCAGTCTATATTGGTTCAATTGGTTGTCATTTTTAACCTCCTGATAGTCACAACTGGTCGTGTTATTCTTTGGTTAGAGGTTTTTACATATATATAGGTCAGTAAAACTCACATTAGTATTAGTCAAAAAATCAAAATTGAACAGCATTGTTACAGTATAACGCCGCGCTTCGAAGTACTGAATTTTTCATGCTTCGGTGACCTTGTCTTTGTTTACTTGAGCACTTCGGACTTCAGAATAATTAACATAATTTAGAATGAATCAAAATGCACTAGGTAGTAGGTATGCACGTGAAAAATCATAAGTAACTAACTAGTAAGTAATACTTTAATTTAATGTATTATTTGCATGCGAAACTTATAGTAAGATCATCAGACAAATAATATTGGATGTGCATGTTGTGAAATAATTGTGAAAGATGAGACTTAGGAATGAATGTAGTTGGCGGAAAAACAGAACCTCTAACTAGTCAGAATATAAACAAAACAAACAACGGGGTTCGCCCCTTGTTTGATGGCAGCCTTAACAGGAATATGGGGCAGTAATATAATATGTAGTATCGTGTGATTTTACGCCCTTCTGCGATTAATGTATAGTATTATGTATTTTTGCCTATTTACATTTTTAGTACGCTTTTGAAATACTACAACGATTTTACTTATATGTAAATTTTATTATAATATATACCAATTCGCATAATGTGGAACCCTTTTGAATTACTTGACCAATTTTGAGGTCCTTGAAAAAAGAAAAATCCGCTTTCGTTTTTCACTTCCAGCCCATTAAGAAGAAAATTAAATGTTTATTTACAACTTGCGCACTATTAAACTTTTCCACTAGGTGTACAGTAAGAACAAAACACATCATTCAAGAGTTAATTATGATTTTTGTATCCAAAAGAAAACATTATTTTAAATGGTCGATTTTAAATCAACTATGCAATGAATTCATATTATATTAGTGATTATGGGCAATGTGGCATGATCCACAAATTGTAGCAACTGGGATTTCTTCAATCATTCTTGAAGAAATCAACTCTTTTTATGACAATTTTCCAAGAAGGCGTCGTATTTCTGAAACTTCAAAAACTGTTGCAATATCACGCTGAACAAAATTTGATTCTGCTAATTATTACCTAATTAGAACCTAAATTATTACTAAAATCATTTCTCCGCTAATATAAAGCTCAAGCCAGTCACTGCTACCAATTTATAAGCAATGAGGTTACAAATACTTTTGTCTTTATCTCCATTGAAACTTGTTTATTACTCATCTTCTTACTAGTTAGCAATTACTTTACTTTCAGCCATTCAACATTTTTTAGAGGTATTCAAAATAAAATATTGAGATATTACGTTCAACCTAAACATAATAACATTGTGTAGACGGCAGACGGAAGGTTTAACTGCACTGTGACTATCTACTGCATAATAAACTGAAAAAAACTAGGGTCCGGGCACAAATGACGCCAGCAAACTTTAGCATCTTTTGGGACCCACCCACCTACAGCGTCACCCTCTCAAGCATAACATTAAAAACGACAATGAATGTGTATGATAGGGTGTTATTTATTTGCAGCTGACCCACCCCCAAAGGTGGCGGCACCATGTATGTCCGACCCTTTAGCAACCGTATAAAAAGAGTTTAAATCTCCCGCCCAAATCTTTTGGAAATTTAAAATTCGATATTTAGCCCGGATACTTATAAAATTTTAATACAAGTAATACATCATTAGAACGACAATGATTAGCAGAATCTAATTATGATCGAGTTCACAGCGTGTTATTTGAACAATTTTCGAATGAAATCGAAAAAACCGATTTTTTTGGGGGGAAAATCGCTCTAAAAAGTGTTGTATGGGCCAAAAGTAAATAAAAACAAAATAGGATTCTTATTTTTTCAAGGGCTTCAAAATGAGCTATCATTCGACAAAATCGCTCAAGCATTTCAAAATTGCTAAATTGTTGTTCCAAATTATGTGAATAGGTAGAAATAAATCACATGGGCAAAAATGGGTAGGAGGGTGGCTGATTTGAATCTTAAGTGTAGTACTACTAGTCTAGTCTAGTAGTACTCACCCGCATGAAATCTCCTTTTTTGCTTTGTCTTTACACTGACTTTAGGAGCTCATAATCATAATAAAACCCGACTACCTGATTGACCCTCCTAATTAAATAATTTATCGAAAATATCTTGTTAGATTACAGAGAGTTGGTACTAGTGCCGTAATATTGTAAAACTATTGTAAGATAAATATTTTATTATAAATACAATAAAATGTGAAGTTGTAATTGTAAATTACAATATACAATTTTATTACGATTTGTACTTTTGGTACCTTAATTAGACCCCTTATTAGGATTAAATTACTGACTTGATATTTATCATGATAACTACCAAGTATATACACGATTTTAGAGTAAAACAAAGGCTCTGAACACACTGCGGGAAAAAAAATTGATATTGTATTGTATTATATTGTAGTACTAATGCGAGTAAAGGCGATCGGATTCCTTTTTTTTAACTTTAAAAAACTGTAACTTTTTACCCAGCCGACGCACAATGAAGAAGTTATAAGTGTATCAGTATATACTCAGTGTCGAAAATTAAAGATTGCAAGAGATACAGGTCATTGTACGAAACAATTTTAAAAGGTCTTAAAACGCCCCAATTACTCTTGTGTGATCAGTTGGTTTAAATACATTTAAAGGTAATAGAAAAGTAGGGTCTTTAATGTGATAGGCATAAAAAAATTCAAAAAAGTGCTCAAAACTTTCATAATTTTACATAGCCAGAGGATTTGAGGAAAAAAGCTGAAATCAGTAGTGATGGTAGCTGAGACTATAAGCTGTAGGAATATTAGTTGCACACATTTTAAAAGGCGGTAATATATGAACGGCGGCCACTGATCACATTTACACACCTTAGTGCTAATTGTATTTACAATTATTACAATTTCAAATTTTAAATGTAGTTTTATATAAATACAATTACAATTTACAGTATTGCGGCACTAGTTGGTACATAATACTTATAGTAGACTACTGAAAAGTATAATTTTCAAAACATCTGAAGTCTAAGCATAACTACACCTGCAACTTTTCTTCAAGTTGTATCAAGTCTACACAATTTTATTATATTAAAATATTCTGGATGAAAATAACCGTGGTGACTGGTGACCTGCTGGGAGAAGGAGGCAAATATCGAGTCCGCACTAATCTTAACTGTGAAACCCATAAATAACTCTACAAGGGAAACCTTGTAACAATTGAAAGACTGAACTGCGAGTTCTTCAGACATCGCGCATAATTGGTACCCTTCAAGACCTTAAAGGACATAGCGTACAATTGTACCCTTAAAGACCAAAAATAACTCCTTAGTAACACGGTGTATAACTTGTCCCCTTGAAGACCAAAAATAACCTCCAGTTTCAACAACCCATAGCCGTTAACCTCAACAGCGAATACTTATATTCGCAGTATTGCCTAAAAAATGTTTTTCACCAGGAATTTTCAGTTAGCCGTACCTGCAGTCTTGAATTTACAATAAACCTTTCATTCGTCGCAGCTATAAATTTAAGACTGTAGGTACGGCTAACTGAAAATTCCTGGTGAAAAACATTTTTTAGGCAATACTGCGAATATAAGTATTCGCTGTTGAGGTTAACGGCTATGGGTTGTTGAAACTGGAGGTTATTTTTGGTTTTCAAGGGGACAAGTTATACACCGTGTTACTAAGGAGTTATTTTTGGTCTTTAAGGGTACAATTGTACGCTACGTCCTTTAAAGTCTTGAAGGGTACCAAGTATGCGCGATGTCTGAAGAACTCGCAGTTCAGTCTTTCAATTGTTACAAGGTTTCCCTTGTGGAGTTATTTATCTCTCAAAACCCTCGTGCCCCACGATTTGACAATGGACTCTCCCCGCCAGGCCATACTGACGTCAGCTGACTACACCCTCACTTCACTAGCATACTTCTCTTCCCCTTCAGCCAACTTTCTGCTTTACAACTCCCTGCGATGTACGGATGCTTTCCCCATAACATGAACGTCATCAAGCACGTTAGCTGTCTTCTCTTTAGTTTTCTCTCTACTCTCTCAAGCGATATTGTGAAGCTACTGTCTGTCTTTTTACTGAAGACTGTGTTTTTTTCTCAAATTCCTCCTTGCTTCTGAGCATCTACACAGCATGCGGTAAGTATAGTTGCGTTTATTCCTTTCTTCCATCAAGCGTTGACGAGCTAATAATCATGAATGGTTGCTTTTCGTACTCAATTCTAGACAGATTAGTATGAACAGTCTAAAATAAAGCGGCTTGCCTGAAACAATTCTCGCCTGCTGGCCTGTCTGCGGAACCAGAATGCCTTCATCAAGGACCTGCAACGGCACGTAGCAACTTTGCCAGCCAAAAAGGCGTCCATCTAGGCAACTCGCACCCAGCCCTTCCCCCCCTCCGCTGCAACGCAGACCTTCCGTTCCAGGGGCACTAGCCGCCCCTACAAGTTCAGAATTTACCGCCGCCGTTGCCTAGTAAGTTTCTAGTAGCTTAAAAAACCCGCAAGCTTGATAATACTCTAGACGATGGCATGAATGACGTTATGAGTTTGGCAGCGGACGTTCTGAACCTCCACTTTACTTCCGCCGGTTGGCTCTGTTGTAGGGACGGAGCGAGTCCGAAGGCACAGATTATTAGAAGTAATGCTCATGATGAATTTATGATTGGTTTAATTTGCGTCTTTAATCTGATATATATAGGTATATTTATGTAATGTGCCTGAGACGCGAGTCTCAGGAATGAGAAAGGATTGGATATTTTATATTCAACGGTCAATATAATTTAATTTAAATAATCTAGAAAAGATTTAATTAAACATAGGGTTTTAACATAAACAACGATTATACATCAAATTTGGTTTCTACAGTATATTTCCAGAACGGAGACTAATGAAAAAAAATTCGCACGGAGAGAAAATGTAGGTATCTAGTTACTTAGATTACGTAAATTACCAGTGGAGTTTCGTCACGAATTTTATTAGCGGTCCCTCGGTACGTCCGATGGTAGAATCCCAAAAAAGTGGAATTTCGGTATTAAGGAAAACGTCTACTTCCTTCTCAATTCCTCTTAACTTCTTTATTCGGTCTCGTTAATTTCAACTTTTTAATTCCATGTCTAATTGAGAAGACTGGTTGGCTCACAACTACGAAAGCTACCTGTCTTAATAACTGTGGAAAGCTATGTTGATTGACTGGCGTCAAAAGATACTATAAACGGTACTCCAATACCTAATTAAATAAAGCTTATCTTTCAGCGCTTATTTCTTGGCCTTACTTATCTTTAGGTCACTACTTCTTACTTTAATAGCTGAGTCGAATCCTGCTAGCTAGTTGTTTCTCTGGCAAAAGCCTAGCTGAGAGTGTTCGGTCTCTGGACCGTCTGTTGTTGTCTGCTAGTGTCATTTCTGTCCCTGGACAGCCTATTATTAGTTTTCTCATTGCTTTCCGCTGGAAGGCAATGGTCATAGAAATTTACTACGACTACTTTTGTTTACATCTTGTGCTACTTTATTTCCCTCGCCTTTATATTCTGGTTGGTGTTCTATGCCATAGCCACTTGTGCTATGGGATGGCGGGGAGTTTCTTATAAGGATAGAAATAGCATAGAGGTGGAGATTCGTCTCCACGCTGTGACTCCGGTGCGCACAACTGCCATCAAGCGGGCAGGTTCAGCTTTAGCGACCGCAGCACCATCGCCATCGCTTGCTGAACAATCTCCGTCAGCAGTAGAGCCTCAAGAAGCAGCAAACTGCCCGCCTACTGCGACCCTGAAGGTCCCTAAAGCTCCAACACATACGGCCACTAAGAAGCACAAGAAAGGAGGCTAACGTGGCTGCTCCTAACGTCCTGCCGCTGCTTTGCATCTTTTTGTTCTCCCATAGTCTTTAGTTGTGGCCCCTGCTGTCTCGGTAAACTAATTATTGTCATTTGTGATTCTATTTGTAATTTCATTATAAATGTGTATATATTAAATGTGTGTTTTGAATAAACGCTGATGCAGCTGCACCGATTACTTACACCCCCTATACAGATACGCTGCCGTAGGCGGGGGCCTTACTTCTAGTAACAAATAATTAAGTAATTTAGCTTTGCAACTACTCAGAATTCCACGTAAATTACATTTTTAACTGACACTTTCTTAACTCAAATTAATTCAGTCAATTCAAATGTAGAAGGTTTATTCTGAAGCAATTATCTCTCAATTATTACCAAATATTTTTGTATTTCCATTCATGGTTTATGAGTTAAAACAGCCCATTTTTCAATATTTTGTTCTTGATCAGTAGAAGATCATGCTACAAATATCTTTCCAATGAAAATATAGTTTTTTAGTTCTACAGCTACCATACAAATTATTTGTTCCTCTACAAGTGGATACATAAATTCATCGCCTTAGTGGGAAATATTGCTAATTGTGAAACTCTGTAATCAGTTACTTTACATTTAACCTTATTAGTAATTATCATCATCCAATCAGCAAGTTATGATTAAATTACTAGCTAATGAAATGGTCCAACAATTAACGAACCAAAAGATTAAATGCTGTTATAATTTAAACTAAAAATAAATACGAAATAATATCTATCATTCAATAATAGTAGAAATTATTTTCTAAAGCGATGAATTCATATTTCCACCAGTGGACATGTAAAAACTGTTAGTCTTAAGTTTATAATGATTACAATAATTTATGAATATTTAAATGTAACCAATATTACTAATTTCTGCTATCTTTGAAACATATTACTATTTACTATGAACTTTGCTTTACGTAAAAATTGGTGTTTGTTTCACGTATGCTTTCCTGACAATAAATCATTATTATTATTATTATTAAAAACGACATCGATGAAAGTGGCTGAAAATCATAATTTTTGGATTTTTTTATCTTCTAGAAGAAATGCAAAGGAATGACATCAAATGCTACTGAATAGTAGACATTATTAAGGAAGCTTCAGTTAAAAATGTAATTTACGTGAAATTCTAAGTAGTTACGAAGTTAAATTACTGAATTATTTGTTATACTTTTAAAAATTTTGAAAGAATTATTCACTAGTAAACTTTAAAATGTATTAAATGCATCAATCATCATCTGTGTCTCAGTCAGGTGAGATTTTGAACGTATTAATTCGGAGGAGATGAATATTCTAGCTTATGTGAAAAAACAGCTATATGAGTAATTCGCTGGGATGACGCAGTCACGCAGTGGATTTGGTGGCAAGGTAGGACCGCCGAATGAAGAGGGCCACCACCACAGAGGTATATTAACCTAGAGAGAGGACTGCTATCTCTTTGCATTTATTTTTCACCAGACCCCATGAATGAGTTTGTGCCTAGTCGGTTTACATTGCAGCAGGAATTAGCTGCAGTAGCGACGTCTTCATTTTTGGTAAGAAATACGTTTCCTTTGATTTTCCCTTCTGCCGCATAGGCGAATAGATTGCATAGGGGGGCGTGCACCAGTGACGTCTGGATTTAGGGGAGGGAGAGTGGTACGACCTATTCAAACTTGTCGTTACTATATGACGCTACATTGTAGATGCGCTAAACTAGGGAAGGGAGGAAGTAAAAACCTTCTTCTTGAACGTCATTGATGGATGCCCCCTAATACTTCTAGCTACCCAAGTAGCCACCAAGCCTTCACTCACTTAATCCATACTTAATCCTAAGCAGGGCTCAGTCTCGAGTCTGAATAAAAGACAGATGGCGTTTGTCCCCTGTCTGCCTTGCTTTTTACGGGGAGTACTCTCTCTATGTTAATATACCTCTGTGACCACCACCGCATATTTTCAGAAGAGCAGCACCGAAAAGTTTCCAGATATGTATACAGGAGGGCGCGACACAGTATTTACCGTGCGATGAGTACTATTCGAGAGTATATCATTTTGAATGGAGACTCGGTAAATTCACAGCTTTGAACGAAGGAAAGAAGATAGAATAGCGATTAAAACCTCCTCAATGTATAGTGTGGCTGCTAGAAATTGCAGTAGGTTAAATGCTCTGTCAGCTTTGAAACTATTTGAGAAAAAATCTCAGGCTTAGTATATTCAACATCTCCGTACGTGCGCAAGCAAGAACCACCTCCCGAGCTCAGGAATAGTATCTGTCCTCTGCACCCAACGCAGTATTACGTCAAGTACATCGACACAGCATGAAAGTTAGTGGAGGCTTGTAGTAAGTAGGAGAGTATGGTATGCTGATCTATATTGCAACTATACCTAAGTACGGAGAGACAGCTGTTGGCCTGCTAAGCACACATTTAATACACCGTCTACGTTTTATACACGAATGAACGGCCGTGTACTGCTTCGCCTTAGTTGCTCACGAAAAGCTCTCAAACCCCCACTTCCACCAAGCCCTTCCACAACACTAACTTCTGCGCAACGAGACGTAAAAACGCTACCTGACTAAGGATTCCCTCATACGGATTAATGAAGAAACCGTCGAGGTATCGAGGACAGAGACACAATTCCCCTCGGCCACAAAGGCTCTGGAAGCCAGTATTAATTATCTTGAAGAATTTTATAAAACTGATTTACACTAACGCAGATATACAAAATCAATTAACTGCTAATAAATCAGCAGAATTAAGGAATTTAAGAATCACAGTAAGCTAGGTGTTGTATGTAAATAAACATTTACCTTGGTCTTGGGAGTGCGTTTCCTGTGCTTCCGTTGAAAACGATATTAGTGGCTGTTTTAAACTAAATAGTGCCCACGATTTTGCCTTGAAATTGACTCCATGGAAGCAAGCCAGTGAAATATTACTTCCGTGGAGGTCCATTGTACCACCAAGCACCGTTCCAGTTTCAGGCAACGGTATCAACAATGAACTGATGGGTAGAAGGGAAACTTTCTCTAATACTTGCTGCCAATGTCGATGGTGTCTGAGTTCTTCCCACATACCTCCTGTCCAGTTAGAAAAACACAATGTATGATTACGATTATGCTTTAGTCAAATATGAATAATGAATTGGATATTCAAGCTGTTGCTGAGCAGATGAAGAATTAAATAATATTTACTACCTATCTACATAATTTACCGGAATTTTGAAAATTTGGCAATACTGGACCAATTTCATCGTGCCATATATCATTCGACAGGTAATCACTAGTAGAATTCAAATAACATAATGCGCCTCTATTATCAATAACAGTTTCCATGACAACGGTCTTTTAATTTTTCAATTTCACATAAAACAGGTTGTATGGGAAACAAACTCAAAACAAAAAAAATGGTGTCTGCTTATTTTTCAAGAGCTTTTTAATGATATAACACATGACAAAATCCGTTAAATTTTTTAAATTTTCAATTATGTTTTTTTCAAACCCTTTAAAATCTGAAAACACGCGTTCGTCCACTTTAAGTTATTTAGATTCGCCTAATTGTTACCGTTCCAGTGGTATACCATTTTAGTGTAATTTCATTGAGTTACCGGTCGAAATATTCATTTAACACAATATTAAATGTTTTAGCGGGAAATTCAAAAATTGGAATTTTGAATTTTTGGTTGCATTACAGAAATTAATTATGAATAACATAACCAACAACACATTGTGCGGCCTAATTGCTTCCCTTAATTGAAAACCTGTGAATTGAATCTAAAATTTGGCGGCAAATTCAAAATGCCTAATTTTGCTGTTAAGGCTGCCAGGAAACAAGGGCTTTAGCCCTTGTTTCTTTATTTCATATTTTAAGTGACTGTTGTAGTGCCATCTGCAGCAGCCCATACATTATTATTTTGCCATGAATTATGAATTTTGTATGTGTGTGTACCTACCTACTTTAATGGCTTGGGTTTGTGTGTGGTAGGTGATTGTTGGTATGTATTTAGTTTTCCATTTTATTTGCTGGAAACGTTTGTGAGTAATTTAAGTCGTAGATAGATTTTCCTTTATTTAGGATAGGAACGTAATTTTACGAAAGTAATACGTATTTTTTAGTGCCTCGTATCTGTGTGCAAGGAAGTAGGGATTTTTCTTTGTTATAATCAGTCGCGATTGAGAATAGCCCAAGTGAGAAACACCGTAAAATAGCTCCCGAAATACGGATTTATAAAATCGGCAAAGTGTCTATTATTGGCTATTACTGACCTGACCTAGTCACCTGAATTATTGTAGAAGTGAAAAGAGAAGCAGGAGAAATAAAGTTAAGGAACTAATATTAAATATTAATCATTTTCTGTGTTTATCGCGACTCCCTTGGTTGTCAGCCGAGGAATTTATTTTGTGCATCGCCATCGTCAGTGGTTTAGCATGCAATTTAGTGTTGTGATTTAGTGCTGGACTTTTCATAAATCACACTCATCGAACATTTTTTCATATAGTCTATTTACACGGCAATACAAGCGTAGTCTGAAGACTGGTGAGGTGATATCAGGACAAAAAAATAATACCTTGCTCTTGAATCTTCTTTTTGTGTTTCTTGGGTACCGAAGCTGACCCAGAACTTTCAACTTGAAGTGTGGAAAACACCCACTTGCTGCTTTTAAATTGCTGGCTGAAAAATTCTTCAAGTTTACAATGCATTTTGAGCAAATCCACTGTTGTTGACTTGGAAATCATTAGCTGCAGCTGATCCCAACACATATCGCCATGTATAAAAATCATTGCAGGCCTGAAAGTTCCACCAATCCAACTTAAAACTCTATGAGGTTGTTGTGCTAATGTAATTATCACAGACAATTCTAAATTTAACCTGTAAGTTGCAAGAGCGACATCCGAAAGCGGTCGCCTAACTCCTCGAACCTGCCACTCGTCCTTTAGGGTAACTTCAAGCCCACTCACCCTGCCCATAAGTACACTAGTTCCCATAAAATCCAAACGTAATTCAAGACCGAACATCTTCAGTCCAACAGTATGATGAGGTTCTACACCAGGGTCTTCCTTGCTCCGAAGGAATGTATTTAAATTTGTTAATTCGAATGTTCCAGCAACTATACCCCCTTTTGCATCGATGTATGACGAATCCAAACCAATACCAATGTACAAATTCTTATGACCGCTGCTTCCAATAGACAATCTTCCTTCGGATTTTGCATCACGTATCAACCAACTACAAACAGTTCGTCATGAGTGCCAACGACATAAAAAATAAAAAATACGCTACTTACATGGCACATACATCTAACCTTACCTGACGTTTCCCATCACATTTCCCATATTCATTTGGACATTTAGTTTCGTAAAATTAACAGCAAACAAAACTAAAGTTTCCCAAGTTGAACTGCCGCTAGATGGCTCCTTCTCCTTGTTTGAATCCTCAATTAAAATTTTTGAAGACACCTTAGAACCTGAGAACACTGCAGTTTGTATTACATACTCTCGTGAAATGTGTCTGTTTACTACAATAAAAACCTTACGATTTGTTATTTGCCCAACAAAAAAAGCAATACTTTACGCTTAAGGTAACATATCAACTTACCCCCACGTTTTCTTTCTCTTTCGGCTTCTAAATTAAGTTTTAATTTATCCTTTGGAGTCAAAGAAAACCCTGATGTCAGTGAATTTCTTCTCTCTTCCCTACACAGCACAAAACACAAACATATAACTGTTTTCCACCTGTAACCTCACTAGATATTTCGCAACTACTATAATATGACAACGTTATATGACCATAGCGCAGCTTTACCCTCGACTTAGTAATGGACTCCCACTTGTTGACAACCTGCCATGAGGACTCGAAGAATCATCCCCAAAAGCAGATGCCGTAGACAAATCTCCGAGAAATAATCTTCGCACAATAGAGCGACGATACCATGCCTTTGGAAACGCCAATATTTCTGTCAGTCTTCGCATATCGTATTTAAATGATGCAGACCCAATGTCCACGATCGCTGCAATATCGTAGTCAAAAATGTAACATGACAAACCTGGAAATAGTGGAAGTAGGAGCTTTAATGGAATAGTATGACAGATCTGCGTACTAGAAAACCGAATGGCTGCTTGTTGCTGTTCTGTACTGTTCTGGTGAAAACTTTTGTTATCCCTTTCAGAGTTTGGGTTAGCAACCGTGACATGAATCTTTCTACTTCGTGACAAATTAAATTTTACGAATTCGACATTCATGCTCACAGAATCTTTCCTCTCGTTGTCGCTTAACGGACTCCATTCTACAGCTACAAACGAAAGGAAATGACAAGTTAGCATAATTAACCAAGCTAAAGCAGCAAGAGTTCTCCTTGAGAACTGAGTACTCTTGTTTTCCATTTTTACAAACTCTTGTATAGCTCGCAATTTCACATTTCCTCCGTACCAGATTTTTTGGCAGCACCGTAGGGGTGAAAAATATACACCGAAAAATCAGATAGACATCCTGTAACACTTAAGCCTCCCACAGCCAAATGTTGACTACTGTTGCCCCCACTGTCTTTTTCTCTGCAAATTCCTCCATCACTGGCATATCGGCTTGATTTTAATTTAGTAGACAAAATAACAGGGCTGCTGAATTCACTATTATTAAAAATATTAGGTGGCAATTTAGTTTACTTAAAACTTTCAAACAGTCAAAATCATTGGTCAAAATTAAAGCTGCAAGCTTACTCCTGTTCTTCTTCTGCTCTTTTAGAGGAAAAAACAATATCCAGCGATGGAAGACGAAGCATACACTCTACCCTTGATACGGGTTGACAAGAGAAACGGAAAGTCGATGGTTGCATGTGAAAATAAACAACAACATCAACGGGAAACGACGCGTAGTATGTACTGGCAACTCCACTGGCAGTATCTGAGGTATTTCATTTTCATTATAATATGCCATAAGAAAACATCAGCCAAGGTGTATTTGTCGCCAATAGCAATCAAAACGTGCAATTTAAAAACAAAATAAAGAAATACCTGTAGCTACGCTAGCACCATCGAAGCTTTTTTGACTGGCTGGCAATGGGATTGGCTCAAGTGTTTGTTCCAAAAAATCTAAAATATGAGGGCTAATAATTGTTTCTTCAGGAACTGAATGAAGAGTCGTCCATGCAAATAAATTCCCCTTCTTTGTTCCGCATTTTCTTCCCCCAGCTTGATTGAGACCACCGGTTGTGCCACTACTGCTCCCTGAATCCGACCTTTCGTGAGTTGGCTTTCCAAAATTAAGTGTAACATCTCTATCTTTGTCATCGTATAAAATGTGAGAGTCATAGTGAATCTGCAAAAGGACAAACACTTTTAATTCAATTATTTGAAACTTAAAAATTTATAGGAAGTAATGTAAGAAAAAATTTATACCTTGACATCTAGTCCAGGAATATGAAATATAGTCACGTCCGTTTGGGTTGTGCTATTTCCGAAAGGAGACTTAATTCTACCAACAGAAAAATTTTGCCGATTCTTTTTTGAGCTCATAGGACTACCAATATGTAGTAAAGAATCATAACCAGATCCACTTCGTTCACTTTTCTTTCTTGCCCTAATATTTAAATAGTGCAGCTTTTGAATGTTGCTTAAAGTATTCTACTTAAAGAGAAGAAGTTACCTATATTTCTGTTGTTAAAATATTAGATTTTGGATTACTCCATACCTATTTTCTGGATCTTCATCTTTAGGTTTAGTATGCAGGACACACTTCCCACTGTTAATGAATACCTTCACATCCAACTCAAGGTCCACATTCGGTTCTTGGGCTTTGTGCGAAACAGAACTTCCTGGAGTCAAATGCCCAGCTATGCTATCTTTTACCTCACCGCTAAGTTCAAAAGGACACAAAGTAACGTTTAATGAATTTTAAACTAACATACCTAAAAATTCAATAGTAGCAATGGGACGAGGTTAAATATAAGGTACCTATCCTGCCCATCAAGTCTAGGCTGTGATCCAACTGAATCATCTAACCATACCCCAATATACTCGTCTTCATCTTCTGGTGTAGTTACGGTGTTTGTACTGTCGACGGAATATTGTCTGGGACACCAATACGCAATAATTAGAAATCTTTTTTAACATCAAGGGACTATGCATAAATAAGAGCACAAAAAGTTAACTAACTGCTTCTGACACAGAAGTTTGACAAGCTCTGAAAGGTTGCAGGAAGTTTAATTACCCTGAATGAAATTTTGATTCCCGGCCACCAAGGAAAGACATCTTTCCTTCCATTCACAAAAGCATTTTACCAAAATGTATTTTGTTTGAAATTTTAGTTTATTAATATATTGCATACATAACGGCTGGTAAACGGACTTTTCCAACCCACAATCTAACCTAGGACTTCTCCTACCCATGACCACGACTAATGTAGAAATAAAAAACATGTACATATAACTATTTATGAGTGTACCGTAATAACAAGGCAGTTTTAAACGAGTTTACTAAGATTATTACTAATCATAATGCATGATAAATTGTAAATACATTTTTATAAATAATGGCGGCGATTGCCTGTAATTAATCATGCTAACTTACATAAACTATTTCTAACATTAAAACTGAAACATTAAAAAAGACAGTGTAAGACAACATTCAAAAGTATTACATATAATACTAATACTAAAAAATCCGGCGCTTCACGCCGGATTTGGCGACCGTGGGCCCGAAGTAGATGCTGAGCTTACAGCAAATTGGCTTCGTCACTGGTGAACAATGCTTTTGTAGTAAGGCTTACATGAAGCTCTCGCAGTCCGCGCCAGTAAAAGTAGGCTAAATATAAGTTTTGCTGGTGAAAAGAGCTGGATAGTAATATTTGAATGACCTCATTTAAGAACAATGCCTTACCATATTTAGGCCACAAACGTATGTCCGTGATATGTAGTAATAAAGGGAGATCCGTAAAATAGTGACAATTGAAAGGCGTACGGAATAACCGCTACCATGTATGAGCCATATACGTAGGTACGCGAAACGCAGTAAATAAGTTGAATGCCAAAAGCTGAGGTGGTAATCAAAGCCTACTGCTCGGACCTGCGCATGGAGATCTTCGAGTTCGACACTGCATTCCCAAACTCACGACCACAATACGACAATACTTGGCTGTCCTGTGAACGTGCATAGATAAGCACTTGTAATGTAAATTCGTGAAAAGATTCCGTAAATTTTTATTGGCGAAACATGACAAGCTTACATCTCTGTATCTACCTTGATGAATTGTCACTCCGTTTGTTTCACTTTAAAACATGATTTTAACTTTGGTCCAATTAAATTTAATTTTGACTAGATGCCTAACCAGATTCTAACCAAAAACTACACAGCACTTTTTCCTGAAACTTGCGGACGATAGAAAGTTGTTTGAATTTAATTAGTTCAAAAATGTAGCACCTGTAGCATGTGAAATGTAGCGTGTGACCTGCAGCCATACAGACAGCCATCCAACGCCATTTTAGTAGATGTTTGCTCAGCATCTAAACTTTAATGTTGGAGATAGGGGTACTTCAAATTATGATACATGTATTTAAAGCAGGTTGGAAAATTTGTTGTTGGAAATGGGAGTTCTTAAAACTACAATATTTGAGTCGAATTTATCGAAGTTGACATCGTCATTAAGGACGATCCCTGAATATCTATAACGAATATACCTGGGTAAGTTAATTACATGTATTTTAAAATAGGCTAGGAAAAATTTTAATGTTGGAAATGGGGGTACTTAAAACTGTAATATTTGAAGAACGTCGTTTACAGACGATCCATAAATATCTATAACCAATATAGAGAAGTTCATTACATGTAGGTAAAACAGGTTGGAAAAAAATGTAAAGCTGCAAATGGGGTACTTAAGACTTAAATATTTGAAGGACGTCATTATGGACGATCCCTGAATATCTATAACCAATAAAAATATGCTAAGGTAGGTATGTTAAAATAGGCTGAAAAAGTTTTTATTGTTGGAAATGCGAGTACTTAAAGCTATAATATCTGAAGGACGTCATTATGGACGAACCCTGACAAGATATCACGAATATCGTACGCATGAGCTAAAGTGAGAAGCCCATAGTCCATCTGAGCAAACAATGAAGCATAGAAAGTGTAAAAGCAAAGGAAGCATTAACAAATGATGTTATGATTTCGGCAAGGTGTACTTCAAAATTCCCGATTTGCCCTATAATTACCTTTATTGACGAAAGGTGGGTGGGTCAGAAAATTTAATAAGGACATCATTTGTGAACGCCCCCAGCACTCTGTCTCGTATTCTGCTTAGGTACACGGTATTCTAACAGCGTAGAACGGGCGGTATACGTACTGCGCACGTACTTACCTAGGTACCTAGTTTTATGAAGTATGTATTTGCATGTAAAGAGTACCCAACTCCCGTTTTTGTCAAAAATTATTTCTATCGCTCAAAAAGTTGGTCCATATAACCTTTAAATGTAAAAAACTGGTTAGTCCGATCGACCTCAAAAACAATAGGGGTCTTCCCGCTCGTATTTCTGATTATTAAAAAGTTGTTCGATCAAAATCAGTTGAGAATTGCGACCTGTAGAGCATGACCAACAGACAGACACGCCATCGACAGACAGACAGACAGACATGACCATTTCAATAGATGCTTAAGCTCAGCATCTAAAAAGGGCGAAAGAAATAGTAATACGTCACAAAAATAAAATAATGTCTTAAAAGTAATAATTTGTTTACAATACAAATCAAACAAAAAAATTAAAAATCAAATCTAATGGCTTGACCTACGTTCCGCAAGAAATGACTCAATCGCCAAAGAGTTTTCAATTTTATGTAGTAAAATGTATTTAATTAGGCAGCATATAAAAAATTCGCCAATATGCATTTTTAGTCTTATTTGCAAATTGTTGCCGTAATAAAGTAAGAAAAATTATTTTACTAGCAAGTCTATGTTATTTAAAATAACTCGAGGTTATAATACAATGCAAAAGTTGTGGGTATATCTTTGCGCGATGTGTGGTTTCATTTTCTGAAATGGGTAGAGAAAGTCCTACGTATGGTCGTGGGTAGGAATAACCACACAACCAATTTACCAAGTTTTAAGAGCTTTTTTAAGATCATGTATTTTCAAGGCAAACGCGAAATTCTAGCCAGGTGAATGAGCTCGCCGAAAAAGTTTCCAGATGGGGAGAAAATTCACAATATTTATTGTTACATTCTGAATTACATAACTGTGGGGAGCAATGCTGTGGTTATCAAACTTTCAGCTTCCTTTCGGAGCAAATTAAACTCTGATTACTAAAAACCGTGTAAATGTTGACTGTTTTTAGAAAAGAATTTTGCATAACTTACAGGGTTATAACTGAACATGTTTGGAATTGCATATTACAAAAAATTTGATTCTAATCATATTAAATTACTTTAATGTGTAACACCATGTAAATATTAGGACTAGGCTATGACGGCTAAACATTATGATGAGATTTTTCAAGCCCCCGGGGTAAAGCAAGAAGCTTAAATTACATATACCGTAAATGATCGAATAAGTTAGTGTCGGAGCTTAAAAAAGTGGAAGGCTGTCAGTCCCAAAATTTAAATACGCGCAGGATTATAAGTTACCCCTTGGCGAATAGTGGCCTAATCTGTATCTCACATATCACCATACTATGGGGGATCCTTTTAAATACAGCATAATATAAAATAACTGCGCGAAAGTGCTAACAAGGGAATGACGCGACATGCTACACACACCCAGATTTCACAGATACCCAATTCAAAAAATCGGACTACCTACTTTTCAATGCACCGATCCAAAGAGCCTATAAGGATTAAAAAAACTTATATTTTATCAAAATCAGATGATAACTGGAGAAGTTATAGGGCAGCAAAGTTTCAAAATGAATTTTTTTAAACTTTGGGGGGACACTGTGGTCAAGTAACGCAAAATGAACTCAAGTTACTATGGGTCTGTACTATTGCAAAGTAGCCCGACTTATTGAAATAGGTCTCTGTGAAATCTAGGTGTAGCATGTCAGTCATTCATTCCCTTGTAAGTAGTCTAAAAATGTCATCCATTCCCAATAGAACAAGTCAAATTCACTAAAAATTAAAGAAATCATTGTACAAATCCGAGAGGTTTAGAGTTAGACATCTCTTGAGCCCTCCAGCAAGAAATTATAGTGTAACTAGAAAGATCTACCAACCATTTCAGAACTGTGTTATGTGTATTTATACAGCCTTTTTGGATATCGGGTGTTCCAGCTGTGTTTTCAAACAACATTACTGTGTGAGCCACTTGGTAGAAACATGTCGTATAACATGGCCTACTGCTTTAAGTTCCCCTGGCCTGCTGTTGTAACTGAAAAGTGTGTAGCCGAAAACTTTGACTTTTGCGCGTTTATTCCGATAGATGCCGCACTATTTTCAGGATAAATGGTTTCCGACCTGCGTTTGTTGCAACGCTTTAAGCAAGTCATTTTAGGTTTGATTGAAGAAAATCTTGAAAGCTTTTAAAAATACCGTATATCCTATAATAGTACGCCCCGCGTACTATCCAAATTTGGGCCTCTCAGACCCGCGTACTATTACAACAGACCCGCGTACTAAATAAAATGTAGAAATTCCCAGTTTATGAACATTGTTTTATCCTGCCATCACCTCACAAGCAATACGATTATCAAAACGGATATTTTATTTGCAAATAGATTTTAACAAAAACAGCTAGATAACTTAAATAAAAATTTCCTATCTGCATTCGTTTTAAATATTTAAGCTACACGTGTATTAAAATTGCTGATTGTTACAAAATCTAATTTTCAAAATTGCTGAATATTTTATATTGAAATAATTTTTCAAACTTTTTAACGTCTAGGGCCTAGGGCATAAATATAAATTGCAAATGGTTTTTAGATAATGCATTATTTACTAACACAAAGTTCTTAGTTTAATGTTTTCATTGTAATATGTTATACAGACAATTTTAAAACAACATAATATACCTAACTGGTGTACCTCAGCTTGCAAATTTAAATCAATGCATTTTGACATACGTAGGCCCATATGATAACTAATTGTGTAAAACTAATTAATCTGCTACCAATAGAAAACACATAAAAACAGACCCGCGCACTATTACGGACCCGCGTACTATTACAGACCCGCGCATTATTATAGGATATACGGTAAATACATAATAATTGAATTTTGTTTTTAAAATAAAATGACAGCCACGGGCTGTGTCGTTCAATATAAATCAAAATATATGGATTCACCAGAGGTGGTACATTCTACACGGCTTTATTTCTTTACAAAGTCGAGGGGGTCTTATGTATCCAGTTAAAGCTTTTCTTTCTTCATTACTAAATATTTTGAATTTTTTAGAAAATCTGTTAACGACACCATATATTTGCCCAATATTTCAGCAAATGTTTTGCAATTAATTATTCCCCACGTGAAAAAAAACAGAAGTAATTACGTGTGGTTGTCAAAATCTTGAACATAATGAAGTAATTCAGAAATTATGTTTAAAGCATAATATTAAAATATATTTTGTAAATATCTCTTCCGTAATTACTAACCAAGAAGATCAAAACCAAAAGTATAGTAACGCACCGTTATCACGAAAGGTAAAGAAGTTATAGATAATTGTGACAGGTTTTTAATTAGTTAATTTAGCTAGTTTCGTACGATTTCTTTTTAAAGAACAGTTTTTACTTTCTAGATAATTTGTAGAAAATTTTGTTACTTTTAAATTGTCAAAATGATTATGTTACACTAATATTTTTTATTCGTTACCATGATATAAGTTATAGGAATAAATATATAAATATAAATCCAATTATTAGACTCAGATTTTGTGGTTTGTACATGCAGATACGTGTATATCACGATGACATGCACGTTTGATCGACATCATATTAAAAGAGTAAAATTTACCGTCGCAGTTTTATTAATTTTGGACGCAATTGTGTAGTTACAAATTGGCAATTATCTTGCATAAGTGCAATCATATAATTGCCATAACGTAAACAAACACTTCTAATAAACTTGCAGTAATTAGTAATTAATGAAGTTTAATTATCTTCTCATTTAACGCAATGATAAAACATCCACTATGTGGGCCGCCACCTAGGCGGTGGCAGGTGCAAAGTCGTGGCTACATAATTATCATTGTAGTACGTTTACAACAGCAGGCCAGGGGAACTTAATACAGTGGGCCATGGTTTTGCAAAACCGTAAGTAGAGCTCCGAATAGGTACAAAAATCTTAGACCCGTAGCCGTACCCGTACCTGAGCTTTGGGTACGGCAAAATTTGTACCCGTACCCGTACCCGTGTACCCGGGTCCAATTCTGCTGTACCTGTACCCGTGTACCCGGGTCCAATTCTGCTGTACCCGTACCCGCTATTTAAAACATTCTTTACACCTGTACCCGTTTATGTGCCCGCGCATGTGCCCGTGCCCGTTGTACCAGGATCCGTAGCCGGGTACACACATTCCGCAACAACATCAAAACCACAAAGAACTTGAACAACGACTTTTAATGCGCAAGCTCTTTAAAATTTGAAATTAAATATTAACTTCTCCATTTTTACTTCTAAATATTGACACTATAATAATGCTAGAACATGGCGCTACAGGCACTCATGCTAAAAAATATCACTCGTGACAAAACTGTCAGAAAATGTAGATTATACCAGTTCACATTCTCAATTGTTTTCTATACAACTAACGTTAGTTTGCTTTTTTTCGTCCAAGAGGAAGTGAATGTAAATTGCTGATAAAGCTGAAGCTTCATTGCATAATAAATTATCCTGCTCGGGTTCTGAGTCTACACTTTCGATATTGGCAGTATCAATACCTTGACTCTGGTTAATAACGTTAGTCATTGCTATAACCTAAAACGCGTTTAATTCAATTTTGAAACTTCCTTATATTTCCAAAAACTATTCAATATGATTGTTTTACTAATTGTAAAACATTCATATAATGGCATCATTCACCAGTCTGAAACACGAAACACTAGCGGTATTCATGATTCCACTTTATCAATTTTTGGCGCTAAATAGTTTCGCACTATAACGCGAAAGTTGTCTAGAATTTTGAACACCCCAGCCATTAATATGTTATAACGTTCGTGGTGGTTTTGTTGCTATTGGTAACAAATTATGCATAAATAACATTGAACCAAAAGCAATTATTATTATTGTTTTTAAATTTTGACCGTAATTCAAATTTATTTGTTTGAAACATTGAATGTAGTCAAGTTGCCGTTTCCACGGCGACAAATGATAGTCGCTATATCGTGCTATATCGCTCTTGCTTTGTGACACTATAGTGCGAAAGTGATATAACGCCAAAAATTGATAAATTGGAATCATGAATACCGCTACTATTTACAGTTATAATTTAAAATATATCGCCCATTCATGGCTAATTGCTTTAACATGTTCCTTTGGCGGTGGCACCTAGACATTGTCAATGTCAATGGAGCATGTGACACACCCTGTAATGAATGCTAATAATAGATACAACTCTCAAGCACATACACGCTCGGAGCAGAACACGACTTGTCAATGCATAGCAGCTCAGCTTAAATATATTTTGTAGCATGCTGTTTTGTGTGTATTTGCATGTACAGCAAAAGTACCCGAAGTACATACTCGGGTACTTTCGGTACGGGTACAGGTCCACCACATACTTGGACCCGTACCTGGTGAGTCCAAACTCATTCTGCAGATTTGCTGGACCCGTACCTGTACCCGTACCTGTTAACGGGTCCAACGTATGCACCCGTACCCAGGTACTTTTAAAAGTTCTGGTCCAAAAATTTTGTACCCGTACCCGGGGGGTCCGTACCCGTACCTGTGCCCGGGTACCTGTGGACCCGTTCGGAGCTATAACTGTAAGATACCAAACATATGCATATAACACATATACAATAATTAAGCAATTAAATAGTCAAAAAATCAATGAAATGGACAAACTAAATACTGTAGTGTTGTTAAGTGAATAACCTTAGTACCTAGTTCCATACTTTGTCATAATTTTAGCGCAGCATGGTAGTCTAATAAGTGCGTCACTCCGTGTTTTCTAAGAATACTTGTATTTCTTCTTTGCTACGTTAATTAATTTATACTTGTCTGCTATCTTTGAAACTTTTATAATTTACGAATCACTATATATCTTGTAAAATGCTGGTGATTGTTACTATATACATATACACACAATTTATTACACTTCTGAAATACTCGATCGATTTTAATGAGTGATATATCATTTGAAAACACTTGAAAAAATAAAAAAAGACATCATTCGTTTTCATTTCTGGTCGTGGCAACAACTTTTTTGTGATTTTGTTTTTAAAACGAGTGTTTTCAAAAATTTTCAAAACCATCCTGGTGTATAGCTGGGTATACGGACACTTTCCTAATGGACATTTTCCTCCCGGACATTTTTCTCCCGAACTTTTTCCTCCCGGACTTCTTCCTCCCAAACACATACGGAGGACATTTTCCTCCCAGCATCGAAATTCATATAACCACAATAAACGTGTACTTCTTTCCAGATAATTCATGCATTTGTATAAATTTTCGAAATTATGTCAAATTCATATTTTGAAGTACTAAAATTGATCTTTTTCACATTTTGTATGAAATTATGAGTATGTAAATATTCATTAATCAAACGTAACGACTGTAATACGAACAAGATTGCACAAATAATGTCAACTGATCAACTCACTGTATTTGTAGAAATTCTCGAAATTATGCAAAGTTCACAAAAAGTTTGATTTATTTTACTTTATTACTAAGTAGCACCCTTTTTCCTATTTATTGTGAAAAACGAATTTTTTTAGTATTAATTATTGCAGGTACTAGACTGGTGCTGTATTTAACATTGTTTGGATTCAGTTGATCTGTTGGCATAATTTGTGCAATGATTCTCATATTACGTTCCTTACACTCGATTAATAAATATTAAGATAATCATAATTTCATAAAAAATGGGAAAACGATCGATTTTAGTATGTATGTATGTATGTTAGAAGTATCGTACTTTCAGGCCATAATCCTATGTACACTTCGTAACAATTTACTTTCCCGCTTTACTCTTCAGGGGTACACTATACAGACAAGTCTGAGTGTACCCTTTGAGTTTTTGCGGTGTAAATTATACTTAACTTTACTTGGGAAGTTATACCTATTGATTACAGACTATCTTAAATGTCGCGCTGTGTGGGACAACTGGTTTTAGCTCCTGGTTAAGGAGAAAGTTTTACTGAGTATTTACCCAGGCCATGGTGCTCGGAGTATCCTCAGTCTCTATGGTGTGTCAAATCATAGCCAAAGCGGGATTCGCACAGTGGCTGCCTGCCAGGCAGCTGTGCATTTTTAGTCCTGAGGAATTTTGATTCTATTTTTCCTTTTTTTTTGTAGTAAATCATTGTCGTGAGTCTCCAAACCTTACCCTTGGGATGGGCAATTAGCCCGTAACGATGGTGAGGTGGAAATTCCTATCAAAATATTACCTTCAATAACTTTTTTGAGTAATTCAAAAAGTTGAATTTGGATTTTTTTTTTATACTCGTTGTGCTGCTGTTCAAGCTTCCTACGTGATTCTCACTCCTATCGGTGCTGCCGCGTGGCCGCATAGTGTATTTTTTCTACAATGTGCACGTGGTGGTTCTGGAATTACATCCTTGTCGTGTGGATCGTATTCTGTGTGGCTCGTTGTTGCATCGGGGCGGTGTGAGTTTTGTGTGGGAAGCTTTGACAGCATCATCAATGTGGTATTCTGAGGTAGACTATATTTAAGGCGAAGACTGTAGTTTACACTCTTGTGTAGTGTTTCTTTTTTTGGAACTTTAATTTGTCAGGTCTAGTAAGTACCTATTATCTGGGTGATGAGCAGAAAACTCTGATCCCATTTTCTTTAGCTAGGTGTCGTAGGTTGTTTATTTTTTCGCTAGGTATTTACTTCCCTCCATTTAGCATTAAATCCTGTTTAAGATTAAGGCCCGTACGGGCAAATCCGGTGACGTTTCATATGTCACTGATTGTCCCGTTGGCCAAAATTAAACATTGTTATGATGGGACGTCCGCAATGGGCCTTATTGGCCTTGGCGGTGTCTGTGTGGATCAGTATTATGATCTACATGGTGCCCAATAAAAATAATAATAATAATAATAGCCAAAGCGGACTACATGTCACCTCTACACCTGCCTACCTTATATGGAACAGTTTTTCTATGGTACGTCCTCCGTCAGTGCAATCGAATTGAGGAAGAGAGGATACAGTATAGGGATGGTACAAGTTCTAGCAAGCGTACCACTTTGAGTAAGAGGACTCTCCCTCTATTAAGACTCGGCTCTGTCACGGTCAGAATGCTCACATACTCAAGGGAGTACATGCTTCTGTTCACAGATCTCCGTAGTCGCTCTCCATGTAGCCTCTTCTTACTTCCCTGTCCACCCCAAACTATACCTCTCTTTCCCCTCCTCTCAGCTCATATAGAGAGACAGCAGAAAAAACAGTTCCGCGAAGACAAGTGGATTAGGGTATCTCGTATGCAAAATATATTACTACATATGCTTTTCACTCAACGACAGCCCGTATCTCGACGTGCACCGTGCACCACTGAGCCCACTTGCCTCCCTGATCGATTTTAGTACTTAAAATACGAATTTTGCATACTTTCGAGAATTTCTACAAATTCATGCATTACCTGGAAAGAAGCAATTGTTTATTGTGATCACATGAATTTCGATGCTGGGAGGAAAAGGCCCTCCGTGTGTGTGTGGGAGGAAAAAGACCGGGAGGAAAACGTCCAGGAAGAAAATGTCCGGGAGGAAGATGTCCGGGAGGAAAATGTCCAGGAGAAACCTGTCCTACAACCGTATAGCTGTGAATTTGAACATAATTAGGCCCTACCAATCCTTACCTTTCGAATATTGCATTACATTTGCAGTGAGTAACCGGCAGTAAATTTAGATTTGGCAGGAAATTCAAAGACAATTTTGTTGATTCTTTGAAAAAATCAACTAATAAATCAAAATCATGTTAAATTATGTGTAAAATTAATTCTATTTACTTGCTTTCACCCGTTTCGTACCGCCTCATATTACTGTTGAGGCTGCCACTAAACAAAGGGCTTTAGCCAGTTGTTACATCAGCATAATATACCGTAAAGATTTTAATAACTCCCAGGAGGAGTTACGTCAAACTTCAAACTTTGCTTCAGACCCAGAAGTCATTAGATCTAGAGTATAAACAATATTTAAATCCATTTCTTTGGATTCAATGCCCGGGGAGTTACTAGCGACCCTGGAGTTAATAGAAGCTTTATGGTAAGTTGTAACAACAAACGTAAAAATTTAATAATAATAATAATAATAATAATAATAATAATAACAATAATAATAATAATAACAATAATAATAATAATATTAATAATAACAATAATAATAATAATAATAACAATAATAATAATAATAATAATAATAACAATAATAATAATAATAATAATAATAATAACAATAATAATAATAATAATAACAATAATAACAATAATAATAATAATAATAATAATAATAATAATAATAATAATAACAATAATAATAACAATAATAATAATAATAACAATAATAATAATAATAATAATAACAATAATAATAATAATAATAACAATAATAATAATAATAATAATAATAATAATAATAATAATAATAATAATAATCATCTATAACGCACAAAATTTGCATAAATGAAACTAACTCTTAACGCCGATTCTTAATATCAGAATGTTTTGTGACAATTAGGACCTAATATTGTAAACCACTTTTAAAGAATACATTGCAAACTTGTTAATAATTTCCAGTTTTACCCCCCCCCCCTAAATAGAACCAAAAGCAAATTAAATTCTTATAAAGTCAACATTTATTCGTTTCTTTTAGAAAACTAAATTGGCAAGCAAATTCAAAATAAGCAAGGAAAGCGAAATGAGAGTTGAAGGGATAAAGTACCGCTGAGTCTCTCCGAAGGTGACCCTTTGCTTAGTTCTACTAACTCGAAGAGAGGAGGACCGCGATGGCCCTTCCCTTGGCGAGCTATCAGAGCTCGGTGAAGGGGCCAAATCGACAGGGCTACAAGACACACATTACAATATTCCCATAAGCAATTATAACATTCCTTCTTTCACTTTTGAATAGAATGGTACGCGTTGTATACAACGTGAGTAATTATGCGATCAAACAAGCAATTAATCTTAATCTACTATTTTTTATTCGCGAAATCTAAGTTAAAGAGAAGCACTAAAAGTTAAAAAGGAATATAACATCTAAGCGTACAAGAATTAAGAATAATAACAAGCATATATACACTAAAATAGGTGCTAAAGATATACAACTAAATCCCAGGTGAAAAATAAGAACGATCGATTATGAAACACGGAAAGGCGATTCATAAAATATATTATGTTAGAATCTGTTCGTGCGAATTTGTTACACTGCCGTTGCCATCAATCCAGTGGTTTATATATGTGAAAAGAACTGGTTCCATCCAATAATTACAATAATTGAATTCATAGTAAACTACTAGCAACAAGCAAAATGTAGATTATCTAATAATTGTTAATTACGCACCACGCTACTGTTCATAATATGTCAGTATGCACAATAACCCCGCCACTCAAACAACGGGTAACTGCTAACAAATAAAATGCGGGAGTAATAAATAATAAAGCGTCAAATAAAACTCAAAAAGCGAAAGACCAGCGGCCAGCTGCTGACCTTCCAAGAGCAAACGGCGACTCAGAAACTGGAGAAGAAGTGGCTAAGGATTTTGACCTCATATGCAGCGGTTTAGAAGAACCCAGACCAAATTTGTCTTTAATACTGGCAGCTTTAGTGCTTTGTCGTCTCAGTTTTTTCATCCAGTCGCGACGGAAATCCTAAAATATCAAAGCACACCCTTCAAATAATCACCATGCAAGTAATCAAGTTGGCTTCACTTTTAATTTTTTGAACAACGCTAGTGGCCAGTACTTACTCTAAATGCAACATTTTCAAGTTCCTGAAGTCTCTTCCGCTCCTCTTCGATGATTGACGGCGTTGCTCCTTGTCGCTTGAGCTCAGCAATCAAAGTGACTTTTTCCTGCATTTCCTTTTCTAACAAGGTCCTTTTCTGTCGTGGACATAGAGTTAAGTCGGTCACAAAACTTGGGAGACTATCACCTGCTAGGGATCTGAGCCGTCGTAACGTAACTGATTCCTGCATGATTTAATATAAGATAAAAACCATCAACGGTATCCATGGATATCAAATCAAACTTGCCATCATAATTTGCTTGATACTCTTGATAACAAATTTGTTACCTGAGACATCGACCTTCCTGGGGTGCCCGATCCGTAATCAAGTAGATCCTGAGAGTTAAGCAGAATATCCCGGTCCGAGCTGTTTTCATCCCCCTCTTCTTCGAATGCTGCTAACGTTGTCAGAGTGTGGCCGAGAGCGGATAGTTGTTTGCCAATATTTACGTCAATATGCATGTCAACTCCTTCCATTGACCATTTAACGTTCAAAAACCATTTGGCATTTTCTAAATTAGAGTATCACGTTCATATTTTATCAGAAATAGCAAACACCTAACTGCTAAAACGATGAACTTTGACACATACGTATTTTTCTTAAATACAGGGTAAAGAGTAGCGTGTATGTGGTACAATCGTGAAGACCTTAACCAGTTAGTACAATAAAAGCAAGGACACATTGTGTAAGGCGTCGTCGGCCGTCGTTCATACAGGGTGGGGCACTTGTTTCCAAAAATTCTAGAGGTCTATAAATGTCAAGTTTATTCTTCGATTTAACTGACCAATAAACTAAAATAAGAAAATTTTGGGAGATTTGATTGATGCCACAAGCAAAAAAATCGACTTAGAATAAGTTGCAAAATTGGTAACCCGTGCTCGCATGTCACATATTATGCATCGAAGAAAATGGAAGTCATTTAAAACGCATCTTCTTCTCTTAATAAAAATTTGCAGTACACTGTTAGATAGGATAGTGGTAAGTTTAACGGGCACCTTTCAGCTGCTTCTCCTCCCTCAGTTTTTAACTATTTACAACTTTCATGGTACCATTCGACGCGCCTTGACGTTTTGTCGTCATTCTTTCGACAATATCTGGAAAATATTGCGTTTTGAATTTTGTATGACTGATTTACACTTTTTTACTCTGCGCCAATCACAGCGCTAGAATTCAAAATTTCAAAAATTAAGTGATTCTGAATGGCACAGAACTCGATATAAAATGTTTACTTCTATTTTTAAATTCGTCTTAACATGGAAAAGTTTAAAAACTGATTTAAAAAGTTTTGAAAGATAAAAAAAGTTCAGCTTAGCCAAAATATTATTCTTAACTAGATTTTAGGCCCCGGCCAGCCGGGGCATAAAGTCTAGTTATTATTATTTTGTCTACAATCAATACTTTACTATAGTCATTACTGACAGTGGAAAACGTATTTTTTTATTACTACTTACTACTGCTTCCATTGCCATCCACCATTATGGTCATTTATTGCAGTGCACTGCAATGAATTCAACACTGACGCTGACTCTACTTACTGTTACCATAGTGTGACTTTGAGATTGTTTGGATGCATCAACTTTGTTGTTGATAATAATTTGTAGATTATCAGCAACAATCTATATTTTTTTTGTCAACTTTAATTATTTTTTTGTCAACTCCGGAATTTAGAATATTACTAGCAGGTTAGCAACCCGATGGGTTGCGTTAAAAAATGTAATATACATTTTTCACTTTTATTTGGGATGGTTAATAAGGTTGTGGTCAAATCGACTTTAGGGTTGCCTTGTATAAGCTTAAACTAAAGGTTCTACTGGGTTGGACTGCGCAAGTTTTGACCGGATACTTGCCCGGGGTAAGCTTTAACCTCAACTTTGCATGGGTTAAGTTTTTCCCATAGACGTGGTAGGAGAGTAGGTTTTAACCAGAGCCTTTTCCGGGTTAAAGTATGGAATCCGACTTGCTCTGGGTAAGTACTGATCAGGTACTTGCCCAGGTAACGCAATAGTATAAGACTTCGATCAGAGGCTGGAACGGGATAAGTTACACTGTAGCGTTGGCTGGCTTAAGCATTCACCACAGACTTGCCCAAAATTAATGATTTGCCTCACCGGTCGCATGCTATTAAATTTGTTGAGCCCACAGGCTTTCTCGGGGTAAGTTTTTCCCAGGGATTTGCCCGTTTGCGCTATGGTCACGGACGTGCCCAGGGTAAGCTTCAATCACATCCTTGCCCGGGCTAAGCTTTGATTAAATGGGCCATCCATACATTTTGTTTGAGCTTTTTGTGCAAAACCCCCTCCCCCCTTTCAAATTGTCACTACTCTATCATTTCTCGATAGCCCCCTCTCCACTATAAACGTTTCAACTTTTTAAATAGTTGCTCAAAGAATTTTTATATTTTCTAAAGGTTAATATATAAATTTTTGCGAAAAATGAATTACATACTACATATTATATTTTATCAATATAATGTATCTGCTTTGATTTGCCGTAATCAAAAATTTAAAATTTATAAAAATTGCCTGAAACGTCATTTTCCTGAACCCCCCACCCCCTTTGCAGTTTCAACGTGTCATTGGCCTAAAACCCCTCCCCCCTTGAAACCTGAAACGTAATGCATGGATGGTCCCAAAGGCTTAACTGGGGCATGGTTTTGCCGCAGGCGCAATCCGGGTATGTTTTGATCAGAAACTTAACCTAATTACGCTATGGTCACCGACATGGCTGGGCTCAGTTTTGATTTCAGGTTAGCTCGGAATTAAGGCTTTAAATTAATAAGAGTTTAATAAGTCGTATTACATTCAGTCATTTATTGTTGTTTACGCATTGGATAGGTAAAACCTGATCGTGAGTCTTTTGTGCGATGTAAAATTCGCCCTATTTTGTTCAACATAATCTTTTACTTCCGGCTACAGCATATGCAATTTTATTGGATCACAGGCTTCGAATGGAAAGGACACTAATAATAACCTTGACTTGCCGACGCGTCAAGCGGTACCATTAAAAGTGCAAATAGTTGAAAACTGAAGCGCACACAACGTGTAGTGGCATTTAACAGGGACAATCCCAAACCTCATTATTATGCAATTTTAATTAAGAGATTAAAAAAATAAATTATTACTGTTAGGGAATTATTATTACGAAGCATGCAGCGAAGCGTGCAGTAATGCATAAGTAGTAGACATGGATACGATGCAGTTGTAAGTTAGACAATAGTAAACTTTAGTTAAATAAAATAATAAAATTAGATTAGTAATTTTGTTGCCAAGTTCAATCTTTTTTTATCGGCTTGCATTTTTTTTCTTAAATATGGCGTTCAAGTTAGAGGTATTTGCAATTACTAATCTAGCTCTGTACCAATCAGGACCCTGGAATTTTTAAAAATTCGAATTTACAGGCTGTGATTGGTGCAGAGCTAAAAAGTTAAAACGGGAATAATTCAAAAAAGTGTCAAAACACTAAATTTTCCGAGACAATACCGGCATCCGCTTGGCCAAGGGCTATCTAATGACACCCCAATAAGGGGTAAATTCCTAAAACTGTAGGAGGAGTACACTGTAGAAGCTGGCAACCCCCCGTAACACTGCACGCGTTAATTAAGAGATACTAACAAAATATTTTTTCGCTCATCAGTGTAATGCAAAGGTCGCCAAAAAAAATCGCCTAGCCTTGCCTGGCTTTTTTTAGCATAAAACTTGGAGCCTACCTTACCCTGCTTATTTTATTGTCAGCCTTGCCTTTAGCCTACCCTTTTTTCATATTTTGTCTGAGCCTATTTAAGCCTTTTTTTAAAATTAAACTGCCTTTTTTTGGCTTTTTTCTGAAATTCTAAAAAATTTAATTACCAAATGAAGTTAATGAGAAAACCAGCGCGTTAGCTAAACCCCAAAATACTTTAGCCAACCAGCAAGCTGTTTTCGGCACTACCAGTTTTGATTTTAATTTTATAGGTATGCATAATGTGCATGTTTAGGTATCAAGTAATTTTACTTTTTTGCCTTATGAAGCCTTTTTTTATTAAAGTCCTTTAAAATTAAATAGGCTAAAAATTAGTCTGCCTTAAAGCCTTCCTTAGAACAGGTGCCTTGCCTAGCCTAGCCTTTTTTTTGCTGAAAAAGTCAAGCCTGCCTAGTCTTATGCCTTTTTAAGGCCCTGTTTATAGGCAAGGCGGCGATCATTGGTGTAATGCTTTACTATAGTCAATACTGATAAACAAATTAAGTAAACAAATTTGACGATGCATTTTTTGAGCGGGATTACGTGCCTCACGAAAAAAATTAGAATTAGTGACTTATTAGGTAGATAAATCTTACCACAAGTTTTAATAAATCTTAAGAATCTAAATAGTATGCTTTTCTGGCAATAAATCATTATTATTATTATAGTAACTATGAGGACTTAAGTCATCTACTAATTAAAAACTGAACAATAGGAAGGGATAGGCGTCAATCAATTCCCACTACCGATCACTGTATATTTTGTGTGTGTAAGATGGGCATAGTAATATCAGCTGTGATTTGGATTGGATGGACATTACAAGCATATTCCCGATCAAGCCTGCGAGAAAAACTTATCCCAGCCAAGACTACTTAACGTAAAACACTAATATAATTTTGATCCAGGCAAGCATGTGATCAAAACTGAACCTAGGCAAGCCTGCTCTCAAAATTTAACCCAGGCAAGCATTTAGCAAAAACGTAAACCTGGGAATGAATGTGGCTATAATGTAATCCGTGCAAGCCTTTGTCCAAAGCTTAAATCAAATATAACAGTAAGAGATTTTTAAGTCGACGGTTATGGTATTCAGCAGTAAATCCATCGTGCAACTGGTTACGCTGAAACCAACCTTTTATGCGAGGCTGGTGTATACGGTGACAGAGAGCAATGATCACAAAAAGCATAATCGCGGGCAAGCATGTGAGAAAACCTTACCCCAGCCAAGATCTGTGGTAATATCTTAACCCAACCAACTTTGCAGTAAAATTTTAACCCAGCCAATACTATGGTAAAGTTTTAAACCAGCCAATTCTGTAGTAAAATTTTAACCCAACCAATACTGTAGTAAAATTTTAACCCAGCCAATACTATGGTAAAATGTTAACCCAGCCAATACTGTGGTAAAGTTTTAAACCAGCCAATTCTATAGTAAAATTTTAACCCAACCAATACTGTAGTAAAATTTTAACCCAGCCAATACTATGGTAAAATGTTAACCCAGCCAATACTGTGGCAAAATTTTAACCCAACCAACACTGTAGTAAAATTTTAACCCAGCCAATACTGTGGTATTGTTGAAGGTTCCAAAATACGCGTACCTTGATAGCAAAATATATTGCGCATTACTTTAGTGTAGGTTCGATGTGTAGCTCAATAAGCTTAATATTAGTTTGACTGTTTGGTTTCAATTTTAGCGGGCGTAGAATTCCGTCCTTTAAAAAGATTCGAATGTCCTGAATGTTGTTTTTTGATGGCATAAAGGGAATAGGCAGTATTAAAAAGGGATAAAGCAGTGGCTGGAAGTAATCAGGTTGACCAGAATTGTGGATGGTTTGAAGGTTTTTCTTTATTGTTTCCATCTACGAATAATGCGCAGGAAGCATTTCATAGAGTTGTGAAGCTAGAAGAAACTGACCGTGAGCGGAAACCGATAGGTAAGTTATCAATCAACAGGTGCCTAAATGTGTATACACATTATGTTACACACAGTATATGAATATTCTAATTTTCTAATTTCTTTACTTAGCAATGTTCCTACCGACTTTGCTACAAATGGCTATGAAGTATTCCTGTGAGCGCTGTCCTGGATACGTTAAAGAGGTAGCTTTTGTTCAATGGGGATTCCAGCCATATTTGCTCGCTGTTCAGAAAGCTGCATATCAATGGCTTAAGCTGGAACCGTCTATCGTACACTATTCTGTTCAAGACAACATAGAGGTTTCTTACGTTCAACCCTCAACCAGGGGCATTATCAACAAGTCCACTATTACTCAAATGCAGCGACGTTACAGATCATTTTCAAAGTTTGAAAAACTCTATTTCGCAGCCTACATTGTGACTTTCAATCACTCCGAATGGAAAAAATCTACGTGTTCATGCGCTTCGTTTTTGAAGAGATATGTGTGTAAACACATCTTTGGTCTCGCAGTAAAACGCAACTTAATTGAGTTCGCATTAGCCGCAAAAGTTGCCAAAATCAACATCCAACGATTTAAGAGAGGAAGACCTACAAAAGCTAGTCGTCAGCCACTAATTCGACAATAGAATTTAATTTTAACTTATTTAATTTCAATTTATTTTTTTATTCCAATTTATTTCATTTTGAAGGACGAATTCATCTTATTTAACCTAATTGCAATTTTTCAATGGTGCTTTTAATGTAAAACGCAATATCTTGGTTTCAAATTTTCATTTTTGTGTTTACAAAAATTTTTTCAAAATGAAATAAAAACTGCCTATTCCATACAAAAAGTGACCACTGCCAATTGCCTCAGAACCAGGACTGCCTATTTCCTACGACGTAATTCACTGCCTATTCTCCCCCCCCCCTAACTGCCAATTTCCATGCAGCCTTTTTTGATAGCAGCCAATACACTACTGACGAGAAATCAATCCGAGTTTTACTTAAATAGTTTCAACTAAAGTCGCAATTCCGAATAACTGGCAAAAGGTTTGGAGAATAAAATTAATTATTAATAATATCCGTAAAAACTAACAACCTCTTTGATGGAATACTAAAAAAACTCTAATGGGGTTTTGACCTCTGCCATAATATTCTGTTACTGCCTTTTCCGCAGTTAAAACTGCATTCCTAATAGGAATTTTAGTTAAGCGTGTGAATTTGCTATTTTTTAAAATACCAAAGTACCTTGTCAGCGCAGCATTTTTATTATAATATCTTCTTTGAAGTTGTTTAGAAACAAATTGTTATTTTCATAATCAAATCGAATTTTGGTACAGTAAAGTCCGACTATAAGGGAACTGGGGGGACCGGCATTTTTAGTCCCGTTTAGCCGAATTCCCGTTTAACCATGTAAGGGAATTCCCTATACAGCGATAGTTATTTATTAAGTAACACTTGATTTTCTAGTAATTCATTAACCATATCAAGCACATCAGAAACTTCTATTGCAATAGGTTCAATTAAAGTTACTTTTTAACAATCTGCAAATCCAAATTGAGTGTAAACTTGTTTTCTAGAATGAATTTTGTCATATTTCACTTGAATAAACGGCACTTTAGAATAGTAAGTCCCTAGAAAAAACGGTGATAAACCTAAGCAGTTTGTATGCTTTTTACTAAAGTGTACATAAAAGTTTGCATTGGAATCACCAACTGTAAACTCAAATTTATTGTCGCTGTTCCATGAAATTTCAAATTTTTCTGCTATATGTATTTGCAAAACAAGATTACTAAAATACTTTTTAAACTCTGCGTAACCGGAATTGTCAATATCTTTTAGTATAAGTACCAAAAACTTACATTTTTGTGTTATTTTAACTAAATCCTCCTTAGCTTCCCATTTTTAAGGCTTAACTTTATACTGTGTACCATCTGGTATTGGATTAAACACTGCTGAACTTGCAAACTCAGTCGATGTGTAGTATCCATACAAAAATTTGGTTCAGTTAAATCCTAACAGGGTTGCCAATTCGTTTGATATTGTAACATGTTAATTACTTTTAGGTAAAGTATTGTATATGGTAATATTTATAATAAAAGGTTCTGTGTTTACAAGTTAAAATAAAAATCTTAGAGAAATTTCAACATTTGTAAGCGGTATCATAGCATCTGATATCTGTTCATATAATAAAACCGAATTTTGCTTTCAAGAAACACCGTAGTAAATTCAAATGATTTTAAATTTAGAAAAAATAGACCTGCAGGTATGAAAGGTACAGGTTGCTGCAATTCTATTGGCTAAGTAACTATGTCATGTTTTACACTATGACAAGATGGAATTACGACAGGTGGTTTCGAATTGTACAATATACCCAGCATACCCACTTTATACGGATTGGTTTCAAATTCAAGCCCAGAGCTTAGTAGTTGACACCTAAAACTTGAACTCGTGGTTTTTGGAGCTTGTTAAAAACATATGTGTGACACTAGTCAGCAAAACGTAAATACTCCTATTTTGACAGTACATATTGATGTTTAGGTATTTAAAGTATATTAAAAAACACGTTTAAATCAAATAACTATGCTTTACAACTAATATTTTGAAATAGCGCAATAAAAACGATTCCAGATACTTTTATACATTTTCATTTGTTGTAAGTATAACTTAGTAGACATTGGATAATTACTAGTGAGGCTGACAAATTTTGAATAAAACAACGTTTTAAAAATCTAGTAACGCATTGAAGTTTCATAAATTGACTAAAAACTATTTAGGTACTAACTACTTAAAAAACCTGACAAGCATCACTGTTCAACAACGCTTACAAAAATATTTTCTAAAAATAGGGAAAAAATATTCTAGAAAAATTTAAAAAGCGAAAAATATTCTACAATCCTTCAGGTTTAGCAATGCATGTGTTAACAAATTATATTCTCACAGTGTGAATAACATAGTGACTAGGGCATGCAAAAACGAAAAGTTTTGAGAAAACGAAAAAAACGATAACGAAAGTCCCAAAAACGAAAAAAAACAAAAAAACGAAATAAAAACGAAAATTTTAACCAAGCTTAATAAAAACACTGCACTACAAAAACTAAGTATTTAGATCCCATTGATTTATTTATTTAACTTCGCTTTTAGTTGCAATGGTGTTAAAATTATTTAAAAGCTAAAAAGAGTTGGAAGAATTTAGGGCTTTAAAGTAGGCTTTTTCAGCTCTTTCGAAACGCTGGTTTCAGTTTGGCTTTTTCGTTTAAAATTAGTGTAATCGGCTTCGCTAAACGGCTTTTCAACTTCTGTATGGTCTAGACTTAGTATTAGTATATGATCGTTTTGATTGCATGGTTGTACAATTAAACTAAAACGCAAGTATTTAACTCTTAATAGTCTATAAGATAGTTTGATTAATATTATGTAATTAATCCTATAAACGTATATTGGTAAATAAGTGCGACGTACGAGCTCAAACTGCTATCAAAACAAATTTCGACACGAGAAAGCATGCTCGTGGCCATATTACAATATGTCTCCGAGTTTTTGAGTTCTTTTCGTGTTTTATTGCTAAGCTAAAATTTTCGTTTTTTCGTTTAAAAAAACGACATTTTTTGGCGAAGTAACTAAAAAAACAAAATAAGTAAATTGTTCGTTTTTTTCGTTTTTTTTCGTTTTCGTTTAAACGATATGCATGCCCTAATAGTGACGCATTCGCCTTAAGGTTTTATAATTTAGCTGGGAAATTATCCAGGTGCTAACTGATTAAAAACCTTATAAGCGTTATATTGTTAAACAACATTTACGTAAATATTTCTTTTTAAAAAAATGACGAAGATAAAATCCCGGGAAAAATTGTGCTTAAGGGAAATTTCCTACAACCAATTATGTCCAACATACGATGTTTGTCCACAGCAATCACACTGGATACTTTAGTAATTTTATACTGTACACTTTTTAAAAAGTAAAATTGTTCTTGACTATTATTTGAATTTGCATTGACCAAGAAAATCTTAAAAGCAGCTATGCAAATTAGATTGTGCATTGCATGGCGTCAGACAAGTAGGTAGTTAAGTTAATTTTTAGTTGGACTGCTTTCTATTATTCCAAAGTTAAATTTGAATCTCATGTTGTTATTATTATTACGTGTATATAAACCATGTAACGTATTTTGCATCTATAATAATAATATTAATTATATTATTGTAGTTGTACTTTTGCTGATTCTTATTATTTTAATGTTAAATTCAAATTTTATAATATTATTATTATTACATGAAGAAACCATAATACGTATTTTGCATCCATAATAATAATAAAAATAATAACTTGTGAGTATGTATGTATGTTAGAAGTATCGTACTTTCAGGCCAAAGCCTATTGCACACTTCGAACAATTTACTCTACTGCTTACTCTGCAGAGATACACTATATACAGACTAGCCCGAGTGTACTCTTTGAGTATTGCAGACTTGTAAATTATACTTAAACTTACTTGGGAAGTTATACCTATTGCTTACAGTGCTTACACACTCCAGAGTCCAGAAGCAGTATCAGTTACCGTGGAGTGCCAGATCCATAGCAAAGGAATACGCTCTATGCCTCTCCTCACCTTGCCTAAGTATGAGGCTGTTTTCTATGAGACAACCTCTGACAGTGCTATATCGAATTGGGGAAGAGAAGGCATCTAGTGATCGGACAGGTTCCAGTGACGCACCACGAGTTAAGCACAAGGGACTTTATTACTGCCCCATTAAGACTCGGCTCCGTCCCGGTCGAAGTGCTCACGTGCTCCAAGGAACTCATGCCTCCGCTCACAGATGTCCATAGTCGCTTATCATGTAGCCACTTTTTACGTCCCTGTCTATCCCACACTATTGCCTCTATTTCCTCTTTTCGCAGCACATTAGAGAGCCAGCAGAAAACAGCCACGTAAAGAAGTAGTGGATTAGAGTATCTCGCATGCAAAATGTATTGCTACATATGCTTTTCGCTTGTCGAAAACTCCTATCTCGACATGCACCGCGCACCACTGAGCACATTTGCATCATTTTCCTAAGCAATTCTACTTTTTTTCACATGCTCTTTTTAAAATTAAATATATCAGGCCGATTCGGCGGGATCACCTCTGACCCCTATCTTAAGCCTAAGGACAACTTATTTTAATTTAACACAATTCTTTGAATATTTATTAGTTATTTTTATTAAATTACCTAAATCAAGAAATTGAAAAATAAATATATAATAAAATTTTACGATAGTATCATAACTTCGTGGTACCATAACTTCGAGGATCATATAACTCAGATTTTGGTTTTATAACTTCGAGGACCATATAAGCAGGAGACTACTGTATTAGAAAAAACCTTTCAGACAATTTAGCTTTTAATACAAAGGAACTTACATTTTGATTCAGATTTTAATTTCATTACAAATGAATAATTCGATTTCGGTTTCATTAGCAGCAACTGTTTATATTTGAACTTTGATTGCATCAATAGTAAATTTTAGATTCAGATTTAAAGGATTTTATTATTAGGAAAACGTCACATTGAGTTTCTAATTTAGGTTTCATTAATTTTGAATAATTAGATTTAGATTCGATTTGATGTTAATTTCAAATAAATTGTTTTGCTGCGTTTAAAATATTTCATGAGATGATAATTGTTGTATTAGGAAAAATTACAGCAAACATTTCTTAAAGTTAGAATTTAGTTTGTATTAGTATTTTGTAAAGTGTAAAGATTCAGTGACGTGCGTTTGGGGTTGTTGTTGTTTGTATTGTATTTGAAGAAGATCCAGTAACATAAAGCTACTGGAATGCACGAACATTTTACTACGAACATGCCTTTATTTATGAAAGTTGGTTTGTTTACTCGTTATAAAGTATGCGTGAGCAAGAACGAGAAACGTTCGCACTGAACTTTAAATGTAATCTCTAAGCGTACATGTATTAAGTGTCTATGCCTATGAGTTGATCAAAATTTACAATAAAATCAGATCATACACCATAGTACTGGTATTTTTAACAACAGCAGAAGTCGTTAGTGGAATGCAAATTCCCGAAATACCAGCACATAGTCTAACTTGCATGTAATTAGGCGAAGCTAACATATTCTAGCGATTGCCGGTAGTGCTAGTGGCTAGTGTCAACGTGCCCGAACATACGTTGTGACAACTCCTAAATAGTTTCAGTTTCATAAGAGCAGCAATGTGACCAGCACTTCACCTTCACTAAAGCTACATATCTTCCTACTTGTTAGTTTTGACAATATGCAAAACAGCTTTGTTATATAGATATACACACATATAGAATTGTTTTTGGCGTTGATTAGATTTACCAGTTATTCGCAATTAATGGGTGAATGGACCCGTCAAACTTCATTATTAGAATACAAAGAAACAAGAAACTAGCAAGCTGCGCTTGCCACAAGATTCAAATGATTTTTAGTCCTTTAAGTTTTTCATAATTTTCATGAAATGTAGTACTCAATTTCCTCTGTGAACAAAAACAAATACATTAAACACACTCAGTTTTACACGGCCTACTCAATACACATTAAATCGACTCAGTGAAGTTAATTGTTTAATAACAATATCCGGTTAAGTTCAGACCACGTTGAAGCCGTTAATCAATACAGCCGATACATATATATTTCCGACAGATCAACTGGTTGAATAATGTCTAAAAGAAGAAATAGATCCGAATCCAGCTCAAACTCAAAATCAGATCCACTTACTGCAATAATGAAAAAACTCAAAAAACTGGATTCCATGGAGAAGATTAATTTAAAGTTGAACGAATTTGACAGTCGGATACGAAGAGTGGAAACTTGACTCAGTGCAATGGACAAAAATCTCGGAGCAGACAAGTCATTCATTCTAATCCATGGAGCAATCGACGAAGACGATCCTCTTAAAACGGCAATAAAAGTGATTACAGAAATATTGGAAATCAGACATGTCATGTACTATCGCAAAAAGACTAAAACGTAAAACTAATGACGGTGAGGAGGAGAAAAAACAATCTCTACTACTAGTCCAGCTGCCGATCAAAAGTACAGAAATTGACGTGCTAATGCAAAGCAAGAAGCTCATAAAAACCCAGTACAAAATTAGTGAGAATCTTACAGTTGAAGAACAGAAAATTAAAAAAGAAATGATAAAAGAAATCAAAAAGCTGATGGATGATGAAAAAGTCGTGAAAATTAAAGCTTTCAACAAGTGCAGGTATTTTGGGGGAATATAAATGTGCCAATTTAAATTAAATTTAAAAAATATTTTAGATTTCCAATGCTGCCATCAGGTTGAAGCAAAAAAACTAGGAATGGAAGCATAAGCAATAATTTACGCGTTTCAACGAACCTGATTGCTGATGTTGAGAAGTGGTTCTTGAGCAAACTTCATAGGTTCCTTCAGATACAACACAAAAGTTCATCACAGTCGGATCATGTAAATTAGGTTTCCAGTCGTCCATTGAAACCATGTCATCGGAAAATCTGAAACAAAGTCCAGTGAATCGGCCTTTGCTTACTAAAGACCCAGAGCTACATGCTGAAATGCTGGTACTTTCTAATGTTACAATCACAGCACCTCTATTGTCTCCACCAGTTTCTCCTCTTGCTCCCCAGCACTATTTTTATTAACAATAAAGTACATTATTACTGCATAACCATAAACAATTAATTATCGATTTAAAAAAATTTTGAATTTAGAAATCATACATGAGGAGACGGATTTAGAGGAATAGATATTCCCATATCATCCACTGTCAGTTGAAGAAACAATATGCTGGGCTGCTCATTAAGCTCATTTATCTGAGGTCTATCAATAATCTGTTAATGAAATGTAAACTTTTACAATTGTTTAAAAATACAAGCTTTTAAAATTTAATGTATGTTTATATGCTGAGTAAATCTCAAACATAAACTGATATTAACTGAACACTTAGCAAAATCGGCCTGTTTTTGAAGTTTCAGTTAGTTGGTTTTGCGTCTGCTGATTTCCTTCTCGAACTTATAAAAGTGCAATAAGATAAAAGCAGTTAGTGAGTTTCTATGATATTGCATTGGGCGAGAAACAAGTAACTTAAGTAACTGATTGTTTTTAAAGGGGCGTCAATACATTGAGGCGTCGCGGCGGTAATAAAACGGCACATGGCGCTGTTAATAAAATGTCACATGGCGCCGTTAATTAAACGCCGCAGCGTAACTAAATCGCCGCGCATTAAGCGCTGATAAGGTTTGTATAAATAGCTGATAGGGGACTCAGACGCTTGCCAAAGAGTTGGTATTAGGATATTGGCCCGTAAAAATGTCATCGTGACAATCAAATTAATTTAAAATGTAAACATCTAGATTGTAAAGAATGCAAATACAAAACACAACTTTAATTACATGCAAAAAAACAATCTATTACTGTTTTTTAAATTTTGTGCTTGACGCATTACAAAAAAAATATTTTTAAGTATATATCTTGGTTTTTATAAGTTAGTTTTCATCGCTTAAGCTTGTGCTAAAATAATTAAAATACAATAATTTTTATTTATAGATCTGCTTTTCCGGCATTACCCATAACATACAATAAAATAACATACGTTTACTTTTTAATTATTTTACACAAATTAGGAGAAATTATAAATACCAGTTACACCTAATTATTACGTTTGTTTAGGAACATATACATTGAAAGGTCTAGCGACTTTCGACCAGAACGACATTACGTCGACGACAGTTCGAAGAAAGACATTTTGCCTAAATACATTGCGTCGAGTGGACATTGAGCCGACGACGTTGCGTCGATAGACATCGAGTAGGAGACTCTGCGTCGACGGACATTACGCTGGTAGACACTACGTCTAATTACGTTACGCCGATAGACATTACGTGGTTGTTTAATTCAGTGCTAACTGAAATGGGATAATTTTATATAAACGAAAAGAAAATGAGGAGTAGAGAGAAAGACAGCTTTATTTAATTAAATTCGGCCTCGTACTCCAGTACAGATAGCACAAAGGTTTCAGTATGCGTGTTGTGTGATAATCTACATTTTATTTTTTTCAACTTATGAAGAAACTAATTTATCGAGTAATACCAAACAAAGCAAAATATGTGAACACAGTTATTTTGGCAATATAAACACCAAACAACACAACAATGTTACCCATATTCTGTAAATAAAATTAAAAATAACAATTAGACATAAACCAGCAGAATCTAACATCAGGCCTCACATTATTATTTGTAATTTATGTACAATAGGTACGCCGTAACTGTTTAACATACACAATAATTATTATTGATATAAAAAATCTGTTTGCCAATCACATATTCGTGTTTCCGCTAAAACTTTAAAGTGTTATCTAAATAGTACTATCAGACTGAATAACTGTGTTCTGCAAGAATTCTTTAGTAAAAATAGGACTGAATTAAAAACTATTAAAAAATCTCCTTTATACCATTGACGTCTTCACATATACATACTTAACTAAAACAATAAAAGTAGTATCTAATTATTACTAGTGTAATGAATTACTGTTCTATGGAATAACTTCATCTTAAAAATAAACAAACAAAACAGCGTAAACTAAAAATTACTCACTGTCACTATCACTGGTCACAACATTGGGACCAGAATATGTAAACTGAAAATTTAAGGTAATTCCCTCCAAATATTTTTCGATAGACTTATTAGAGTACGACAGTACGAAATGAAACACTGCTTAAGCCTTTGTGTCAAATCTGCAAAATCTTTTATTTGTTTGGGCTTATACCCTGCATTTTCTCGTACCATTACCTGCTCCCTAGCATGTTGCTCTTTCTTAATGCTGGAAATAAGTCTTTTGAACCCGGGTTTTGATGCCTGTAGTCTGCTGCTTAATCGTGCGTGAAATCCTTCACATGAATTAGTAGTCCGTTGTAAATCGTCATTCAGTATTTCACTCATATTCTAAAACTCAAGGGGAAATCGAAAAAGTATTTTTGTTTCTGAATAAAAGTGTAATCCCAAAGCCAGAATTTAAATGAAAGTAAAAATAGCGACTGACGATATGCGTGAGGTAAATTAAACATTAATTTGTATAGGATATGATTAAAATATGCAAACTTAGAATACAACTTGCTTTCATTTATATTCAGATGATTATATTTCGTTTTGAAAATTAAAATATTCAGATGCTCAAATAAACTATCCTGGAAATTCGTTATCGACGGACTTTATTTCAACGCATTGTCTGTCGTCCAACCACATTATACGTAATGTCTTTCGACGAGATGTCTTCGTCGAAGAGTCCACTACGAACTGTCTGACGCCGTACTGTCGTGAGCACGCAATGTCGCCTACGAACTGTCGTTCGACGAAAAGTCGTTCCGGTACAAAGTCGTAGAATCCATTGAAAATGAACTGCTGTTTACTGAGAGTGATTATAAGGTGATGTATAGCGCCCATGTTACTTGTTAAAGTTACAGAAAATTGTTTGTACTACACAATTATTTATGTTTTGTCTAGATTGATCACAAGAAAGTTTTCTATACAATACTCATACAGTATATCTAATTAGGTTTGAATTGCAAATTTAGTTTCGGCTCAAGTAACATAGTCATCTGCTAGCATACGTGAGTCAATCAAGTTGCAACCGCCTGGACCTACTGAAACAACTCCACGCTCTTGCATATATTTGTCAATATCGCATAAGTATAGTAAAGAAAGTAGTGTGCTAAGAATGTCGCCTTGCAGTACACCCAGTGTTGGGAACGTTCAAGTAATAAGAAACGCAAAATGGTCAAATTTTGACCTATTTACTAAACGGAAGCGTTACGTAACGGCATGTTAAAGCATAGAAAAAATTGGCTGACACTGACTCACTAACATACCCCGACTGCGTTACGTATTGCTTAAACGTTCCCTTATATTAAAGTATTTTGAATAGCCTTTCGGTGCTTTGACCTTCATGTTTGCAGTTATAAATTGACTGTATCACCGAAATAATTTTTCCAGAAACACCAAAAGAGTTAAGCTTCAGAAACGGTCTTGAAAACATTATGCCGCCAAAGGCGCGCCTAACGACATCAAATAAAGCAAATACCTTTCCTAAGCTTAACCTGGATAATATTTGTGAGAGTAAAAATTTGGTCAACGCATCCTGTATTTGTGACAGAAGTTGACGAAATGGGCTCAAGACGTATGCAACTCTTAATAATGTTTAATCCCAGACGTCTCGTGACCCTAATTGACTTAACTATTGACTATTGGCTTATGCACGACGTCTTTAAATTAAAATCGGTTAATATTCGGACATGTGCATAAGAATTAGGTGATTAAAGTCGTGATTTTTGCACATTATCAAATAGGAAAAAGTAGTAGTACTATAAGTAATTGTGATAACCCCTAAATGTGATCAGTGGCCGCTATTCATATATTATTGCCTTTAAAAATCTGTCCTACCAATATTTATACAACCTATAGTCTCAACTATCTTTACTACTGATTTCAGCTTGTTTCCTTAAAAACTTTTGTTTGTTTTTTAAAAAAAGTTTTGAGTACGTTTTTGAACTTTTCACATTTAAGACCCTACTTCACCATTAACTTTAAATGTGTTGATCACATTAAGAGCACTTGGGCTGTTGTAAGGCTTTCCGCAGTTTTTTCGTACAATGACCTGTATGTCTTGCAACATTAAATTTTCGACACTGAGTATTGTTTGTCCATACAGTATTTAAAGAGTAGAATAATGATAGCTTCTTTTTCATTGTACGTTGTCTGTGGAAAAAGATGAAAAGTGAACTCGATCACACATACGCACTACACTACTATTTATTTAATTATGCAAAGTGCATTGATTTCATGATGAAATCGTCTTCTTCTGCATGTTAGTTAATTGTTTTAATGTATTCAGACAATTTCCACATATGGTATTTGTAATACCAGTATGTGCAGATTTAAAGCTATTAATATAACAAAAAAGGAAAATCATCTCAACGATAGTTGATATTACAATACAAAGAAATAAATTTTGCATACCATTTGTTAAACTACCAGTGACAGACAAAAGCCAAATAAACGAGTCGACTTCGTTCACTGACTGGGCCACCGGTCATTAAAAACAAAAATTTGAGGGCTTGTCACAACTCATTTGTTTTCTCCAAGCTCATGAGATTTTAACACTATCGCATCCATTAAAAAGTTTCAGACGTAAAAAGAATTTCCCTCCCAGCTCACAAAGAGGTAGTTTTTATAAGTAAAAGGGATCGCCGTTCACTAGTTTTGGAGCATGTAAAAGTGATCGATCGTCTTATACTGTAAACGACCAGTATCTATTAACTGAACACCCACCTACATAAGCTAATCATGTTAGGTACATAAGTAAGGGTTCAGCTTGTGAGACAGCAGAGGCAGCAAGAACTGAAACAGTAAAGTAACTGTTTTCCTTATATAGCTCCGAATTAAAAAAATAATCAGTAACTTTGGGTACTTAAGTTACTTGTTTCTCGCCCAATGCAATATCATATGAACTCACTAATTGTTTTTACCTTATCGCTCTAAATGTACAAAAACAGTTACTTTCAGTTATCCGTTCTAGAAGAAAATCAGCAAAAGCAAAACCGACTAACTGAAACTTCAAAAACAGGCTTCAGTTTACCCTTATATGCTTATTAAAGTTACCAATGGAGCAGGCATTGCAGCTAAAACTTCGGTATTCAACGAGCTTCTTTGTTCATTCCAATATTCATACGCATTCTTGTAGTTTAACCAAACAAGAATGGCTTTATCTACGGCAATAGGTTGAACATATATTAACGGTCGTGTTAAGGTAATTAAAACCACTTCCTTGTCAGCATCTGCACCACTCATTTCATCAGAGAGGGCATTTCTTAATCCTACAGAGGATTTATTTTTGAAAGATAATCAAAAATATTAAGCTGATCCGAAAATATCAGGAATGCTAAACGATTTCAACTGCAATACGTTCTACGACTTACCGATCCGAGTTTTAAAAAATGCATACTGCTGGTACTCTGACTCAGCCTCTTCAAAAACCATATTGCGAATTAATTGTCCCAAACTCACATTCACATTTACATGAGCTTTGATGAATACTTTATTGTTGTATGGAGGTTGGCGAGGATGGGATGAAGACGAATTATTAGTTGACATTGTGTTAGTTGGAAGTTTTGTTTGAGTTTGATTCGCTTGGTTGTGTATATAAGTTGTGGTCATTCCTTGAACTCTATTAGACATCTGGAATTCCAGTTGACCTGTCTCCAGCCGAACAGCCGTGTTAGTAGGCGTTGTGGCCGTAATTTGAACACTCTGAAAATTATTTATAATGCAGTAGTCTATCTAAAACACCAGAATCACACCAAGCTGCGACTTTATCAAAGTATAAATACCTAAAATACTTACCTGAAGGTTTACAATTAATGTAAATAGTAAGCTTCTAAAGGAACCTGAGCTTTCATCATCCCAAAAAGGAACAGGTTTGTCGCCCCCTGACATTTTTAATACGACTTCATTTACTTCCTTCATAAATACCTAGCGTGTTACAAACATAACGTAGAATAATCAAGGATGATTCGAGTAGACGACAACATAATGGCTTTATACTTCATAACATAAAAAAAATTACTTTTTGAACAAAAACTAAATGATTTAGCAAATCCGTGGTGAGACAATGCTCAAAAGTTCCAATGTTTGCTGTGGAGCTCAAATAGCTCCCATGACGTAGCACAACTCCATCTAAAATTTGTGCATCTAAAGGACCTTTTCCATCCTGAATATACTCTGCCAAAACATCAACCCCAGGAAGAGAGATGCTGGCAGCTGATGGCAAGTTGGCTTCAGCTGATGGTATCTATAAACGCAAGGTTACATAAAATGACTACATTTCTCCTAATTTTTATCCAGGAAGATAAATGAAGAATTGCACAAAAATTTACAGTTAATTTGGTTGTAAAACTCAAGGTGTGAGTGGGTAGCTTGATTTGAAATTTTGCTTTGCTTCCAGTTACGCCACAACTTTTAACATTTTCCATCTTGTATTGAGCTTGCAAGGAAGGCAATAAAGCAGCGGTAATGCTTAAACTCTATTAGAAAGTACTCAGTTAATGATGTTTGGTGTTTGTAAAAATATGATGTGTAATGTGTATAAAAGTGTTTATAAATTTTACCTCAACCACAAGAGTAAATTGCATTACTAAAGGTTGAAAAAGCGCAGTATCGGATGCTTTTTTGCGCTTTTCGGGAACAGCTTCCGGAACCGTGTGGGGTGGTAAATGTGGCAAGTGAGCTGCAAAATCAGTTTCATCAAAGGTAGTTCCTCTAGATATTCGACTGGAAGTTCGATTCACACGAAATTCCTAAAGCATAGAAGTTCAAGGTAAGGTAGTTGCCAAACAAATAGCTATTTTATCAATTTTTTAATCCGGGTACAATTTTTAACAACACCTGTAATGTGCTAGACAACTGCTTAGTACTTCGAGTCATCATTCCATGGAGTACGACAGGGTGTTGAGGAATATCAATATTTACCGGCCCAACCTGTAGAAGGGCACAGTTTTTATCCTTCGATCTTTTGCTTATACTCGAGTATAAAGCTCCTGACTTTGAGATAGAAACTTTCACAACGGTTCTAGAGGAAACCACGAATTTGCTGTAATGCTAGTTTTGAAAATAAAAACACTGGCAATACATTCTATAAGAAAATAGCAATTATTACTGCTGATTAGGAGCAACTCCTTCAAGTAAAACGATCATTGCTTGACCAACATGACCTGTAAGGCTAAGGTCTACTGCAACTGGCCTTAATTTTTTTTTGTAACAGCTAGATGCCTGAAGATTAGCTATTTCAGCCTCCAATTTCAGTCCACTGAGTGAAGCTAAAAGCCGTGTTCGCTGTATTCGAGCCACGCCAAATATAGATAGTCTTGGGTTTTCCAGCAAAGCTTCTTTCTGCTTTTCTAATGAACTAGTAGTATACGGAGGTTGCACTAATGTGTCTTGAGTTAACCCTTTTTCCATGTCATCAATAGGCTCTTTAGCGTCAAATAGCTTGCCTGAATTTAGTCTCAGTGCTTTAGTGTGATAACCATCCGTTGCATCCACCATAAGTTGGGATCTGCAAAAATGAGTTAAATAACTGATAATGCACCAAATTTCTACCCGCAATATCAAATAAATTAAATAAATTATTTCAGCATATCCATTTTCTGTCTCACGCGATATAAGGTACATACTAGCAGGTTAGCATTGTTAGCAACCCAAAGAAATTAATATATGTTCTTTATGTTTAGCTGTAACAGTACATAAATTGTTTGATTGATTGTGGTCAAATAATGATAATAATAATGATTTATTGTCAGGAAAGCATACGTGAAACAAACACTAATTTTTTACATTGAAACGAAGTTCATGGTAAATAGTAATATGTCCCAAAGATAGCAGACAAATTAAGTTCTACAAATTAGGACAATATTTAATTCTAGGACTCACAACTAACTATACTACGGGTTACTATTTGTTAGTTTTAGTATTGTAGCTGCTTCCTATTTATTTAGTATTTAGTTGAGCGGTATGGTAGGTACTGTCATGTTCCCATGGCTACACTACGAATTATTACCCAGTTTACCCCATTATTATTAATATATTGTTATATTGTTACTAGTTAATATTGAGTACTACTATAGTTGTGGCTGTGGCACCGGTTTGGAATTGGATAAGATTCTGATTCCATAGTTTAATTATTATTTTACTACTGAATGAGTAGGATCATACATATATTCCTCTGAATAAATACTGAATGTGTTATATTCTACTCTGTTGTGCACCATAATCATGCGGTAATTTGACAAGGTGTGGGGTTTAACAGTACTACTTATTTTTGATCTTTTAGTTTTACACAGAATGTGTTTCAAATGATTAGACGATCTGGTTGCACAATCAGTTTTAAATTCAAGTTTGAGATGTGCTTAAATCTGTTTGATGCTAACAAGGACTTTCCAAGTTTACAATTTAGGTAATTAATTCTGTCTATGATTGGAATCATGTTGAGATCTTTGAGTGTACTATAGTAGTTGGCTGAGTTTACTTATTACTTTTTGTATTAATTGCTATACAACGTTTTTCTAACCTAAATATTTTTTTTCATCACATTTGTTTAGATTACATCCCCACACTGCTATTCCGTATTCTATTTGGGATCTAACATACGTTTTGTAGGCAGTTAACAGTTTAAGAATTAAGAAACCAAAGTGACGTAACTTTGTTAACATAAAAATTCTTTGACTAGCTTCTTTGATTACCAAATCTACTTGATTTTTCCAACTAAGTTTATTGTGAATTTGGACACAACAATAATTTCCAACAGTTGATTTTATGGACAGTTATACTATTGTGAGGTTAAGATTTTTACTTGATTTTCTTAGATTATTTTCACGTCTATTATCAATGATTAGTACCGCACTTTTTTGAGGATTTATTGCCATGTGTAATTTTTTGGTACTGGACTTAAATAGACTTAAGCCACGCCCAGTATACGCTTTGTAAAATGGCTCCACTGGGTAAGGTTATTAAAACAGGCTTGCTCGGGTAGGTTTTGACTAGATATCTGCTAACAGTAAGGAATAAGATTTTTCCATACGCGTGCTAGGTTTAATTTTTGACAACGGTCTTGCCCCGTTACACTATAGAATCCGACCCCCTTAAACTTAAAAAAAAATTCTTTGACTAACAGACCCCTACCATTTTTATTATAATTTTACCATACTAGAATTAAGGCCAGTTGCCAGCAACTGGGGTGTTGTAAGGGCCGCCTTAGGGTGTGGAACTGCGCAGAGTTTAAAAAAACATTGTTCCACAGACCGAGACGGCCCTTACAACACCCCAGTTGCTGGCAACTGGCCTTAATTCTAGTTATTGTACCTACTTATATTCAAGGGAGGCAAGTGGGCTCAGTGGTGCACGGTGCACGTCGAGATACGGGCTGTCGATGAGTGAAAAGCATATGTAGTAATACATTTTGCATACGAGATACCCTAATCCACTTGTCTTCACGGAGCAGTTTTTTCTGCTGTCTCTCTATATGAGCTGAGAGGAGGGGAAGTAGAGCTATAGTTTGGGATGGACAAGGAAGTAAGAAGAGGCTACATGGCGAGCGACTACGGAGATCTGTGAACAGGGGCATGTACTTCTAGTATGTGAGCATTCTGACCGTGACAGAGCCGAGTCTTAATAGAGGGAGAGTCCTCTTACTCAAAGTGGTACGCTTGCTAGAACTTGTACCATCCCTATACTGTATCCTCTCTTCCTCAAGTCGATTGCACTGACGGAGGACGTACCATAGAAAATCTGTTTCATATAAGGTAGGCAGGTGTAGAGGTGACATGGAGTCCACTTTGGCTATGATTTGATACACCATAGAGACTGCGGATACTCCGAGCACCATGGCCTGGGTAAATAACCAGTAAAACTTTCTCCTTAACCAGGAGCTAAAACCAGGGATCTCAAACAGCGCGACATTTAAGATAGTCTGTAATCAATAGGTATAACTTCCCAAGTAAAGTTAAGTATAATTTGCACCGCAAAAACTCAAAAGGGTACACTCAGACTTGTCTGTAGTCTGTATAGTGTACCCCTGAGGAATAAAGCGGAAAAGTAAATTGTTTCGAAGTGTACATAGGCTTTGGCCTAAAAGTACGATACTTCTAACATACATACATACCTACTTATATTCATATTTGCGGTCAGTTTCCTATACTGTGGGGCCTGCCCCCCCCCCTCAAACCCTCCCGCTAACGTCACCTAATAATATATAATGTCACAACACCATTGGTGGCTATGGCTTATCCGCGTGGCTGTAACATCAAATCCTTGCCCCTTTTAATCACAGGTATGTTGATAAGTCACATGCATAGAGCCTCCTGGGGGGCGCTGCGCCCCCCAGACCCCCCTTCCCCCGCTAACGTCACCTATTAATATGTAATCATACTTGTCTTCCTGGATGTTACACTTTACACTACTGAAGCCAGTTGGTCTTTAGCTATAGGCTTCAATAGGTAGTGGGGGACAGTTTTTAGCTGCGTGCATGGTCAGTAACTGTGTAATTAGTGTATCAGTTTAAGATCAAAATTTATAAAGGCACATGTGTGCCTATTTACTGTCGATTCTCACATTTTCTGAACGATGTTATTTATATGTTAGTTCAAACATTAGTATTACAGTTTCAACTCAGAATGTATACAGAAACATACCTACAACGTATTCGAAAAAATAATAATTCACTATGAAGAGTTTGTCTTTAGCTGTAGGCCTTAGTGTGTAAGTTGAATAGTTATGTCTTTAGTTGTGACCTGAGATTAATGGCACATATATCTACTGCCAATTTAACAAAATAATAGTTTTATTTTTATTTGCGTATGTAAAGGCAGGAGATGGGTATCCCTACATACCAAAAATTAGAAATGCTCACATGTTAGTAGGTATGTTCCTTTATAAATTCTCAGTTGGAATTGTGTACTAATAATTTTTAAGTTTAACGTCGTTCAGAAAATGTAAAAATCAACATTAGACAATAATTAGGCACACATGTGCCTCTGTAAATTTTTTATTTTAAACTTATTACACAATTACTGATTTTCACATGTACTGGATTATGTAGAACTTGAAAATTAGTAGTACACAGTACTACGTATTTCACAAAATAATAATTAACTATTAAGAGTTAGTCTTTAGCTGTAGGCTTTAGTGTGTAGTAGAATATGTCTTTATATGTGGCTTGAGTTTAATGGCACATCCCTACTATTCCCTACTTACTTCTTATTTAACAAAATAATAATTGCCAATTAAGACGTTGTCGGCTTTAGTTTGTAGTGAGATCCAGTTCTTCTGCGTGGGCTTTACTGTGCAATATAGGGCGAACAACTAATATTTAGCTAACGTAAAAAGTATGAAAAGAAAAAAATCAAAGTGCAAAATAATATTAATAATAACTGTACAGTGTGACAGTGCAGTGGGAGTGTAAGTGGTTGATCGAAGTAGTAATAAAAATGACTTCGACTATGAGCATTGCCTATAGTATTGGATTTTACTGACCATCGACATCATAATAATATTCAAAAGTCAGAAGTTGACACAGAAATAATATAAAAGTTTGGAAGCAACCAACAAAAAATCCGCTTATCTTTAAAGCTGTACTAATGCGGGTTATGTTGCCATACAAAAGATGTGCTTTGAGAGTAAAAAAGGTGACACCGAAAAATATAGTGTAAGATAAGAGAATGCTGTAACAATATGTTACACTGCAATCCAACACTGACTCTGACTCTACTTACTCAACTGTTACCATGGTGTGACTGTGGGATTGTATGGATGCATCAACTTTGTTGTTGATAATAATTTGTAGATTATCAACAAAATATTTTTTTTAATTCTCAACTTTAACAATATAATTTTTTTGTTAACTTCCTACTTTTGAATATTTTATTAATATTTTGTCACATAATAACTGCTTATGTGACACAGGCTTATGATGGTTCCCCGACATTAGTCACCTTAACATGCCGTACAAAAACGGTAACACTTCAGTGATGCCTGGTTAAAAAAAAGTGACTGCTTACGTGACACAGGTTCATGACGGTTCCCCAAATTACATTAGTCACCTTAATCAAATATTAGTATGATTTGTTGAGCTTTGCCCACAGGCATCCTGGGGGTAAGTTTTTACCGGAGATTCGCCCGCATCACGCTATTTTCACAACCTTGCCCAGGTTAACTCCGATCAAAGGATTTCCTGCGTCCAGATTTTGAGCAGTCGTGCCTGAGGTGTGTTTCAACCAGATACTCAAGCTGATTACCCAATAGTCACCGCGACATGCCCTGGCTTAGTTGTTATGTCAGGTTAGCTAGTTAGTTAGTAGGTTAGATATTCTTTATGCAGGTAGAATGTGAAGTATAAGAGTCATTTTTACGAAAGAAGTAGGTAAAATCTGATTAAGCGTCTTTTGATTAACATCGTTTACCTGCCGTCTAAAGGCCCTGCAGCTGCACCTACATTTTTATTGGATCACAGGCATAGAAGAGTTAAGATTTTGCGAAAACAATGGCTTACACAAGTTTTTACCAGATGCGTCGAATGGCACCATGAAAAGTGGAAATAGTTAAAAACTAAGGGAGGAGATTTTAATTAAGAGATAAAAAAACAAATTATTGGTGCGTGGCGTGGTACTGATAGGGCAATATTCTTACCAAGCTGGGCGTTGACGTTGACTTAAGTGCTGCTGCTGTCATGCAGGGTAGAGATGGATACGATGCAGCTTTAGGTGGCATGTGAAATTGTAAACAATAGTTCTACAAACATTTAATTTTGAAATTGTTTGTAAGAGAGAAAAACGTTTAGTAAAGTAAAAAAATAAAAGTTAAAAGAACTATTGTTGACAATTTTATATTGGTTGCCACTTAAAGCTACGTCGTATTCATGTCTACTCAGCATGACAGCAGCAAAACTCAAGTCAACGCTAAGCTTCGTAAGAATATTGTCCCAGCAGTATCACGTACCAATAATTTGTTTTTAATCTCTTAATTAAAAAGCGCATAATAATGGGGCTTGAGTTATCCCCTGATAAAAGCCACTACACGTTTTGTGGGCCATAGTTTTTCACTATTTTCACTTTTCATGGTACTATTCGACGCATATGGTAGAAACTAAAGAACATAAAGAGTTTCGGGCTAATCTGACATAAAAACTGTGCCCGGGCATGTCGGTGACCACTAGGTAATCTGCTTAGTATGGGGTCTGTGAAGCAAAGCATTTATTTCGGGCCAGCCTGTGGTAAGTACTTAATCCACCTCACTCTACCAAAACATTATCCAGAGCCGGCATCCGATTAAAGTCTTTGGCTTTAGCTATACCAGAGAAAGTCACTAAACGAAACTTACCACGAGTAAATCAGATTCTATAGTGTAACCCGGGTAGGGCCCTGGTCAAAAATTACACCTTGCTCGCCTATTGGAAAAACTTATCCCTTACTCTGAGCAGATATGTGGTCAAAACTCACCCTTAAGTCTATTTGATCACAATCAATGCAACATTTTATTTACTGTAACAGCTAAACTTAAAGAACATATATGTATATTATTTTTTGTTAATTGCAACCCATCGGGTTGCTAACCTGCTAGTATAAAGTTTAAAAAGTGAAAAACTAAGAGAGGAGTAAGGTTTACAAGGCGTGGTGGTAATTTATTTGGAGGGGTATGCTTCTGTGTACCGCAAGTATTAAACATATAGACTAGCAGTTAGGCAACCCGATGGGTTGCTACCGCCATATTAGACTAACTCTTGTATAGAATATTCGTGAGGTGGAGAAATTAGAGGGAAGGTTTTATAACTGTGGACCTGAAATCTTGTTTTATGGTGGGTGGCAACGTAATTATAGTTTTTTGAAACTGTTATAACTTTAGTTGGCACTTTTACACTTTTATCTTGTATTTTAAAATAGTTAAAAGTTGTACCCTTAGAACGCATTTTTACATGTGACCATTCAATAATTATTTCGTGTATTAAGTTGTACCTTTTCAATGCGTGTTGACATGTTCCAATTTAACAGTTATTTATGAAAAACAGGTTAGTTCTATCAATCCCAACAACAACATGGCACTTTTCTTCTGCATTTGAGGTCGTTAAAAAGTTGTTTGAAGAAAATCAGTTAAAAATTGTGGAGCGTGGCTAACAAAGAGACCGATCAAAGGACGGACATGGCCATATCAATATAAATTTTAAGACGTCATTTATGGACCATCCCGCTTGCTCTCCCTCCCCTTTTACTCGTATTTGTTTTAATGCTAGTATTGCTACTGTGAGATGTACTTGTTCTAGAACTTCAGTGTAGCGTGGATTGAAACCAACAAAGTCTGCTGAAAGGTTACGAAGAAACAAAACCTAACATGTCTGTAAATAGGTACGTACGCTTATGGAATTTTTTCCAGTTTTTGTGTGTATGCTTTAAATGCGTTTTGACATGGGTCCAATCAACCGTTAGTTCAAAAAACTGGTTAGCCTGATCAACTCCCAAAACAAAAAAGCACTTTTCTCTAGCATTTTTGGCAGATTAAAAGTTGTTTAAAAAACATCAAATGAAAACTAAGACCTGTAGAGCATAAACAACAGTTGGACAGACAGACACACGTACATAGCCATTTCAATAGATGCTTACGCTCAGCATCTAAAAATACTAAATAATTTGCAGCCGAACTCTTTATTAATATTTCTTTTTAAATAAATCTTTGTTAATTATCTTCAAATTGTGGGAATGAATTATTTATATAGGTATTAGCAAATCCTGATGGTTGAGATTTTTAAAATTCAAATATCATGCCTGAATTGGCTGAAAACACAAGGTATAAAACGTAAAAAATTAATATTATTTAATCGTCTGAAGGTTGATGCAATGGAAATTACAAAGACCTATATCTTATAGTACCCCAATCAAGGCATAATTTTTAAAACTGTATGACGAGTACAACATATTCTTTTTGATTTATATAGCGGGATTCAACAGTGAAGAATATATTCTGTAATATTGCACGTAATTAATAAAAAGATAGAGGACACCTTGTGTGTTGCTAGCGTCATAATGTTAGACTAACATATTTGTACGTTTGAATTCACCCACGGGTTCACTTGTGGCTGTTATTTAGTCGTGTTAGTGTGGTGTGGTCACAGGTACTTTCTGAAATCCTATTATATATTTACAAGTGCATGTACATACCGTCCGTACAACGGGCCTTAGCATCACTATTTACTTTGCTAAAGTAATTATTTGTGGTAGTAGCTGTAAGAGCTTTGCTAGGCGTGGTGTGGTCAAAGTTGTATTGTACTGTATTACATATACATTACATTTTACATTACATATTACAAATACAAACAGTGGTCAAAGTTACTATACAGGTCAAATGCATTGCTAAATAAAAATTAAAAAAAAATAAATATTTTTGGGCAAAGATAAATTAATATTATTAAATTATTATTGTTAAATAATTAAATAATTTTAATGAATTATTAAAAATAATTCTGCGTTGATCTTAGCTTTTTATTTCGTGTAAAAATGTTTCCAATATTTTAACTTTTGAAGTTAGAATTAATTTGAATATGAAATAAAGAATTTTTTACCTAACAGTTAGCCAATCAGAATTAGGGAAATTTGAAAAATTTGAATTGCAAGACCCTGATTGGGTGAGAGCAAAAAGTGTAAATCGGTCATAAAAAGATCAAAACGCAACATATATTCTAGCACCAATATTTTGGAAATGTAGCGTTTTGCATTTTTATGACTGATTTACATACACTTTTTAACTCCAGCCAATCACGGCACTAGCATTTAAAATTTAAAAAATTAAGTGATCCTGATTGGCACACAACCCAATGAAAAATTATTTATTCCTAGTTTAAAAATTAGTTTGAACATGAAAGTGCTTAAAACTGATTCAAAAAGTTTTGAAATAAAAATAAGGAAAGGCCAGCCAGAATATTATTGTTGAAGATTGAAGATTTTTCTGACTTAATGTTTTAACAAATTGCAAAGAACGTTAATAGTTGTAACTATAACTACACTACTAGGATAAACGCCGGATTAGGTTAAATACAACTTTTTATTGAATTAAAAGTAAAAAACTAAGTCACATTAACGCCAATATATTATAGTAAAATATTTGTAGTCGAACGTAATCAGCAGTGCAGTGGCTCCACCGTAAACATGACACTAACCTTTCATGTGAAACGTGGGCCTACGGGAATGGGGAGCAATGTCCACAAAAATCATAATCCTTGGGAAGCCTGTGAATAAAAATTACCCCAGTTAAGACTGGTAAAATTTTAACTCACCTAACACTGCGGTAAAACCTTGACCCGGACAACCCTGTTCTCAAAACGTAACGCCGGCTAGCCTTTGTTTAAAGCCTAAACCAGTTAAGTTATATTGGCCGCAGCCAATTAAACGATTTATTTACCCGGTCGTACTAATATTCCAGTGAAATCTAAGTTGTCCTTATACAAGTGTGCTCGGGCTTGAGTTTTGGGCCATTTTCCTCAGTACGGATTGCTTTAACATTGTGGAGGTTGGAGTTAACCAATGTTAACCATGCCGCTCAATATTAATATCTAATCTTAGTCCTCCCCCGCCCCCTCTGCTGGCAACCCGTCTCGGGTTACCTGATTGCTATTTACACTTTATATAGTATCAATCGATGCGTCTTTATGTAGGGAGTTTATTCTTGCAACAATATCATTGAAATGGAGTGTTTTGCACTTTTTATAACTAATTTACACTCTTTGGTTTCACCCAGTCAGGGCCTTGCAATTCAAATTTTTAAATATTTGCCAATCCTAATTGACTAACACGTATGTATGTATGTATGTATTTATGCATGTATCTTTAGGGTCTTGGATACCATTATAATAACAGCACCAAGTTAGCGCAGGCCATTACTGACCCATTGCTATCCCTAGTAAGACTTAACCTATTAATTAATATAGCCCCTGTCGAATCGACCTGTAGCAATAATATATGCTAACATATCTTTCCGAGGGGCTTCTGTGATTATTTCATGCGAGTCCTTACTGGGACCGAAGAACCAGTTTAAGCATTGCATGCGGTGATATATATGAATGCGACACCTTACCAGATAATGTAGTACCGTTTCGTCTTCCTCACCACACTCTTGGCATAGCGGGGAATTGAAAGCTCCCATACGGTGGAGGTACTTTTGTAACGGGCAGTGCCCTGAGTAAATGCACGTCAGTAACTGCATTGCCCGTCTCGATAGTGACACAAGTGAGGTTGAGCCGGTTGAATAATTCGGCTTTACAGAAAGTAGTTTGGCGACTTTGCAGTCCCTCCTTTCTTTCCACCTACGCAGATGTATGTTACGCTGCCATAAGCGGATTTCGCTGTGCTTCACGCTGTTAGATACAGGAAGTATGGGTTCAGGCCCCATTGAAGCCTTCTTCCCTCCTTCCTTTTCCATATGCGCACCACGGGCTAGTTGATCGGCAAACTCTTTGCCCTCAAAACCCATGTGAGCAGGTATCCAGATAAGTTTAACCTCGTTTGTTTTCGCCAGCTCTGTCAAGTCGTTGTAACACTCCTTAAGAAGCTTAAGCTTGTATTTAGTTTGGTCAGAGATCTCAAAGCGCTCTGACTGTCGCTAAAGATAGTAATAGATTTGTTACTATAACCACGTTCAACTAACGCTTTTGCTGCAAGGGAAATTGCTACCACCTCGGCTTGGTAGACAGTGGCGTATTTGCCTAGTAATTGGGAGATTTCGCAGATTACACTAACGTTCTCTATGTCTTCCCGATCTACAATATGGCAGCCACAACCTGAGCTGTCGCCGTCAGTAAAGCATACAATGCCCATGTACACTGCTGAAAGATCTTGCTTCCAGAGTGCCTTTTTCTGAATCTGTACCACTAGGGTCCTGTTCAGCTCGTGCGTAATATCATTATCCGAGGGCATTTAAAGAGCCAGGACATTAGTTGCCCAGCTGTTGCTTAACCCCACATGATTTCTGATACCTTGACTTAATGAGTTACTTTGCCAATGGCCTTGACCAATGAGCCTCTGTCTGGTCTTTAGTGCTAAACCCTTGAGATGTATATCAATGAGTAGCAGCCCAATGAGGCATTCCATCGTAGCTGTTGGCGTAGATTTTATGGTGCTAGTAAAACAAAGACAAGCAAGCCTTTGTACCTTGTCCAGTGCTTTTGTGCAGCACTGCTTCTTGAGTGCAGTACACCAGGCAATGATAGCATATTCCACCTTGGGTCTTACTATCGCTGTATAACCCCATTTGAAAATCTTATGAGTAAAGCCCCAGGTCTTACTAATAGCCCTGCGGCAGCGCCCCATTGCCGTGGAGGCTTTTAGTCCAATGCTTATGCAGTGTTTGGTCCACAGAAGTATACTGTGGATAAGTACCTTACCGCATCTTTTTGTTGAAGTCTAGCCCCGTTTAGTACAATAGGTTTCAGTTTAACTGCCGTTTTGTTCACAGTACCAGATCTGTTTTGCCTGGGTTGGCGTTGAGACCTTTTGTTGGGCACCAGTTTTCAATGAGCCTAACGCCTTTCTGAACTCTGTCTGCCACAACATTAGATTCAATTCCGCTTTGAAGTACGCAACCATCATCTGCAAAGGCTTGTAATAGTGCTGATGATATTGATTTGAGTTTAACTAGCAACTCATCAATTACTAGGTTCCAGAGCAGTGGCGACAACACAGTTGCAGTTCTTTGTGAAAGCATGAAACGTATCTACCTTATCAAAATTGGATTGATATTGAATTTTGTTAGTGCCTGGATGATTGCACTATGGTATAGGTTGTTAAAAGCTCCCTCTATGTCGATAAAAACACCCAGTACTATTTCCTTGTTTGCTATGGCTTTCTCGATGTACGAAACTAGCCTATGAATAGCCGCTTCAGTTGAAGAAACAGGTAAAAAATTCTTAACTGATTCTGTTCTTAAACTGATTAACCCATGTCAAAATTCAGTAAAGTGATTTCCATAAAAACCAATAAGTAGGTGTAAACAAATAAGTGTTCATGTACATCATTCAACAGTTTTAAACTGATTTCATTAAAACCAGCGTACCAAGATATTCAAAGATCATATTTGTTTCAATTACTAGTTATGACTGTAGTAAATAAGTACTGTAGGATGTACTTGATTTTGTACTTTAGTGGAGCGCGAATTGAAAGAAACGAAGTTTCACGAGCCATGTGTGTAAATACGTATGTACGCTTATGGTGGTTTTTCCGGTTTTTCCTGCCTATCTACATAATTTAGACGACGTTTGAATTACTCCGCGAAATAACACATACGATACTTCATTTTGAAGCTCTTTTAAAATAAAAAATATAAAATTCATTTAAAAACCAAACAATTTAAAAAAACTATATTTGACATTAATTCTGTAATTTTAAATTAAAGCTTTGATAATTTTCGCGTCAATCAAAATACATATTATTCTACTCTTAATTGCCGTCATTTTGATCTATCACTTTTGGCATTTTATGTTTGGCGGGAAATTCAAATTTTTAGTTTTACTCTATTTCTACCTATCTACGTGATTTGATTGGTTTTTGAGTTACTTAAAGGAATAACATATACAATACATCATTTAAAAGCCCTTGAAAGCTAAAAACTAAAAAATACTTTAAAATTTGAAATTATTTCATCCTTTTTTTAATTGCTAATAACTTTAAATTTACAATTTTTAAATTAAACTTTAAAAATTTTTGCGTCGATGTTAACTTACGTCAATGTTACCTGAATTCAAAGTATTGTTTGCATTAAGTTTGCGTGGGAAAGGTTTATATTAAATAAAAGTTTATATAAGATTTAATGACAAATTTAACTAAATCAAACTGCCTAATTTTGCTGTTAATGTTTGTATGCTTCTGCTATCTAGTGCTGTAATATTGTAAAACTATTGTAAGAAAAATATTGTATTGTAAGCCATAATTGTAAATTACAATTACAATTCATACTTTCGGAACCTTAATTAGAACCCTAATTAGGATTAATTTAGTCATTCTATGTTATAAAAATACAATTAAAATTTACAATATTACGGCGCTAGTCCAAATCAGCCGTTAATTGTACAAAAATGGTTAGCCTGATCAACTCTACAAACAAAACATCACTTTAAGATGGCATTTGTGGCCGTTTAACAGTTGTTTGAAAAACAAATAGTAAAAAATTGAGAGATGAGAAGTGGATACAATGCATAGTGTTAATTCCTGTGCAGGGGTATGCTTCTGTGTACTCCAGATTTTAACAGTATGATGATGATGATGATTCCTATGGAGGGATAGCCTAGTCTGTACTGCACGTATTAAATAGATAGATAGATTTTAATTAAAAGATAGATTAACTATTAACTATATAGATAATTCTGTCCCACAAAACGCAGAACGTAAATTACATATGTTACATATTACATATGTATTTTAACACTTGCTATACTAGATGCAAACTTACAGGGACTACTAAGCATGTTGCACCTGCATCAAGAGGAGCTATGCATAAATTACATGGCACACACATAATCACATACGATTACATATGACAGTTTATAGCTGGGCGTACATCAAGAGCAATCTTGTTTGATCCTCTCAAGGAGCGGATTGCGGTTAACGATAGCCCAGCGGATTGAACTTTGGCTGTACTCGTAATAAACGCCCATCTATGTAGTAGTATACACTCGGTTGCAATACCCACACGTTTCGCTCCCCTTATTCAAATTTGTGTAGCATTTTAGCTTCTAACTGCGTTTCAGTATTACACTGTTATGGTTCTGTCCCGTTTGTGTACCTCATTTCCTAACAAATTAAAATAAAATAGTAAACTGTTGTGCTGGACGTTTATCATACATTGCCTCATACTACTCAATTAGCATTTATTTTAGTTACTAAATAAGGCACATATCAGCTGAAGTGGGGGGAGAAGGTGGCTGCTATGGCAGGCCGACCGCGCAGGAAGTTACGGCAGGTAGATTATCGCCGTCTGCACTTGATTGGAATGAAAGATGACTACTGAAGAAGAACTGAGTGAGGCGGAGGACACAGTAGGGGATTCTGGTAGTAAATTGGATGGAGCTGCGTCTTCTGATGAAGAAAGCCAACAACATCATGAGTCGGAACGTGATGTACGTAGTTCATAAACTAGCTACATCAGTTATAACTTACGTTTTTTAGTTCATATTTATTTGAGTGCTTTTACGTATGTATTTTTATTATAGAGTGAGTCTGATACAGACAAATGCACAGGCTCAATGGTAGGACGAGATGGATCTGTTTGGATAACCGAAATATCAACGAGTCGAATTCCAGCTTGGTTGAAAAAGCGTCGGACTTTTGACGATGGACCTAAAGGACTGGCAAGAACTGACCTCTTGACTGCAGCTAATACTTTTCAGTTGATGATGACTGAGGATGTTCTTCAGGACATTTGCCATTGGACTAATAGGTATGCCACGCATGTTGTGAATGAACACAACACTCAGCATCCGGAGAGAAAAAGGACGTGGTTGCCTCTCAATATTGTCGAACTACGGGCATATATGGGCCTTGTACTCCTCGGCGGAATCGAAAAAGCTAAGAAGAAACCCTGGCATGAGCTTTGGAATCTAAAAGAGGCCATTAGATGTCCACCTTTTCCTGCAACTTTATCTCGGGATCGTTTTTACAGCATAACCAGCATGCTACGTTTTGATGATGTGTTTGTTCGAAGAGCAAAAAAGTTGGAAGCCGAACGTGCTTCAGTTCCATCGACATCGGCCTCAAAAAAGAAGAAACTTGATCCTACTGCCTATGACACCTTGTCACCCATCCGAGATATTTTTACACGAGTTACTTTGAAGTATGCTACACTATTTGAACCGGCTTCTAAATTGTGCATCGACGAACAAGTTGTGAAGTTTCGTGGTAATTGCCCTTTTAGAGTCTACATGCCACAAAAGACTGGAAAATATGGAATCAAAGTTTGGGCTTGTGTCGACGTGGTATCGAGTTTTATTTTAAACTTGCAGGTTTACCAGGGACAGTTAGAAAGTGTCGGGGAAGTTGGACAAGGTCAACGAGTGGTAATGGATCTGACATCCGAGTATTATGGTTCACAAAGGGAAGTAATCGCTGATAACTTTTTCTCCTGCATTTTCTTAGTGAAACTACTACTTGAAAAGCGACTTTCATATTGCGGCACACTTCGGAAAAATCGCAAAGAAATTCCTCCAGCTATAAAAGATTTAAAAACTGCCGATGCTGAGTCTTCAATGTTTGTCTTCAATGAGAGTGCAAACGCAACATTAGTTCGTTATCTTCCAACAAAAAGCACTTACGTTCTTTTGTTGTCTTCTACTCATCACGACAAGAAAACAGTAACTACTAAAAAAGGAAAAGTTAGGCCAAAAATCATTGACTATTACAACACTTGGAAATGTGGAGTCGACACCGCGGACCAAATGATTGGCACTTACACTTGCCAATTTCCCTCGAGGCGATGGCCCATGAAGCTTTTTTTTCACCTACTTGATTGCTGTGCTTTGAATGCCTACGTAATATTTTTGCGTAACAATGCATCCTGGAGAGAAAGTACAAAATCTAGACGCCGTTTTTTTATACGCCAACTTGCATACGAGCTAATGGTTCCTCAAATAAATTTTCGAGCGGAAACAGTCTCAAACTTTCCTTCGCACATACGATCGGCTATGCTCACAATGGGTGTGCAATACGGACCAAGTCACAAAGAAGAAACCAGGGTTCGACGCCAACCGTGTAATGTAAGTGACGGGACGAATTTACAAGGTCGGTGTCCTTTTGATGGGGATATGACGAAAGATCAGCGTGTCAGTCGTAGAGAATGTGAGCAGTGCCAGACATTTATTTGCAAAGAGCATTGGAAATTTGTCTGCCCAGAATGTCTGAATCTGTTAGCTGCGCTACAAAGTAGGGAAGAGGCCATTGAATTTTATGCAGAGGAAGTTGTTTCGGCAAGGGAGTGATTGCATGAGTGTGAATGTAGAAAGTAGAGTGGAACTTTCGTGGGAATATTTCCTAGGTATGACCACTATAAAAAACAAACCTTATTTTTGGGGCAACAAGTGGAAAGGGGTCCTCGTCCTTTGTCCTGGGCGTATTTTATATTATAAAGTACGGCAGACGTTTCCACAAAACATAATATAATAATAATAATAATAATTTATTCATTGGATCGACTTATAACTGAAGTTTATACATCCAGACTCAACCAGTCACTGTGGGTGAGGAAATAGGATGCCACCGCGTTAGATCTTCTCGGTCTTTGTACCCTTTCACCTATTTTCTTCCCCTCCTCCACAGTAAAGGAGTCCTATTCCCTAGGCCCCTACAGTAAGTAGTGGTCACCAAGGAGCACCAAAGGAGATTGGGTTTCAATCAACCATCCAGTGACGTTTACCGTACAACACCGAGCCGTAATCGATTAGCAGTGGCCGAGGATCGAAGCCAGGTCTGAGACTGTAAATTTCGTAACAGTCTGCAGTTCTTACCGTTCACCCAAGCACGCCTGCCTACAAACCAGAATATGTAAAAATACTTATTGTGCAATTTTTATAACTGGTATTACATACAAACATTTTAGCTGATGATTTCCAGCAGATAAATGTTTTTTGTAATAAATCGCCTAATGAATTACGGGGTACAGTATTACACATAGAATGACATTGCAACTAGGAAAAATAAAATGTACTTTTGTGTACTTTTGTCAATTAGGTTTTTTTTAAATTTTAAGTTACATTGAGTAAAATATCATTTGAAGCTGTAGAGCGTTTAATTTTATGGTACAAACCATTTATTTCAAAATATATTTGTGTAGAACTAGAGATGTAGTATTTAATTAAAAATGTGGTGGGGACGTAATTTATGCAAGCACCTCAATGGTTTGAATGGCGGTAACTTTCAGTGTTTTTTTTTCAGTGACACATAATGCAGCAGTGCTTCAATTGCGTATATAAGTTCGTAAGCGACAGTGCTGAAATTTGAGCTGCACTTAAAATTTTTTGCAATAATTTTTAATTTTAATTAATAATTGATGCAGTTGCAACTAGGCCTAGGATTTTGAGAGTTAAGAAGGAAGTTATCTAGCGCTCCAAGGTAAAACTACTGTGGTCAACGAGCTCTCGAATTAATTTCAAAAATGTTTTAAACTTTTTCATTTAAAAAAAAGATGAATTTTAATTTTTTCCATTCCATTATCCATTCAAATACATATAAGTTATTCTTTCACGGCAAAAAACATCATCTCCTCGCCGGACTCCATCCTGGTTGTGTCAAGTACATACTTTACTCGTGGATGTGAAATACCAAAGACTATACAAGGCTTGATCACCTTCAATTTTTTCAAGTTTTTTTTTCTTATATACGTAGGCCAAAGACCCTGCAATATCCCTGCCATTAATAAAACGGTCACAGAATACTAGCAAAAACATATATTTTGATATAAAAGCAAAATGGTAGAGCCGGAGAATTAAATATCGGTATTAATTAACCAGCAAATCACTAGTCAACTCACAGCCCTGGCCCAACAAATAACGTTAGAAGTCTCAACAAATATTTCAGCACAACTGCAAACAAACCATCGGAATATTATGACTGAAGTGAACGTGTTTACGGTAAACCCATAAAAACTGTGCACTCACTCAGCCCCTCACTCACATGGAGTGGGAGACACGGCCCATCCTCCCATCACCCCTTGCCGCGGCACGCGCAAGCAACTATGCTAGCGTCCTCGTGGCCCAAAAGAGAAAGTAATGGTTTTAGATGGTAAGCCACGAGCGAACCCATTTAATATAACTCTATAACATAGTTTAAATACATATTATAATGCTAAAGTCATTCTCGTTGAAATAAATAAATAAACAGTGTACATTTGGAATTGAAACAAACACGTCTGACTGTTTGGCATCTCTCCCATTGGCAATTTGCCCTTCAAGCACTCACACACACATAAATCAATCCATATATTCCCATTCAATCGCATCTCGCAGTCATTACACTGCACCAATTAGGTAAAAACGAGGAACTTGTTCTGGACGAACCGCCGGACTGTCCCACCACCAACAACTATCCACCACTTTGGACACTTCTAGTTCTCAACCAAACAGAACGGTAAAATGGCTCAATTTGAAATTGCTTTAAACGAAAGGTTATCAGTAATAGAAGAAAAATTCGGAGTCAACCAAACTATAATGTATAAAGGAATAGCCACAGCGAATCAACAAATTACCAGTGTTGCCAATCGACTAGTCGATGTAGTAAAAAGATTTGAAGCTATGGAAAATAAAAATAGGAAATCCAAAATCATGATCTCAGGGTAGAAAGTCAACAAATCACCTAAGGAGGATGCTACAGAGATTCTTGAAGCTAAACGTGGACTCAATTCAGTTAAAATAGTGGAAGCTAGACGAGCACGGACTCATAAAGAAGGAAAACGATTTTTACTTTTTCTAAGATTTGGAGAGGCTCAACACGCTTAATTAATGATCAAAAATAAATCACGGCTTTAAAGAGTATTAAATAATGTCAAAATCTATCACTTCCTTAGCAAATCGGAAGAGCTACTCTACAAGCATACCATCAAAATGCTTTACAAAGCCAAGACAGAGAAACCAGAATCAACTGTAAAATACGGCGGTAGGTTCGGCATTAAAGTTGATAAAACAAAAAACAGAAGTGATGGGACTGAACTAGTGGAGTGGAATCAGGATGTCAAATGGATACACAAATCAAACAATGAATTCAACAATCAAAATTACTTACTGAAACGTCAACGGTATGCGAAATCTGACGGAGCTAGATGCGGAAGATAGATATAAGATGGTATCTAAATGATTTTATTTGCTTATGTGAAACTTGGGTTGAATCGAATGAACTACCTTCAGGTTAAAACTTTGCTGATTTTATATTCATCTACCTGCTAGCAGGATAAAAAATGTAGGAAGAGCATTAAATGAAATGGGTATATTATCGAATAAGAATAAGTTCAAGGCTGAGAAAATACTATATAGTAAAAATAATATACTAATTATACCTTATATCGATGCGCAATCAAACAAAATGATAGTAATTAGTATGGTCTATGCAAATACTAACTGTTATGATCTGTCTGTTATTTTCACAGAACTTAGTAAAGCAGTTGATGGGTTGTTACCTTACCATAAGGAGCAACTAATTTTAGGAGGGTATTTTAACGCAAGAACTACTCATGGGGGAGATTGTGATGAAACCCTGGTACATAACAGTGTACTGAAAGTAACCCGACAATCAATGGACGAAGATGGCAATCAAGCTGCCTCCTAGTTTTTTGATTTTGCGGAAAGAAATGCATTGGCAATACTTAATGAAAGAGTGTATTTAGATATTCCAGGAAGTTTTATGTATTTGAGTGGCAGAAAAAGATCGGTATAAGATTATTGTCTAGTAAATTACAATCTTATTAGTAGACTTGAGTGTTTTTCTAGCATTGATATATACTCCTCTGATCATTTACAAATTCAAGTTAAAATCTCTGCTAGCAGAGCAATAAATAAGACTATAGGTAGTACAAATAGTGCAAAACCTAAAATAAGGATAATTAAGGATAATATATATAATTTTAGTAAGGCAGTATTAAAAGTAGCGCCATATCTTCAAAAAAATGACTCAGTAGATATTTTAAATAACAATCTGGTGAAAGGCATGTTTAACGCATCAAAAGAAGTAGAACTAATCGGAAACCGAATTCCCACAAAACGTGGTATGATTAAGACTGAAAAAGCCAAACAACAATTGGGGTCATCTAGGATTAACTTTAAAAACAAGCACTTACCACTAGTGGAATACACAGAGTTTATCAATGCAAAAGTTAATTTGAAAAAGTTATGTAAAGCAAAGAAGTCAAATTATTTTCTTGAGCTCTGAAATAGAATAGCAGATATAAAAAATTTCTCTCAATTCTGCGACACAGTCAAACTTTTTAAATTTATAAATGCAGAATCAGGAAACAAAATAGGCTTGAGCGAGTGGGAACATTTCTACAAAATTATTATGCCGATCAAAGAGATGCAGACTATAACATATTATGGAGCAAATGATGCAGTAGTGGATTCGGAAATCAGAATTTGGGAGTTAAAATATGCGATTAGAAGGCAAAAAACAATAAAAGCCTTGGTCTTGACGGAATTCCAAATGAATGTTTAAAATCACTTTCGGAGGACTGGTAGCAGTGTATACTAGCTATGCTTAATAAAACTCTTCTAGAAGAAACATGCTCTGAAAAGTGGTCCGAAATTGAGCTAGTCACGCTATATAAAAAAGCATACCCTAGCAAGCCTAAAAATTACTGAGGATTAGCACTGATAAGTTGTATTACTAAACTTTTCACACAAATACTGCTGATGAGAATAACTTAATGGGCTAATAAATGTAATATTTTACCCAAATTACAGGCAGGGTTTAGAAAAAATAGATCATGTGTCGACTAAATCTTGTAATTACATGTCGAATTCACAACCATATTAGAATCCCAGGAAGGAAAGTTTATGCAGTTTTTGTTGACTATAGGCGAGCTTTTGACTCTATAAACCATACATTGTTATGGAATAAGTAATACGAACTAGGTATGAGTAAAAAGCTAATTAGAATACTTAAAGATCTATATAGTAAGGCTAACATTAGAGTCAGGACTGAGCACGAGTACACTTCAAAAATTGAGATAAACGAGGAAGTACTACAAGAAAAGGCAATGTCACCTATACTTTTTCCACTATTTATATCTGATATGGATACATTTTTTTAAGAGTAAAGGGCTAAGTAGATTAAGTATAAATGAAAAGGTTGCAATCTAAATGTTAATGTACGCCGACGAAACAGTAATATTTGCATACAGTAAAGGTAACCTGCAAAATAAAATCAATGCACTAACAGAGTACTGTGATCTAAACCAACTCCAACTGAACGTAGGCAAAACAAACGTCATGATTTTTGCCAAAGGAACTTATATTTAAGTAAACACTATCTTTAGGTACAAAGGGAAACCTCTAGAGGTAGTAATAGAATTCACGTATTTAGGTGTACCATTTAGTTCATCAGAAATTTTTAGTGACGCTAAGTCACACTTTATTAACAAATCCATAAGGGCTAACACCTATCTATGGGATATTTTATGTAGAAATAAATGCGATGCCTGGGACTCAAGGATTAGGTTATTTGAATCAGTTACCATGGCGACAATTATGTATAGTAGCTTAATATGGGGTCTAAGATATGAAGAACAAATAGAGTTGGTTCAGGCCCGCTTCATAAAGAAAGTGCTAGAACTGCCCTGAAATACACCAAACTACCTAATTGGACTAGAGCCAGGGAGGTGTAAACTGGAAATTACGATGTTTAAACAGGCCCTCTAGTACCTAATAAAAATACTACAGATGGAAAAACACAGAGTTCCAAGGCTGCTGTTTGAAAAGCTTAAAAAAATTGACGAACAGCAGAAATCAAATAACGTGAATTATAATTGGGTTAGTCAGGTAGAGCAAAAGTTAAGCACTTGGATTTGTAAATATATGGAATGACCTCACTGCTGATAGTATTAAAAAAATACTGATGTGATAATTTAAAAAATGGCTATGGAGTCATATTACAAGGACGTTGAAAGAGCTATCTACTCGTCGTTTAATTCTATCTTTATGTCCTACTGTGGGTCAATTTAGTAGCTAATTACCTAAATAGTAGACTGGATATATGTAAAGTAAGGGTACTGGCACAGATTCGGCTAGCCGAAAAGCACAAGGTTATATTAAGAGTAAACCAACAAAGAGTAATTTTAGACGGGGAAAAAGAATGGAAAACATGTAATAATTTTACCAACGACTCGATCGAACACTTTCTGTTTAGTTGTAAGGTATATTCTGATGTTAGAAATAAGTATATAAATGGTATAATTAATCAAGAGTGGCCCATAAAGGACCAAATGTACTTTATATTAAAAAGCTATGATAATGTGATTATAAATAACTCATTTAATTATGCAAACATTGCAATTGTGAGAAGACAAAACTTGGTAGAGCTTCAAGATTAAGCTAGTGTCTAAACATATAACTGTTATAAAATATTCCTGTAAATATTATAAATATGATTTGTGTATGGGCATCTGCCTGTAAATTCAATACATACATACATACAGTATTTTAAGAATAACATGAGTACCGGTTGTTGATAATAGTTTTAGTCTCTGGTCGAGTAGCGTATAAATCCAGCAGGTAGTAAATTGTTTTCCAGCAGTTTGGATGTGTCATAGGATTAGCTACACCACTCTCCGTGGATTGCGGCTTCGTACCGGCCTCGGGAAAATCAGGCCCCCGAACCGACGTAGGCGTCTGCGATGCGCTGGAATTTCTCATCCCATCAGCCCCTCCCTTGTGACCTTTTGGGTAAAATAATTGCATGTACATAATGTTTTAATAATTATAAAGCAATAAAATGTTTCCAAATTTGAACACAGATACGCCCACAATAAATAAAACCTGAAATTCTTACCAATCACTGCTTTGCTAGTAGATTTGAAACGTTGAGCGAAACTTTGGGTTCGTGTAGCTGGAACTCTTATTGTAGATGTATTTGTTGTTGAAGTTATGTTGTTAATATTACTGGGAATTTGCGCGTTTGCAATAGGAACTACTGTTGATTTATTTGGCTTTTTCTCAGCAGATAACACTTGGTCAGGAATGTCGGAACCAGATGAACTACTGTGCTTATGTTGTACGTTTGAGTCTACTTTCTGAGCTGGTCTCTGCTCTCTTAGTTCCATTTGGGTTTCTCGAACGTTTTGATACATAGTTGTTATTTGATGCAACAATCTCAGCAGCGGCATGTTGACCTATTTATAAAACAAAAACTTTCAATTTATCTATCTTATCTAAAACTTATTTAACCTAGTTCCCGAAATTCCACGAAATATGCATGCTTAGAAAAGATCTTTACTGCAATCTTGTAAGATCAAGCTGACAGGATCAGATGTTAACTTCGGCGTGTTTGTCTGTAAATTTTTAAATTTTGGAGAGTTGGGAATTCAGTTAGCTACATGCAACACCTCTGTGGGTTACACACAACGAACAACAACATCAACAGAAATTGCAGGCACTGGGTTAAAACAAAGCATTTGCAGTGTTTGCACCACTGTAATTATTAGGTGGTAATTTAAAGCTTCAGAGAGATATTGTGATATTTGCAGAGAAAATAATATTGTAAAAATAATATATATAATTAATTTGCAGAGATAAAAATTTCATTTGCAGAGAATATTCAAAACATTTAAATGAGTTTTAGTTCAGTGAATTATTTAGAGCCTTTGCATGTTCATAGGTAGATTTCTTATCAGTAAACCAAACGTAATCGGTCAAAAATAAGAATCTAATGCGAAAAATAGTATTGAGAGGAACGACTGGAGCTTTGCAGATATTTTGACTCACGGGTGATTTGAAAAATGCTCCGACTGTTGTGCAAGTCAATAATTTTATACGAAGAGAGAGATTAAAATTGGAAACCAAAGAGATGAGCGTTGGAAACCTCAAAGACTGGATTGAAAAGAATTTAGCAGTACTATTAGACGGTGATACTCTACGTGGTGCACTTTGCTACTAAAAGCAAATGACACAAAACTTCGAAAACTTTTAACAATAAAACATTTTCTTGAACTTGCTATGTTGTCTGGTTGCGTACTATGTGACGCTACATACAAACCTAATTATCAAGGCTTTCCTATGATTGTGGTTGATGTCAGTGGTGAAACCGAGTCAGATTTTTAATTGTGTTTCAATGCAATGAAATAATAATCCCTATAATAATAATATCCAAATCACAGTGTCCGATCTCTGCTGTCCGCTGTCCCCTTTTGGAGCACCCTAACAGTAGTTTAAGGCATAGCAACTCGCAGATAAGATACTTTTGAATATATAGTTTTAAAACACTGCTTTTGCAGAAAAATAATGATTCAAATCCTAAAAAAACATAGTACTAATGCGCGTAAACGTGATCGGGTTCATTTTTTTCAACTTTTAAAATCTATAACTTTTTACCTAGCCGACGCACAATGAAGAAGTTGTCATTATACTTCTCTTTTAATCCTTTATGTACACAAAAATACTCAGTGTCGAAAATTAAAATTTGCAAGAGATACAGGTCAATGTTCGAAACAATTTCGAAAAGTCTTACAACGCCCCAAGTGCCCTTAATGTGATCAGTTGGTTTAAATACATTTAAAGGTAATGGTAAAGTAGGGTCTTTAATGTGATCGGCATAAAAAAATTCAAAAAAGTGCTCAAAACTTTCATAATTTTACATAGCCAGAGTTTTGGGGGAAAAAAGCTGAAATCACTTGTGATGGTAGCTGAGACTATAAGCTGTTGGAGTATTAGTCGCGCAGATTTTCAAAGGCGGTAATATTTGAACGGCGGCCACTGATCACATTTAAGGGGTGATCACATTTACTCATCTTAGTACTATTACAATTGTTTTATACCTTGCAAGCCTAAATTGGTATAATTGTATAAAATAAATAGACTACACTACAACCGCAAATGACATACTATTCAGTAGGCAATTAAATTCTACGCCTCAGGCGTTGAAGTGTTGTCCTAGGGGGATTTTGCCAAATCTGTAGATTTAAAGAATCAGTACAAACTACACAACTACACTTTGATTTTTCCTGCTGTAATAGTTATTTTTTGCCGGTTTTGTCCTGCCCTGTTCTTCATTTGCTTACATTTTCTATACAACTTCATAAGTACAATATCTAAGTAAAGAGGCCCGCTCTGCGGATGAAAGATAACCGCTTTGAATTAATTAAAAAGTCCTTATTTAAATGCACACGAAACTGCGTGACAACATCTATTAGATAATGATTATCGCAATCGCTGGAAATATTTAATGGCATAGGGGAACCAAGGTGTGGGATGGAATAGAGTATTTCCCTTCCTATGACTCGACACATCATCGAGATTGACTCTGCTTCACCACGGCCTTGTTAAACAAACAGCAACTCATGTCTTCTTACCTAGGAGCTTAAATATCGCGTCCCACACAGTGCGGCGAATTCGAAAGCCCAGATTGTTTGGTTAGTCGTAAGCTAGTATAATATTCAACCCAGCTTGGTGGTTTGACGATGCTAGGGCATGCTCACACCACTGAGTCGGGCCAGCCAGTCACGCTCAGGATTGGAGTTGGTGTTGGTGATTTTCCTGGCTGATGGGTGGGGGGAAGAAACGGGGTGTTGTGGAGAACTAAGGTGAGTGGGTGCTTTCCGTACATTCATCTGTGACAGTTCTACTGTCTGAGACAGATGTTGGATGGCTTAATGTAGGTACCTACTGCCTCTCACTGTATGTTTCATATAGTTCAATACATTCATTCCCACTCTCTCTACTCTGTGCTACAGGGGTCATTACCCAATAACTTTCGCATTTGAGTTGTGGCTGGTGGGTGTTGAGTACTGGCGGATCCCTTTTTCTTGTTGCCTTGGCGGCTCAATATGATTTAGTGGAGTTACCAGTGCTCGATACCTCTGTAGTTGCAGGAATTCTTGAAATGTTATCTCCTGTCGAGGCGTATAATCTCTCGCTGACATTCGGTCGTAATTAAGTATACACTATCCATGTTTAAAAAGATAAGATAAGAATATGCGATACGGAACTTGAGTGACATGTTCATACATGCCCACCAATTTACCACATCGTAGAGCAACTGATTAATAGAGACATAACCGCTCAGGTTCAAATTCTCTCAATAATCATACATAGTATAATATTTAGTGATCTCAGCTGCGTGCACTAGGACTTGTCCAAATAGTGTATCTCGTGAGTAGCTGTAATAGTAAATTGTAACTTAGTGTGCATACATTATAGAAAAATATAAGCGAATTAGCCACATAGGTGTTCATTTGTAACTTATTTTTGTGTTACTCCAACATCGACCCTAGAAGCGGTGTTATAGTGATTAACCCAAATTTTAGTTAAGCATTTACACTGTAATATGTTAGACTGAGTTAACTAGTTTCTGTGTTGCATATTTAACAATAATGTAGTTACGTGAATAATTGTTAAAAAAATAATGCTAAAGCTCAGACGCGAACCCGCGACCTTCTGTAAGGGTACCAGTTAGTGAATGTTTGTCGGCATACCGATGCCGACAGTGCCGACATTGCCGACCGCTTTTGGCCAGTTCGGCATTCACGCTAAATATGTCGGCATTGTCGAATGCCGACATTTTATTTAACCACCACAAATCAAGTGATTTACTTCGAAAATAACGAACATAGACGTTGGCAAAACATTTGTTGTAGCTGGCAGCTCGCGTTGCACTGTAGTTCCATTGAATGTCTGCGCGTGCATTCGTTCTTTATTAGAGCTACAAGCTATATCCTGTATTAGGTAGTTAAATAGTACAGCGAGTACTCGGTGCAAGGGAGGTAATGTCATCGTTACTTTGGGTGGCTTGATGACTGACAGGATGCCTATTTACAGATTAAAATTCGGTTTGGAAAAATAGTTAAAGCTTCATCACAGCCTATCCTCTGATACAACGCAGGTCGGTAATAGTACTCGGGGGGGGGGGGGTAGGCTCCTCAGTTTGATTAGTACAGGGGATACAGAATATGGAATGTCATATACATACTATTTTTTAGTTTGAATTAGCTATAATTTTAATTTATAATGTCGCCCTGCATTTAATTTATCGACCTATAAAACCTGTTATTTGGTCAATTATTTGAATTTATGTCGTTTTCTCTGCATTTTACTAACCAGAGAAGCAAAAACAGTTCATTTCGTTTAATATTATTGCCGTAATTTACAATGTCGGCATTGTCGGCATGTCGGTAATTGTCGGCATTGACGATGTCGGCATCGGCATTGTCGGTATTGCAAAACCTGTCGGCATTGCATTCACTAGTACCAGTCTCTTTAGCCATTGACCTGAGCCGACTTATTTAGTTTAGTAACACTAATTTAGCATAATATACGTTTGTATAAATTCTTAACACGATTTGTGTTCAACTGTAACATTATTTGGTGTAGTTATATTAACACACAGCGGTCCTCACCTTTAAAAATTTTGAAATTAACTAGTTATCGTGTTGAAATTAACACCCAAAACTGTTAGTTCGACTTCGACCTAAACTAGAAGCTAGTTAAGATATTTTCTAAGCGAGTAGGCTTTGGCCTGTACATACATACATGTCAAACTAATCAACTAATGTTAACGTAAAGAACCGTTTTATACCTGCTGAGATATGTAGTCAATGTTTAAACTGAAAATCAAAGCACTTTTAGCTTGTTTTTTCCAATAATTTCTTGAAAGATAAATCATACTCTTTTTGTTCAGTACATTTCGTGACAAATCAGTTGACTTTTGAAAATCTCCTTCCAACACTATTTTTTCGCAAAGAAATGCTGGTGTTTCGGGAGGTATATTCAGTACAAACGTATCTTTTAAGTAAAAACAAGTGTAACAACAATTATATGAATTAAAATTTAAAGAATTAAAAGCATTTACAATGCTATGATGTAATACATTGTGTACCAACAAAAACAAATTATTGAAAACTCACCTGTATGTTTACCAGATCCCTTAAAGCTTCCTCTTCCAACTCCTTTTCCTTCACTTTCTACAATATCAATTTTCATAACATCTATGGAAGCTTTAATTGACATATGGGATCCCCATTGGTCAAAGGAATACCCCATTATTTGTTGCGGCATTAACCCCATACTGGTCAAAAGTGGTTGAAAAATTACATGAGCATCAAGCAACATCAGCGAAGGATGCTGAGGAAATTTTGAGTGCGCGCCCAAAAGTAAACTTTCTTCGTGACTTTGTTCCGACACCATGGTACTTAGTCTTGCCGCCTATAATACATTTACAACAGTTGGTTTGAATTTGCATCACCAGCCTTGTAATATGTCTGTAATAAATTATAATTTTTGTCCCTACATAAACATCGTTGGTAGTTTCGTTGTTCGTGTTCCATGCGTTAACTTGTCGCATAATGCTCGACTGATTCATCCGTTTAGATCGTCCTGGCGTACTTCTGTCAGATTCCTGACGATGCTCACTATCAGTTGATGAAGTCGACCAATTCCCAGTTACAATGCTACCAACAGATCCAAGTTTGCTGTTCATGCAAGTTGGAAGTAATATTTGTTAGCCTTAGTTGATGAATAAGTATTATCGATTCAGTGAAAATTAAATTACAAAAATACTACAGTACCGTTTGTCTTTGACTAAATTTTCAGCACTAAAAACATGATTCCGGCTCTTAGTTTCCTCTGTGGTGTACGGAAAGACATCGCTAGCTCTAGTTGAGCTTAAAACTGAATATGAAGGAAGAGTTTTGTTCGCCTAAACAAATCCAGCTAATAAGTGAACTCAGTAAAAACGAGTACTTAAAACGTTTTAAATCAAAAGCCAATTATAAAAAATTCTTACATTCGTGTTGTTCAAACAAGAAGGCTCGCTTAATGTTGAGATATTACTTCCTCTCGATCCTAGAATGTAAAAAAAAGTTGAAATAGCAACCCAACCTAGCTTATATTAAAAACAAAAAATTTCACTAACGAGCATAACCCGCCAAGCCATAAGTGAGATTTTCCATGTGATATTTTTTTTTCAAAAAGAGTGTCCAAAAAAACTTACAATAGCTTAACAACATGATGCGTGTAATGAGTTTCGGTCGATGAAATATGTTTTAGAAAAATCAAAAAAGGCCTCAAAATGGCTTTTTAATCCTGTTTTTAATTTTTTTAAAAAACACCTTAAGCGCAATGATTAAAAATTTTGGATAAAAAAATAATTTAAAATATTCTGAATTAAAAAACAATTAAAATTTAAAATTTTGAATTTTTTTTTTTTGGAAATTTTGAATTAACAAGGGTTAGCGCCTATAAAATTTAAAAAAATAAAAAATTTCAAAATTTCAAAATTTTAATTGTTTTTGAATTCAGAATATTTTAAATTAGTTTTTCATCCAAAATATTCGAAAATTATGTTAAAGGTGTTTTAAAAAAAAATTAAAAACAGGATTGAAAAGAAATTTTTAGGCCTTTTTGGATTTTTGGAAAAAATATTTCATCGACCGAAACTCATTACGCGCATCATGTTGTTAAGCCATTTTAAGTTTTTTGGACACTCTTTTTGAAAAAAAATATCTAATGGAAAATCTCACTTATACCTTGGCGGGTTATGCTTGTAAGTAGTATTTTACGTTTATTGAAGCGAATTGACTGAAGCGATACAGTACCGCCTTCTGTATCGAGCAAAGTAGCCCTTTCATCTGTTGTTTCTTCCGCTGATACTTCCCCTTCGGATCCAGGACTTTCCTAGTTTATTATATTCAATTATAAAATTACGGGAAACACAATTTCTTAAGCCACTTATAAATTTTTTCTACCTCTTCGCTTTGCGGAAGCGTAAAAGTTACAGTGAAGTGTTTAGATTTTTTCGATTTCAAGTTGTGTTCCAGCAGTAAAGGTGTGTACAAAACATTTTTCCACTGTCGACTGAGGACAATTACGCCTTGTCTCAAAGTAGACAACTGTGGCAACCGGTGCTCCGAAACATTTTCTTCAATATCTGCTGAAGTAGTGAGACTTGTATATCGTTGTAAAACAATACAAAGCTGACAAGACGGGTCTTCCTGAAGAGTTTTTGCCAGTGGAGTAAGCTTGCTGTACTTGCTCTAATATTAAGGCAATTAGCTCGTTAAATAATAGTACGAAATAATTTTAGCATTAAAAATTTAAGGCAAGTAAAAAGTAAAACAACTTTATTTCCAGACTTCATTTTTCTCCAATAACTTAACCGTCTGGACCCCCAACAGGGATAACCTGTGGATACCTGACTCTGCCCTATCGTAGAGCCAAGTAAGCTTGCTTTTAAGTAGTAATTACTAATGAAGATGCACACATTTGAGGGAACGTACATTGCGATAGCATCCTAACAGGAGTCGAACCTGCGTGCGCGTACCTTAATTAAGAGAATCAGACTCCAGGACTACCTCGTCTGTCTTTATTCAGTATTAGTAAAGAAGCCCTTACACAATATCGGATTACCTTTATAGGCTGATGTATAGCTTGCACTTCTAGCGCCTCCGCCATCAAAGAAGCTAACAACCCCGTGGTGCGCTTTGAGTGTCCTCGAACCAGAGAAACGATTCCCAAAGTTAACTGATCGATTGGGTTCAACCACGCGTTGATCGCGGTGGAAGCTGTACTGACCAAATTCCAGTCAACTCTAAAACACAAATATAACCGCAGCAAGCGTAAATAATCGCATACACAATCTTATAAGACTAAACAATGTTCAGTTGTGTCTTGAAATTAATCTTTAACAGGTTAAGCATAAAACAATAATAGAGTGTCTACACACTGCAGTCTGCTTTTACAAATCTACTTGCTCACAAAACCTTTTTCAGACTGGTAGAAATCATACTGCGTAGGTAGGTAAGACGCAAGGTGAGTATTACATGTATGGGTAAAGAGACAAAGACTAGGCCTAGGACGTTGCACAAATTGCAATTGGTGAGTAGGAACTAGTGTCGTAATTTGTTCTCAACGAACAATTGTTTTTAGATGCTGAGCTTTAGCTCATACGCATCTATTGAAATGGTTTTGTTGGATGCTGAGCTTTATCTCATAAGCATCTATTGAAATGGTTTTTTCGATGCTGAGCTTTAGCTCATAAGCATCTATTGAAATGGTTTTGTCCGTTCGTCGGTCAGTCTGTCTGTCCCTATCTCCGAATGTCTGTAGGTCGTACGCTACAGTCTACAGGTCAAAGTTTTGACCTCATCTTCTCCAAATCGCTTATAAAAGCGCCCGTGCAGTGCTGTATAGTTTTTGGGCAAGAATAGTTTTTGCACAGTTAGCAGTTAACTGGAGCAACTTACAATATTTTTACATCTTTTTTCGCCCTCTATCGACAACCGCCGTTGACATTGCATTAACGTTCAAACTTACCTCCATTTCTAGGTAGGTACGTCGTACTCAAGGTTAACGTCGTTTAGGGGCCAGACAAAAATGACTTCATTCAAGTTGAGGATGGCTCAATTAAAATCAGACTCTCTACAGAAAAAATTACCATTTACGCATTGCTAAGAAAGGTGACGTGCGGGTGACTCAAATTCTTTTAAAACTTATGATGTCGTAATTTGTGTTTGACCCTCAACCTTCCTCTTTTATTTATTGTTTTCCTATGACTTTGGACATGGAAATACTTCATACTGAAATCGCTCCTGCTGCTCCCACTCGGTACGGAGCCACTTCTTTCGAGCTAGTTTATTCATGTGCTAATGCAACCATAATGCTAATGCAACCTATACCAGGACCACTCGCAACCCGTCCAATCATCAACACTCGTACCTAGCTCACGCTTACCAGAGCTATTTTACTCAAGCCGATTCAAATAAGAAGCACCTGCACTTGGCCCACTAGTGCCAGCAAGGCTCGTACCTAGCCCTGTTTCACAAAAGATAACAGCTTAGGGTTTAGTTAGGAGTTTGTTTACCTTGCTACAAAAACATTTTTTTCCATTGATGAGACCAACTTGCTGCAATCTCAGCATCTACTTCGGGCCCACAGTGGAAACATCAGGCGCGAAGCGCCGGATTTTTTACTCTGTGATTGTTCTGTCACTATCACAATCACAAACCACTAAAATTGGATTGCGCACAATCACAATGTGCATCACAATCCGACAGGAACAAACAAGAACTAGCCTGATTTCCCCGTCGCCTCCAACGAACGCTTTGTGAACAATCACAAATTCTCACAAACACAAACTGAGGCTATTAAAATGCATTGTTAACAACTCAGTTTGTGCACAATCTAGGGCTTGAAAATCACAATATTCACAAACAATTGTGAGTAAATTACAACACTGGTAGGAACTCACCAATTGGCATTTGTGCAACGCTTCGAACTACTTCATCTTTTTTTAGAATGGTTGAGAATATTTCGCGCTATTACGTCACGACCACGACAACCTTCCCGTACTTACAACCTACCATAACCCGTTCCTCTCAACTCACACATAGTTTAACTTAATGGCGCGAATTATTCACAACCATTCCAAAAGTGCCCCGAAGAAGATCACGTACTGTAAGGGCAACCGAGACTGATATCTAGCAAGGATAAATTCTGCATGCAAACAAACGGCAGCTTCATTCTTGCCAGATATCAGTCTCAGTTGCCCCGACTATAGATCAGTTGCACAAATTCCAAACTTTAAAAAAAACAGTTCTGTTTTCAAAAGATAGTACTCAAAATAACCTACAAAATTGGTGAGTTCCTACTCTTACTGACTTATTTATGTTATAATACTTCGTACCTTTCGATCTTAGGACATATCGTATACGAGCTGTAGTGATCCTTAGCATCAAGAACAAGGTAGAGTTGAGTTAGTATAATTTCTCTCTACCTACAGATCTCCAGTTGCTTAAAAAATTATAGCTAAAACGCAACTTAACATCTTGTGTTTATCTGTGGCCAGAGTCAATTGCACGCGTGTTAGCGGATGTAGGACAACTTCCCCCTGGACATTTTCCTCCCGGACATCTTCCTACCGGGCATTTTCCTCCCCATGTATGTCCCCCAAACGCATTAGCTGCACAGTTTCAAAAATGTTTATATTTAATATGTAATGCCATCACTACCTAAATTAACTGCGCGACCCGACCTGTGACGTCACTAAAGAACATTAAAGGGATCGTTCATAAATGACGCCAAGGTTTATTTCCAAAATTAAAGGGGTCGCTCATAAATTACGTCCATGGTAGTTCTAAACATTAAAATGGTCGTCCATAGACCCCATTCATGCACAACCTCTTCAATGTTGAGAACGACCATATACGTCATTTATGGACAACCCCTTTAATTTTCGCAACAATCCTTGACAGAATTTATGGACGACCCCTTCATAGATTTCAACGACCCATTTGTAGAATATCCCTTTAATGCAGAAACTAGATGAGAACCCGACGGTTTTTCAATCGGCTACCGACCAAAACGGCTTACGCAATACGTTATGCTGTTTAGGTTGGTAGCCGTGAAAAGGCGTGCATACAAACAGAACATTTTGAACTTTTTAAAGCGTATAAAAGTATAAATTGTTACCTCTTGTATTTCTACGAGCGTAACTATTTCATATAGCCAGCCACATGTATAAACTAAATCTATGTAGGAGAGAAAGGGAGCGAAGGACATGACCTTCCCCCATCCCGTCCCTCAAAAACAACAACAACCCTTTTTACGCGCGAATGAGAACCAGGAATCCGTCCGCCCTTCACTTTTATTCATTTGGAAGTCACGTCCTCCAAAGTTGTTTTTTAATTTTTATTATGAAAACAATCGTCAGGGTCAAGTACCTAATACTTTAGACCCATGACGATCGTCCCTTTATCGTTTTCGTTTCACATAGGCATTGCATGCGAATGCATATGCCATGTGACGAAAACATTCAAAACATATAGAAAGATTGCATCATGCTATTTAGTGCACCCCTCTTAGTGTTAGGTACTTTGGGATGACAATAACAATATTCCCCATATATAAGGTACCGAGTCCATCGAGTGGTCAGTGCAGTCTGACACACTGGAAGTGGTACATCTAAAGTGCAGTCATGCAATATCGCAGTATTATTGCATCACTTTATTAGGGATTGGTGCATATCATATCATTATGAGGACTACTGTAGGTACTTCACATAGGAGTTCAACAACGTTTAGTTGTTGTTCCCACAATACCGCAGTATAAAAAAATAGACTTTTTCCAATTTTTCACTGAAATAGATATTTCAATAACAGTTTTGACAGGAATAGAATAGATGGGATTTTCTTTGGTCTACTTTAGGAAATCCCTAACCCTGAGTAGACAATAACAAGGAGCGTTTCTCATTTTTACATTAGACGCACATAGGTTTCTGGCCTAGTATAAATACTAGTGGACCGCTCACAGTGAAGTCAGTCGTTAGTTGAGGCGTCTCATAACCACACTGTTCTGTCACTGTAAGCGTGAAAAGGTCCTCAAATAGTTCGAATTCATTGCTTACCCTAACTCTTTACCATTCTAAAGTTCTTCTCTATCGAGTTAAGTTTGTGGTCTCATTCTTAAGTGGAGTGGCACGCAGCAGACTTGTCTTTTAGGTCTCAAATTTACGTTGTGAACGACTACAGTGATATGCAGTGTTAGTGTTAGAGCTAAGTTTGTGGTCTCATCCATAAGTTGGGTGGTACGCAGCCAGCTTAACTTTTAGGAGTTAAGATACTTTTAAACAGTTATTTAGCCAGTTTAGTGATCTCACTCATAAGTTGGGTGGACGTAGCTGACTGACTAAGTTAGGACACGAGTACTTAAAGTTATTGTGACAAGTAACTGTAAGTACTAAGAAAGTATCTCATAGACACCACGCCTACGACGACTCACCGCTAGCAGCTCAGTTCATCTTCATCAAGTCACGGTAGCTGCACGTGACCCTTCCAGAACAGAAGAACTACTACGACGCACTCTAGTAAGGGGCAGACAAAGTTAACACAGATTATATGTTTTGTCGCATTGCTGAGACTTAGCTGGTTTAACAAGGTACGAACTATCTTTTACCACTATAACTTAGATTTAGATTAGACAAGAAGTAGATCTAAGTTGAATTTATTTACCTTTAACTTTTCTTTCTGTAATAGATTTAAGTTGTATTTTGATTTGAATAAAGAGATCTGGCGCTTCGGGCCAGCTATAAAGTATAAACTTGTTTATTTTAAGTTATTGAAATATTTGCCCACAACCTAGGCAAGTGTCCTCACAGACACTTACCGCATTATAGTCATTATCTTTCTCAAGTAATTCCAGGACTTTTGAGAAAGGTAACAAAATAGAACAAATTACGTACACATTTGAATGTTTTTAAAGGCACAAAATGTTCTAATTACTTGTTTTCGAAAAGTGCAAAAGGGTCTTTCACATAGCATTAAAAACTGCAAAATGTTGTATTTACAAGTTTTTGAAATGTAAATTTGTTCTACCTGTAGGTTTTAACCCGGCTCAGTGGCTCGGTAGTGTAGTGTAGCGCACTATCCTGTTACTGAGCCGGCCCAGCCGGACACGCTCTGGAATGGGATCGACTCGGGGATAGGGCTTGGTTGTTGGTGGGAAAGGTGAACGGAGGTGGATTGAGAGATTATATAGACGAGCGAGTCCATAGAGTATCCGTGGTAGTTTACTACCAGAGAAGGAATTATTTGGGTTCTTAATGGTGGAGCTGCCTGCCTACTTGTTCTATGTGTGCTTGCACATGATTTTAATACATTTACTTTCCACTCCAATTCCCGTCCAAGAACTACAAGCGTCGCCTATCGGTCCCTCTCGATAGAGTTGTGGAAGGCGGGGTTGGTGCATTCTCCGAATTCGATCTAGGTGGGGCCTGATAACCCTTAACTATTTCGTCATAGAAATCCACCACTCATCGGTGTAAGCCGGAAGCTTGATTTAGAAAGCTGCAGGTGTGCAGCATAAATATACGAGCGCCATAGAGGTCCGCAGTCCGCAGTGAGCAGCAACTATCCATAGAGTTTAAGAATTGCGATGTGGGATTACCGTGGCAAGTTTGTACTTGTCTATACTATCCGATATCATATAGCAATACTGTATAAAGTGTGAGAATATAACCGCAATGGTTGAAAAATCTCAATACACAAATATATACATAGATACATACTTGTAGGTTTTTAAAAGGTTGTAAAAGTTTGATTTATTTGTTTTTGAAGTTCAAAATGTATTTGCTTGTTTGTGAGAAGTACAAAATCTTCCATTGGCATGAATTTGAAGGGTTAAAAATGTTCTATTTGCTTGTTTTTAAAAGGTAAAAAATGTTTCATTTAGCAAGAAAACGCATAAGGGTGACCATGCCGCAATGGTGATTAGTGTATGGCGTTGAAAGACAACCTGTGTCAGAAATCATTGAGGAGTTGGAATTTATAGCTTCTAATCGCAACTCGTTGCTACATATATATAACTTACTAGAAGTAAGGCCCGTCGTTTCGAAAACGACGGCTAGAGTTTAGGTAATCACGTTTCGCGTAATCTTATAAAACTAATAATTTTATAATCTATGTTAGAAAGTTTATCTGTATTATTTACATATTTTTGCCGTCTTATTTTGTTACTAACTTGTCTAACTTTATTTTAAATTGGCCGCAGAGTGGGCCTCAATAGCTGCTGAACTAATTCTGCGGCATTTTGGGTATCTTGTAATGCATAATTGTGGGCCATCAAAATTTCAATTTCGAAAAATGTGACAATAACTTCAACCCCCTCATCAAAGAGCCTTTGCGCATTAAGCTGTATCTGTGCTTATTTTTTGAGCTCAAGAATACATGTCGCAGAAACAAAAATGAAGTTGTAATCTACACCAGCTGAGTGGTATATTATTAGTGTACTAAATATGATACATGGGCAAAAAAAAACTTTGTACGAAATAAAGACGATTGTAAAATTGAAAATGAAGTCAGCTTCGAAACTGCTGTGAATGAGACTGGAAATTAAGTGAATGAGTAAATTGGAAATGGTAGTCAGCTGTCAGCTTAATAAAAGTCAACTCAGCCCATCCAAAAGTAGAAACAGTAGGATTTCTAAGCATTTCTGCAATATGCATGTAAGAAGGCAAGTTAAGGGAGCGGAAGCAGGGTGAAGGCTGAGGCAATCGAACAGCAGCAAGAAATCGTCCATAAATGATGTCATCAGTAATTGGTATTGATGATATGCTAAAGTTAGCCGCTTAAGTAATGTTAAATGATAACATTGAGGTGGGTGGCTCCTAAGGGAGTAGTAACTTGAGTGACATCATTCATGGACTAACCCTAAGACGTTGTGAAGCGTCCAGCTATTTATGGTCTTTGTACTTTGGTTTTGGGTTGGTGAATTCTGAATTGGTAATAATCTGAATCAGAAAGTCTATTCCCGCATAAATGATAAATGTAGTCGCCGGCTTACTCAATGGAAAGAGTAAATGGGTTCATGCATAGGAAAAAAATAAAATCATAGAGTAGTGGTGGCTTCATTGATTCGGTTCTACTTTTTATAGTAGATTAGATTATACTATACAGATCGTGTGGTGAGCGCTCATATGGCACGCCGTACAAATTACCTACAGCTACTGACATAACTACACCTACTAATACTGTGTGCTTACTCTCGCTGTAAAGGAAATGCGAATGGTAATTTGTGCAGAGTCCGTACCGCCCATACCTTGCCATTGCATGGCCAGCTATCTGCTGTGTAGAGTGTACATACTTAGACGACTCAGACACAAAATGAAGTTTATAATAATAATTGCATTTTGATGTAAGTACATACTCAGGCAGACGAAAATTGATGAACCTATCGATGAACCATGTCTTGTAATAAAAGCACCTCTCTTACTATTGAAATTTAGATCTCTCAGACCCGCGTAGTATTGCAGGGCCGCACACTTATATTGAGTTTGCGTTAAATATCCCCGCGTACTATTCAAACACCTTAGAAACCGCGTTCTATTGCGAGCCCAGGCATTATTACAAGACACCCTTGTTTTCGGAAATTGAAATGTGTTTCATTTACATGTTTTAAAGAATGCAATAATTATGCTCTATTTACCAGTTTTTTAAAGGATGCAGTCATAAATATAGAGAGACAAGCAATATCATGCTTGTTTTAAACTGCAAAATATTCTTGCTACCTGCTTCCAAAAATTGAAAATTACTCTATGTACATGCTTTGAGTGATATTTTTAATTTTTAATTGTAAGCTTTATTTATATGTCCAATCCTTCAATACGCAGTACATACAGGCATTGTTTTTCAATGGTATGATATTTTAAATGTTTTGCAGATACAGACAAATCCGATTACAGTAAAATCTCGTTACACCGTCCTACGCTACAACGGTTATCTTGATACACCGGTCTTTATCAGTCCCGGCAAAAACGCTATGCTGTGTAATGTTAAAGTGAGGTCTTACAACAGTCAATTTTACAACGGTCAACTTGATACACCGGTCAAAATGTATAGACCGTACAGCACTTTTATCATTAGAATCATATTTGTTACAACGGTCTTTGGTTTTACATTTTTTGTTTACCAAGATCTCTATCTGTGATTCAGATAGAATAGCATAATTAAGAAATAATTAGGCGGGTGGTTACGAAAGATACAAATTAGAATGGAGCTAACACGAGGAGTTACACTAGACTCTAGAATTTAGCAATTTCGCTAGCTTCAAAATATTTTTGTTTAAATTGTATCTTCTGTTAGCGTAGGCGATGTTTTATCAAATGAGTATGGCTGCACCTAGGAGAGGATGATCCTGATATTGAATGACCTACTACCACTAGGGTGCGTCATACCGGAAATTCTGGATAAATCTGGAAACGTGTATGACATATTGACTTGCCACAAAAATAGCTTTCTTAAAGTTAGTTAACCCAAAAAATAAAAAAAAATTCGGAACATCCGGAAAAAATCCGGAATTCGTAAACAAAATTCCAAGAATTCAAAAATTGACATCTATGGGGTTAATTTGCTTATATTTTTCTAAGCATGAACCGCTGCTTCCCATTTACTTGAAAGAACTTAAAATGTGGATAATGCAGAACGGAGGTGAAGATAAATCGGCTTTTAAAGCTGTGAGCAAAATTGAAATCTTGTTGTCAAAACATAAGCTACACAATCTACGTCAAGCAAACTTGAGCGAATTTTTTGAGTCTTCGAAAGTTTAATTACGATTTTTTATAACTAATGTACGACCAAAAAATTAATTACACTTTCTGTTAAATTGAAACTTTTGTCGAAATAAAAATAATGCAAAAAACATATGTTACCATACAACGGTCAAAGACCGTTGTAACGCTACAACAGACCTTTGATACACCGGCCAAAATGCATCACCCCCTTGAGAGACCGTTGTAACGAGATTTTACTGTATAAGGGACTTCGCGGGACCGGCCAAATCTGTCCCTTATAGCAGATTTCCCGTATAACAGTTTGAGGGATTTCCCTAGTAAGCGGACGCATTTTAAGGACACAAATTTATGTGTACGCATTTGAATATTTTATTGTTAGTTATAACAATGCCAAGATATATTATACAAATATACAAATTTATTTACTACTACCAACATTATTTCAAAAATGTAACTTTACATTATTATCTTGCTTTGTGTTATGGGTATTTACCCGGAGAACACGTAATAAAGTTGAATAAAATTGAATTGGATACGAATATACAAAATATTTAAATTATTTAAAAAAATTAGTTAATGTAGTTTTCTTGGTTTTGTTTTGATTTAGACAAGCACAAGAGATTATGTATCTTTGATTACGTCTACCTGTTTATGAGTTTTTAGCTTGTCGTACTTTTGTGCAGTACTTAATGAGTTCCTTTTCCTTTTCGACGACACTGTAAACTGCCAGGAAGTCTACTGGAAGTAGTAAAGTTTAAAGTCAAGACTATTTCCAGCAACCCTCAACCCTGAAAGCCGTGCAATCTATAAATACGATGATCTACTTAAATGTAAAATAATGTTAATTGATAGATAAGAGAAGAAATACAAAAAATGAGATAGCAGACAACCAGTAAATAAATACAGTAGTCCTTCACTACATCGGCCCTGCCACTTCCTTTGTATTTTCAATATTTTTCTTGAAAATTCCCTTAAAAGTGGTCTAAAATTCCAAAAAATGGTCCTAAATGCGTTCCTTACAACCAAGTTATCCCTAACATCGGTTCTCTTAAATCCGAACAATTTTAACATTGTAAGCATAGCCAGCCAACCAAATAATTTTTTGGCCCTTTCAGCAGGATATCCCTTTAAACAGGATCCCTTATAATCGGATTTGTCTGTAGTGGATTTTACGGTTTTAGCTAAACATGAAAATAAGTCCTTTTGATACTTACGGTGATTTGTATGTATAACCGAAATTTCTTTTAATTAAAACATGACAATGCAAAACAACAGCTTCATTTGCATAACCAACAATTCAATGCAGGCCTAAGCCAAAGTCTAGGCTAATGTATATGGTTTTAGAATGGCGCAGACAGAACATTCTGCAGTTATGATAAGCTTTTAAGTGAGTTACGTAAGGTAAGGTTGTTTCGACGTAAGGCATTCAAATAGATTTCTAATATTCCATTTCTTTGTTTGGTAGTGTATTTATGATGTAGCTCTGCATTGAGCGCCAAGTCAACATATGTACATGTATAATACGTTTAACTTAATTATAAATTTTCCCAAACTTCAAATGTGATTCATACTTTTTGTAAACGAGCGAGGAGCGAGTTTAATGCATGCAAAGGTAGAGCACATATTCCTTGTTAGTTATGCTAAATCGCGTTTAGAAATTTCGAAGCGTTTGTGTAATAACTGATTTTCCGTAAATCAATATACTCCTATCCTTTCACGTTAACGTACATACCAACTCCGCTTATTGGTTCTGTAGGCATGTTCCAATGTTGTAAGTTTATACAAATGAAGGGTAAACATTAAGCATTTGAATATGTGCTCTGTCTACTGTCCTGATTAGAAGCTTATATTATTCTTAACCAAAATTCTACTTATCTATTCAACCTAGGACACTGTCATTGGTGAACAGTGTATTTCTTTTGTGACAGTCTTTCTAGCTGTCTCCCACCGCTAGTGACCTAGATTCTTTCTTTGTGTCTATTTAAGCAGTTAAGTCTAAATTAGTTTTTCTTTGTAATATTACGAATCCCGGTTGTAACTTCTGTCAAGTTACTCGATTAAACCTCTATAAATACAGTTTTTTGAACCAGTTACAATTAGATAGCAACTTACAATTGAACTTATCACAGGGCGAAGCTCTGGTCTATCTCTACCAAAATTGTAATCTTTTACTTAAGTAATTTTCTCTTCGTTTTGCTGTTAAATAATCGTCGTACTTTTAGTTAAAATAAATTACTTATTTTCTCGTTTAAAGCTGCGTCTGATTTATTTAGTACACGAAGTGAATTATTATTTAAACCCTCCACCATCACCATCATTCTTCACCCGGCATTAAATTCATCTTGTTCCACCAAAACAAAGGTACTAGATCTCCTTAGAACACGTTTCAGAATTATTGATAATTTCATAATTTATACAGGTTTACCTTTTTTTACTGAAAATTTCCATAGTTACGTTAATGGAAAAAATCAGAATCTGAAATTTCGATCATTTTTGAAATAACAAAAAAAAATATTTTGCCGAAGAAATCGAGTGCGCAGCATGTTGTAAAGCAATTTCTATGTATGTATGTATGAGTTTAGAGATTTTCAACCTGAGGTTATATCCCACTCAACTTTACTGTGTGATTTGAAGATCCCGCGAAGTAGTATTATACTAAATCGCATTGGGCTTCGCATCGTATTTTACTTTACTTTAATTACCTACACTTGTAGTTTTTGGTTTTCGTCGCTACTAGCTGCGGACCACTTTGCGATCATTTATTTAGTATCCTTATTCAGGAGCTATTTCAACTTTCCGCCCAATATTGCTCTTGGGCGAGGAGGAGCGGTTGGATATCAAACAAGTAGGCAGAGATCATCACTCTCTGACTAAATGAAATACGCCCGCTTGCACACCCCGCCAGTTAGCCCTCCAATCCTCCACGAGGGAAAGTAGCAGCAGCTACTTGCAGAGTGGATCGGAAAGATATCGAGGGTGAAGTATCAAAATGGTTTGCTTCCTTTTTTTTGCTAAAAGCAAATTGGTTTCCTTTTTTTTGCTAAAGGCAAAATGGTGTCCTTCCAAAAGACTGTCTGCAGCTAAAAATGGAAGGACACCATTTTGCCTTTAACAAAAAATGGAAGGAAACCAATTTGCTTTTAGCAAAAAGTGGAAGCAAACCATTTTGATACTTCACCCTCGATATGTTGATTTGGCTTATTATGTTCATGCCTACGCTCGGCACTGAGCAGACTAATGTCGTCTATTATTGCTATCGTCTCTGTCGCCATCAGTACTTTAGACTGATACAGATAAACGAAACCAAACTCTGTAGTTCTGTCTGTACCTTGAAAATGCATCCAAACCTCAAACTCCCCTCCCCAAGCCAAGTATTACCACTGTACCATTCTTGTGCGAGAGGGTCTAAACTGGCTACCGGCAACGGTTCCCCCCACAGATTCAAAAAAGAATCTGCCGAGGATTATTTAGGACAGAGCAAGCTCCCCTAAGCCACGAAGCCAGGTTTTGTAAAGCAATTTCTAGTTTTTTGTGATGGTCTTTTTGAAAAAGAATATTACGTCAAAAAACTACATGATCACTTGGCGGGGTTTGCTCGTAGGTAACATTAAAATGTATGTACATGTTCTATAAACAAAATAATTACTACCTAATAAAGGTGGTTAGTGGTCAAATGAAAGAATAAGGATAAGTGGAGCCAGGATCATTTGTTGAAATAGTGTCTCGCCAACTACTTATACTGGTCACAAGATGCCAGGTAATTAAAAATTTCAAACTAATTCAGTAACTATCATCAATTACGACTATTTATAAAATGTATCTACATACATGATACTCATAAAGATTTCTGTTTACGACGAGGGATGCCAGATTTGAAAAGCCCGACATTATGACACTTAATACATTAAATTAAAAGACATCAAAATATTTGAAATTTTGGCACCCTGCCATCTGCTCTTATTTTTAGTGCTCTTAACCATTAATTAAGCGGAGAGCTTTATCATTTTGCGTCAAATCCACCCACCCATGGTAGTAATGACAGTAATGTCTGTTCCCGACTACTAAAGGTAACTTATCAATGGACGCGTATTTAACAGCTATTTTGTATTTTTGGACGACCGTGCTTCACATTAAAGTTTCTTTTATTTTGAAGAAAGTCTTAATATATTTCAATGCACTCTTTGTTTTGAAAGAAAGTTATTACGTGTCATTCTGGTTGGACGTGCTCAATTATCAGTTGAAATCGCTGATCTGTCCACCATTGTTTTATTAAAGAAAATATTTATTCTGACTGTGCATTAGTGCATGGTGGTAGGCTTAACAGGAATAACATTAAGGATTCAAGGCTTTGACACTTCTTTTGTTTTTTAACAAATTGGGATGCCAGATTTCAACTTTCTCAAACCACGACATGTTATATAAAAACTAATGTTGGCATGACGCCATCAACGTCATGAAAGAATATTCAATTGTGACCCCATTCTCTTTCCCTTAAAAGTCAGAAAAAATGTTTTCAGGATGCCCATACCTAAAAATATATGACGACATAATTGCAACCTCCGAATATGACAATATTCGGTGATACAGTGAAAACAGCTTATAAGGGGCGCCGCCAGACCGGCAAATCAGTCCCTTATAGCCGGATTCTCTTTTATCAATAAATGGGATTTCGCATGTAAGCGGATACAATACATAATTTACTTATTTGAAATTTTGATATTTAGTCAAAAATGGTCAAGGAATATAAATTTGTGCTTATGATAACTTTAGATAACTTAGATACTTAAAATAGTCAGTTAATGTAGCTTGTTTTGCGTCTTTGTTAGTTTTGTTCTGACGAACACGTAAATTATGTTGTGCAGCCCATATTTTTATCATTTTTCTTAAAAATTCTCTTACAAGCATCCCAAAATATTAAAAAATGGTTTAAAATTCGTCCCTTACAACTGAATTATCTCTTATATCGGTTCCCTCAAATCCGAACATTTTTAACATAAAGCACAGCTGGCCAACCAAATATTTTAAAAGCGTCCCTCTAAGCAGGATTTCCCTTTACACTGGGTTCCTTATAACCGGATAACTGTGTTTAAGGTGGAATTTACAGTTTGAATAGCCTTGAGTAAAGTCTTAATGATAAATTCGCAGCGAAGCGAAGATTTAAACTTTAATGCTTATGGTAGTTAAAATAACTTAAATCGTACCTATCTGTTACATGCGAAACAAACTTCAGGTAAAATTCACCAAGTTCTTTGAACTCCGTAATGAGTTAAACGTACAATTTCCAGCCATGCAAAGCATTGTAAAATAAAAAAAAGAAATAATGTTATTTATATTGAGTCATGAGGCAGATAGACATACATAGCCATTGTAATAGATGCACAAGCTCAGCCTCTAAAAATACTAAATAATAATTTGCAGCCGAACTCATTATTAACATTTTTATTTTTTTTAAATTTATGATAGAATTTAAATTTTGAATTATCTTCAAATTGTACAAATTAAATTATTCATACAGGTATTATTAGCCATTTGTGATAGTTTAAATTTTAAAAAATCAAATATTATGCCGTAGTTGACAAAAATGAAATGTGTAAACGTGAAAAAAGGAGTAAAAAAGTAACATTATTTAGTCGTTTAAAGATCGATGCAATGGAAATTGCTAAGACCAATATTTAATGATACTCCAATCAATTCCGTAATTTAAAAATGTATGAGAAGTACAACATAATCTGTTACCTTTATAGTGGGATTAAACAGTAAAGTCTATATTCTGTAATTCTGCACGTACTTCATGTATACAAAGATAGATAGCCTGAGACGACACCCGTTGGGTTGCTAGCGCCATTACGTTAGACTGACATATGTGTAGACATGTTTTGATTCATCTACGGGCCCACTTGTGGCTGTTAAAGCCATGTTGGTGTGGTGTAGTAACGGTTACTTTTTAAGTTGTTATTATATGTGTAAATGCATGTACACACCGTCCGTACGACGGGCCTTAAGCACCACTACTTACTTTGTAATAGTAATTATTTATGGTAGCGGCTGTGACAGCCACGTTGGGCGCGGTGTGGGCATAGTTACTTTACAGGTCAAATGCAGTGCGAAATAAACCGTAAAAAATACAAATTAAATATTTCTGGGAAGAGATAATTTCAAATGATTCTTAAATTATCATTTTTAAAATTATTTTATTGAATGATAAAATTATTAAAAATAATTCTGCATTAACCTTAACTTTTTATTTCGTGTAAAAATGTTTTCACCATTTTTCAAACACTTGAATTACACTTACACTTAAGTTTGAATTAATTTGAATACGAAATAAATAATTGTTTACCAGGCTTTGTACCAATCAGGATCGCCGAATATTTGAATATTTGAATTTCAAGGCCCTGATTGGGTAAGAGCAAAAAATGTAAACTTGTGTCAAAGTGTATAAATAACGCTCATGGTAGTTTTACCGGTTTTTGTTTGTACATGTTAAATGCGGTTGACATGGGTCCAATCGACCGTTAATTATACAAAACTGGTTAGCCTAATAACTCCCAAAACATTAGGGCATTTATGTTTCGCATTTGTGGCCGTGTAAAAGGAGTTTGAAAAACATAGATTAAAAACTGCAACCTGTAGAGCATAAAAAACAGACAGCCATTTCAATAGGTGCTCAAGCTCAGCCTCTAAACATACTAAATAATAATTTGCAGCCAAACTCTTAAATTAAATTTTGTATTTGTAAAAAGTGATGATTGAATTTAAATTTTCAATTTTAAATTATCTTCAAATTGTAAAAAATAAATTATTCATATAACTATTAGCTAATCGTGATGGTATAAATTTTAATATCATGCCGTGATTGGCTATGAAGTCGTGTGGAGGTAGATGCAATGTACGTTGCTAAAAACGCCATGAGGAGGACTAAATTTTGTTTTTTACTTTTATAGTGGGATTGAACAGTAAAGTCTATATTCTGTAATACTGTACGTACATAATATATTGATATATAATCTGAGACGACACCCGTTGGGTTGCTAGCGTCATTACGTTAGACTAACATATGTATAGACATACGTTTTGATTCACCCACGGGTCCAGTTGTGACTGCTGTAGCCGTTTTGGTGTAGTGTGGTCACGGCTAAATTTTAGGTTCCTATTATATATTTTTAAGTTCATGTACATACCGTCCGTACGACAGGCCTTAGCACCACTATTTACTTTGTTAGAGTAATTATTTATGGTAGCGGCTGTAACAGCCACATTAGGCGTGGTGTGTGCATAGTTACTATGCAAGTCGAATGCATTGCTAAATAAAACTTAAAAAATAAATATTTCTTGGCAGAGTTAATTTTAAATTATTATTAAATTATTATTTTTAAGCAATTAAATAATTTTAATGAATTATTGAAAATAATTGTGCATTAACCAAAGCTTTTTATTTCGTGTAAAAACTTTTCCACCAGTTTTTAAGGTACGGTCATTAGTCATCCCCGTTTAAGTCGCCCCCACATTACTAACCCCAACATTACTCACCCCCACATTATTCGCCCCCGGGTAATACTCGCCCCCGTCATATTCGCCCCCACATGTCTCACAACTCAGTCGTCTATTTCGTCATCGTATTTTTTTCATCATTGAGTTTTTTTCGTCATAGGGTTTTTCTCGTTATAGGGGTTTTCCGTCATTGAGTTTTTTTCGTTAAGGAACTGCGCTACCTACGCATTGATGATCGAATTCTCACAGCCGTCAAGCAACGAAAAGATGTGTCCAAAGTTGCGTACCTAAAAGAGATTGCTTACAATCTGGGAAGAATTAAAATCAAGAACAGAGGCCTTCCTCCCTGCATAAATCCATTGAACCCTGTACCTCAAACCCTGGCTTTGACTTTAAACCCTGTACCGTCAATCCTGCCTTTAACTTTGAACACTTGACCGCCTAATCCACCTTTGCCACACATCTCCACAGCCGCTACCCGAAAACGAGGACGCCCACGCAAGAACTCCGCCACCCAAGCTGAGCTGAACCAACCATAATCCCTTTAGTCTGACCAACTCTTTCCAATCTCCGAGCCACCAGAACGCGCTCAACGCTGATAACAACTGTAGTCAACACTATACAACAGCCTGAACCTATTCAAATTACTGCCATCAACCAACCTAAACGGAAACCTGGACGTCCAAAAAAAAATATGAATCCAGCAGGGAATGACGATCCACGAGAAAAGCGAACTAGAGTGTGTGATTTACTCACACAAGAAAAAGAATGCTGAGTTCACATTTATTTTGTACATATTTCGTGAACCACTTTTTTTCATTTTTTCATCACTTTTAAAATTTTTTTACAATAAACTGACAACGGTTATCACCTGCACTACCTGTTCATATAATTACTACTTGCATACACCACGGGGGCGAGTATTACCCGGGAGCGACTAATGTGGGGGTGAGTAATGTGGAGGTGAGTAATGTGGGGGCGACTTAATCGGGGTTGACTGTTACCCGATCCGTTTTTAAACTCTTTTAAGTTTGAATTAATTTGAATATAAAATAAATATTTTTTTATCAGGCTCTGTCCCAATCAGGATAGCTGAATATTTGAAAATTTGAATTGCAAGGCCCTGATTGGCTAGGAGCAAAAAGTGTAAATCAGTCATAAAAAGTGCAAAACACAACATAGTCATGAAATTGTTGAAAGAAGAAACTTCTTGCATGAAGGCGCATCGATTGACACTATATAAAGTGTAAATAAGCTAAGTAAGTCATAAGATAGTTGGCAGTTATTGCAGTGTAGACATAGTTACTCATCAGCAAGATACTAATTTCACATAACTTCTTTTAAAAAAAATTAAATAATAATTTAAGTTGAATTTGAATTTTAAATTCAAATTATTTTCAAATTATCGTGAAAATAAATTATTCATCTAGCTGTTATTACTACGAAACTCTTTTTAATTTATTAAAACTTGTAAACACAATAATTAGCTGACGTGAACTTTCTTTGTTGGTCAAAAATTATTGCTCTTTTTAAATTCAAATTAATTTGAAAATGGGAATAAATAAATATGTATTAGTCTCTGCACCAATCAGGGTGGCTGAAATTTTGAAAACATGAATTCTTAATTTATTTTAATATTTGAATCAAAATTTAACTCGTAATAAATTCAAATTGGAAAAAAGGTAATTTTTTATCTATCTGATAAGGATTACTAAAATTTTGAAAATTTGAATTGCAAGACTAATTGGCTAAAACCAAAAAAAGTAAATCGGCAATATAAAGTGCAAAACACAAAATATCAAAAATGCAAGCTCAAGTCGAACGTCTCTGAGTGGAGGCGCATCTTTTAAGACCATGAAACCTGTATGTAGTTAAAAACTGTAGGAGTTTGATACACAAGCATCGTAATGTTATATAAATGGCCTATGCTGGCATGTACTGCACGAATTAGGTATATAGACTAGCAGTAAGGCAACCTGACGGGTTGCTAGCGTCATGATTTTAGACTGACTTGTGTTTAAAATATTACGTGAGATGGAGAAATTAAAGGGAGGAGGGTTTTATTGATGTTGACCGGAAACTTATAGTGGGTTTGAGCCAATTTATAGGTTTTAAAAAACTGGAATTGCTTTAGTAAACTTCTATAAATATATTCACTATACTTCAATCATGTCATACCCTTAGCAAAGGAATGTCATGGCTAAATTGAGTTAAGTAGCTATTATAGGGTTCCATTTAAAAACCTAGAAAAATTAGAAAGGGTAGTCTTGGAAAAAAAGTAATTTATTTTTTCTATTGTCGACTACTTCTAAAGGGTGGACATCGGTTAGCCCGTTTGTGGTTTGGTCGTGTGTGAAAGGGTGGACAGAATTAAGGGTATTACAATAGTATATTAAATACGACAACCCATAGGGCTGCCAAATTGGTAGTAGTTTTTATTTTTCGCAATTAGGTAAGAAGTAAGTTGGCCCCTGGCGTATTGGCTGCAGTTTAGACATAGTTACTCTGCAGAAGGAAACTAAGTTCCCATAAGGGAGCATACATTAATCAAGTCTACAAAAATCCAAAATATTTGACCTCTTCCCCCCTTCCTTGTCACCATTAGTTAGAATAGCCGACCTCCTCCGCTCCCATGAGCCGTCTACATCGATTTAAAAATATTTCAGATGTATGAATTTTAAAGCCCATATTTACCAAGACTCTTGAAAGTTTTGATTTCAAAAGTAGGGCTTTCAAAGTCCAGACCTTATTAGCTAGCTGTATTAGTGACTTGGGACCGCAAAGAGATGCGATATACACTACGAATATTGGAAGATTTTTAAAATTTTAAAAAATGCAACATAGAAACGATATAAATTACAATATCGCAGTAGCCACCGCGATATCAATGCGATGTAAATTAAAACATCGCAACATTAACTGTTATATCATTGAGATATAAATTAGAATATCGGAATATCAAAAATTCAAGGGACTGCGATATCATTTCGATATACGTTAGAATATCGCAGGAGCGACCGCAATATCGATGCGATAAAAATTAAAAAAATGGCAATACTTACTGTGATAATGATACAATATAAATTAAAATGTCGGCTTATCGAAAATTCAAGGAACTGCGATATCAATGCAATATAAAATTAAATATAGCAATGGCTACTGCGATATCGATGCAGCGTAACTTAAAATATTGCATTAGTGACTGTAATGTTGATACGATATAAATTAAAATATCGCAACATCAAAAAATTAAGGGACTGCGATATCAATACTATATAAAATAAAAAATCGCAATATTGATGCGATATAAATTAAAATATTGCAATATCAAAAATTAAAGAGACTGCGATATCTTTGTGATATAAATTTAAATATCGTAATATCTAAAATTATATCTTTGTTCATTATTGATAAAAACGAATTTTTGATTTGAATAAATTGATATAAAAAATAAAGTTTTTTGTGTAGACGTAAGTTTCTTTAACTCCCCCTCCCCCTTTGTTTTTGAGTGAGTTTTAGTTTGCTCGCCTCTTTACCCCCTCCCTACCCCTTTTTGAAAATTGTGAAAAAAATTATCTACCTGTTAGCCAAGATGGTTAAAATTTGAAAATTTTAAATATAATGCCGTGATTGGCTAAAAGTTAAAAATGTAAAACGTGAAAAATAAGTGTTAAAACGTCACATTTCACAACCATTTTGAAATTCCTAAATCTATCTTCGATAGTGACAATACAATAATTTGTGTCATTCTTTTGTATGTGCTAAATAATTTGGTCGATGAATTTAAAAAAACCTGCAATAAAATGCCATCCGTAAGACGGGCTTGTGCGTTTCTAGTCTTGTATTGTGTTAAATATATATTTTGTCGTGCATACGACTTCAACTGATACATTTTTTGAGAGTGGCTAGTGTTGGTTCTTATATTTAATTTTTAAATGCGTGGACATGCCATCCGTAAGACGGTCTTGTGCGTTTTTAGTCTTGTTTCTACCTATTTATGTTAAATATATATTCTGTCGTGCATACGACTTCAACCGATACATTTTTTGAAAGTGGCTGTAACAGCCACGTTAGGAGAAGTGTGGGCATAGCTACAATATTAGTCAAATGCGTTGCTCAAATAAAACTTCAATTTCCTGGCAGAGAGAAAATACTATTATTAAATATAATCATGAAATTTTTAAAAATAATTCTTTGTTGAGCTCCGTTTTTTTCTTTCAAAAATATTTCCATCAGTTTTCAAGGCACAAAGTGCCCAAACTAATTTGAAAATGGAATAAATAATTTTTTATCAGGCTCTGAGCCAATCAGGATCAGGGAAATTTTAAAAATTTGAATTGCAAGGCCCTGATTGGGTAAGAGCAAAAACTGTAAAGCGGTCATAAAAAGATCAAAACGCAACATTGTCGATGATATTGTTGAAATAATAAAATCCTTGCATGAACGCGCGTCGATTGATACTATAGAAGGTGTAAAAAGTTAAAAACTGAGAGATGAGAAGTGGATACAAGGCGTAGTGTTAATTCCTGTGGCGGGGTATGCTGGCCTGTACTGCAGATTTTAATAGTATGATGATGATGATGATAGATGATGATTGCACTGTATTACACTGTAGCTGTTTAAGTAGTGTTATAGTTTTTACATTGGAGTGGAGCAGTAGGAAAATTGTAATAATTTGTGAGACACCTACAGGCCATCCCTGAAGACTTGCTAAGTGCCTATGCTAGCAAGATTTTCTTTGTAACCTTCTATGTGTAAAATCATAGGACACAAATAATGACAGAAGGTTAGGGGCCGGACACCAACGGCGCCATCAAAATCTACCAAAATTTGGAGCCCACTTTCCCGCCTTGTTACCTTCTTAAGCATTGCGTAAATGGCTATCTATCACGTGAGGCGCCTTGGTTTTTCAAAGTGACCCACTTTCGACTTTGGTGGCGCCATTTGTATTACCCCTAATTGTCATTACAGTAAAGTACATATAAATGTCTTGAAATAAAAATGTAGAAAAAATTCAAGAGTTGCTCCATACAACTCCTAATTGCGATAGACAGACCGATAAAGAACAGACAAAACCATTTTATTAGAAGCTCAATGAGCTAACGCACAGCTTCTAAAGAGTGATACTTTGGTTGACATCATTTTTGGACTATCCCTGAGTTGAAAAACACCACATGTGAATAGTGTAGTAGCTTGTGCACAATTTAAGTAGTTCGTTCTTTATATTCTCGGATATAGCATTCGAAAACTTCGGGCACAACTTCAAGAAAAATTGTGCTCAATCACAGACTGTTCTCCTATGCTAAATCTCATAGGGGAAAAGAACTATTGTTAAAAAGTTACAATATTACATAAGAGTGTGGCAGTACTAATGTAGTAATATACTGTACTAGAATAAGGCCAGTTGCCAGCAACTGAGTTTGTGTTGTATGGCGTGTGGAACTGAGAAAGTTCTTTTAAAATTTGTTCCACAGACCGAGACAGCAGACGGCCCATACAACACAAACTCAGTTGCTGGCAACTGGCCTTATTATAGTTAATGTATACACTTTCTTATATTCATAATTGCAGTAAGTTTCCATTACTGGGGGGCGCTGCGCCCCCTTCCCCCTCTGCTAACGTGGCCTATCTTATAACATAAAAGCTCAATCGACCTCTTTTTTGAAGCTCGAAAAGACACTAAAATCTTGACCCGCATTGTTTGATTTGGTTTTGACTAAGACTATGGCAACAGTTCCCACCATCGTTTTAAAGTATTTATGAATACTTAACTTCCACTATCAGTATTCAGCATTGCACTGACCACCGACACATTAGTACCTAACACTAATATTCAAAAGTCAGAAGTTGAAAAAAAAATAATAAAAATAAAAATTATAGTTGAGTAACAAAAAAATATTTTTTTGCTGATAATCTACAAATTATTCTCAACAACAAAGTTGAGCAATCCAACCCACAATCTCAGTCACAATATGCCCTATGGCAACAGTAATTCCCACTATACTAACTGGCTCCGCCGGTTCATCTTCATAAGGAATTTGTATTTTGTTAAATAAGTATCGGTTTTGATCTTACACTCATTACTGCTGATTTTTACTTCCGAATTTTTCAATAATTAGTAAACAGTTTCAGATCAGAATTTATAAAGAAATTGTGAACTTACCAACTAACATTATTTTTGTTGTTTTTTGTTAAATTAGCATGTGCCTTTATAAGTTGTGATCCTAAACTAACTACTACTGATTTTTCGTTGCAAGCAATTGGGTAGAGATTAGTCTAATTTGAAGTAAAGATACGGAGCAACTGAGCGGTAGTGAAAGTGGGAGTTTTTTGGTTGTTAAAACTGTTGAATTAAGTAAATTTGCACTAAATTATAAAGGTAACTTAGTGTAAAATTATTTGTATTATTTTTTGTAACATTTAGACACATTAGCGGTATTCACGATTACGCTACAACGTCTGTTGGTGCTACTTGCTGTTTATGCTACAGCAAATTAGAAATAACGTGTTATAGCACGCTGTAGCAATTGTTCGTTGGTTGCCACGAATACTGAGTTCAACTAATGAATTTTATATTTTTACGCTTCGAATTTGAAATAAGCAGTATGCATTATGTACACCGTAAAACTCCAAATAAAAGCTTGGTCTCCAATAGAGGTCGGGTCTCAAATAGAGGTTGGGTCCTTAGTCGAGGCCAGGTCACAGGTGTCTCTAATAGAGGCCAGGTCTCAAATAGAACCCGGGTCTCAAATAGAGGCCGACTTTCCAATAGAGGCCGGTTCTCGAATAGAGCCCGGGCCTCAAATGCAGGCCGTGTGTAACATGTAGAGACGGGCAGACCATTATGCTTCAAAAAAAAGCCTGGGCATCTGTTTGGAGTTTTACGGTACTTATATATTTCATTTTTTAAATGTCTTATAACCATGGAAAGAGTAACATTCGACGCTACAGCATGTTACTGTAAGTGTGCTCACAATTCTGGACGATTTTCGTGCTACAGCTCGAACAGCAAGTAGCACCAACAGACGTTGTAGCGTAATCGTGAATACCACTATTGTATAGATGGTTAATAGTGAGTCGTGAATGTTGCTTGAAATATTTATATATCGACATTATAAAAGGTTAATAGTGAGTGACTAGAGTATGGAGGGGACGTTAGGTGTGGCGTCAGGAGGGGCCCCCAGTTTTGAGAACTGATTGGAATTATGAATATTATATTAGCAAATTTTTAAATACTATCCCGTTTGATTTTTCTGCGTCAAACACCATGATCAACTGGCTGAAAATATTAATAATTTTAAGCGTTAATGATAATAAGCATTTCATTTAATTAAGAGTATGCCTGTCACTAGACCGTTACTACCCCCAGAGGGACGAAGTGGAAAAGGGAATAGTTTGTCTCTAGAGCTTAGTAATGGATCATGCTAAACGTAATTCGATAAGCAGCAATAACCTTCCTAATAATAAGAGGGGCGAGAATATGATGTGACCGCCAGTAATACAACTATAATTACACACTATAAGGTAACGTTAGCAGAGGAGGGGGGGAGGGGGTATGTGCCCCAGTAAGCTCCATGTTACTTACCAAGAGAACTATGATTAAAAGGGGCGAGGACATGATAAAACAGCCACGAAGAAAAATCACATCCACCAATGTCTTTTTGAGATAATTACATTGATTGATTGATTGATTTAGCTTTATTGTCAGTACTCTTCAGTAGGAAACTGGTTTTACAGAGAAGACATTGAATAACTTAAATTAATTACGATTAACAGAAGACAAGAATACATAATGTAAATTACTAATAGTTAAGTTAATTCGAGTTGTAACGATTTTTTAAAATATGTTGCGTGAGTACAAATTTGAATTTTTCAATATTATTTACAAACTTTATAGATCTAGGTACAGCGTTCCATTTTTTGGTGGCATTATACAAAAATAAGTTTTTGAATATTTGTAATTTATGTTTAGGTATAATAAGTACAGTGTCAAACTTGTGTGTACTATAATATTGTCTGTTGGATGTTTTGAAGAATGACTGTAGGTATTCTAAAACTCTTTCGTTAAATACTAAGCGTCTAGTAGCTAATACTAGTGAGTACAAGTAAAATTCGTCTAGGTTTAACAAATTAAAATGTTCGTAAGTATTATTAAGGTCACATTGATATGAAAGGCACCACATTTTGAAGGAGTTGTCTATGACTTTTTTAATAGGTTCTTTATTTGTCTTTCCCCATACAAAAAGACCATATTGAAATAAAGAAATGACTATAGAATTAAAGATCAGTGGCATAGTAGCTGAGTTAATGAACTTTTTGCTGCGCAGCAACAAGTTGCACCGTATAGCCATTTTCTTAGATATATATTGCACGTGAGCATAAAAAGAGAGTTTATTATCTAGCCAAATGCCTAGGTATTTAAAAGCAGTGACAATTTCGATTTCCGTATTTTTATATTTAACAGGGTGTACAGAAAGACTAGAGTGCATGAAGTTATATTTTTGAGGAAAAAAGAACATGCATTTTGTTTTTTTCCAGTTAATTTTTATGTCACTTGCCTCTAACCATAAAAAAACAGTATGTATTATTTTTTTATTTTTTCTCTAACCTTTTTGTATGTACCTACTGCTGTGCATGCTAAGTCATCTGCGTACATGCTTTTAAGTTCTTTAAGGGATTTAGAGAGGTCGTCAATGAATAAAATGAATCAAAGAGGACCCAAGACGCTACCTTGAGGAACGCCTCCAAGTAAATTATAAGAACTGGATGTTTAGGTTCCTAGCTTTATCGAATAATTTCAGTCAGTAAGATAATTGCATATAATACGTACTACGTATAAGTTAAAGTTAAAAACATGCTCAAGCTTTGACATTAACTTACGGTATGATAAACAGTCAAAAGCTTTTTGCAAATCAAAAAAGATAGTCTTAGCAATTTGTCCATTGTCATTTGCTCTAAAAAGTTCATTAGTTAAATTATTACATGCAGCACGTGTTGAGCGAAACCGTCTGAACCCGTATTGACTGTCATCAAGCAAATTATGGAAATTTACATGCTCAGTAATATAATCGCTTAAAATAGCTTCAAGTACTTTACAGAGAAAAGGTAGAGTAGATATTGGCCGAAATGACAGTGCGTCTGTAGGGGTACAGTTAGGTTTAGGAATAGGCGTAATTGTGGCGTGCTTCCAATCACTTGGAAATTCCCCTATCTGTACACATAAATTAAATAGATTAGCAATAGTTGGGGCTAGGAAAATAATACATGATTTTACAATTTTAGGTGGTATGCAGTTGCTACTACTGTTACTTTTAACTTTTGCTCGCATAACGTAACGCTCAACCTTTTCAGCTGAGATATATGGTACAAAGCATTTTATGTTATTAAATGCGGTCGCTGAATCCTTACTTTCCTTTTAAAGCTTCTGTACATCGTAGAACAGTTTGTTTAAGTACATTTGTGTTATCACTATGTCGCGGAGTAAAAGCTAAATTTAACGTGTCAAAAATATTTAAAATATTGAAGTTTATTTGGTTTTCTATCATAAGTTTACTAATTAAAGTGAATTTGTTTTTTACTAGTTTCTGGTAGGTTTTCTACATTGACTTAGAATCGGTAGCATTAGAAAATTTCTTATCATAGTAGGCTTGTTTACATTTTTTTAATTTTATAATTAATTGCATTACGCATAGAACGGTATGCCGGCCAGTCAGTATCAAGTTTCGAGTTCAAGGCCACTTTTTTGAGGTGGTCCCTTCTATGCATAAGTCGTTTTAGGTCTGCTGACATCCATGGGGCAGAGTATGACTTTACATACCTACGAATTACGGGGCAATGAATGTCAATAGTTTCGTAAGCAAGTGAGTTTAAATGATTAAGCCTGTCATCTACATTTACAAACATGTCCATGGTATTCCATAGGAGTACATATAGATCATTTCTTAAATTTTTAAAGTTTGTTGATTTGTAATTTCTAGTACATACAATTTTCTTAGCTAATTTAGTTGGTTTACTGCGCTTACGGACTATAAATACAATTTCGTGGTCCGAGATTCCCAAATTGATAACCCCTGACTGCCGTCAAAAATAACATGTTAATTTGTGACGTTAGCGGAGCGGAAGGGAGCGGGGTTTGGAGCAAAGCAACACCCCAAGTTTGAGAACTAATTGGAATTATGAATATTAGTATATATATAATAACAAGTAAGACCAGTTGCCAAGTTGCCATGCAACGGAAGTGTTGTAATGGCCCTCTCGGTCTGTAGAAATTTTTTTTTTAAACTTCTGCACAGCAGGATATGGGGGGGGGGGCAGCACCCCGATTATTAGGAAATTACTTTAAGTAAGAATATTATTAGGTATATATAATAACTAGCAGTACGGCCAAACAATGAATCGTGTAGGTCTTATCTGGCCACGATTAACCACTGTCACCCCACTGTAACGTGTCTAGGGTTGGTGATGCATAGTCCAGGCTCCATTACGACACCATTAGCTCATTTTTAAATTTGTTTGTTTGTTTGTTCGAGTTTTATTCAAGTTTTAGAATTATTCAGTGCATACAGTCAGTAAGAACTGGTAGCAGTAGAGTGCGTATATGTGATCATGCCTTAAGTGTGATCAGTGGCATGTGCTAAAGCACAAGCTGCATCAGAAATTCTTTACTAGCCGGTAATGATAGCTTGTACTCTTAACTAACGACAGTATAATTTAGGGTGCGGAACTTTGAAAACCTGGGCAGAGTAAAATCGTCGAAGTCCGAATATCAGAATAACGAATTTTTTTCCGAGTTTTCAAATTTCAAAATTTCTAGTGTTGTACATTTTAGAATTAAACAACGTGTGCAACGTGATTGATACATTCATTACCAACTAGTTGAAGATACTGTTTGAGATTTTCGTACGGAGAGTTCCCACTAAAATAGATGAAAGGTCAAAGTGTCAAATCCAGGAGTTGTGCTATAATGTGATCATTCTATGAGCTCTAAATGTGATCAGAGCTGCAGATGGCTAAAAGCATCGAATCAACTCAGTTTATCAAACAGCTTATTAAAATAAGTTGACAATGCTGTTTTACATCATTAGGGATCGTCCATAAATGATGTCGTCTGAATGGGTGTAGGTCCAGTCAGATTTTGAAGACATATTACATATAGCAGTTTAAGTAATGTTGATGTCATGAGAATCATGACATAGAGGTGAATGGGTCCTGATAAAGTTTTAATTTGGGTGACATTATTTATGAACCATCCCTTACAGTAAATTTTGATTTTTTGTAAATTAGAAAAATAGGTGGGTATTAAAATTCAGTGTATCGTTAGCATTATTGTGGTGTGTAGCTCAAGACAAATCCACTAGTTCAGCAGGAATTCCTCGATCATTTACGCAATTGCTGTTATTACATGTTGCAGATGCCGAATTCTCGTTTATTTTATTTATACCCACCAAGATGATGAAATCATTTATGGGTAATCCCTTAAAAATCGTCCTCAAAGAATGTCATCGTTCGGGTCAGCTGGTCTAGCCAGATATTGATGACTAATGACATTCCATTTTAAAATAGTCGCTTACTCAATGGTAAGAGATCATCCGTAAATGATGTCAGGGGTACAGTTAGTGGGTCAGCTAGGATCTTGATGACAACTTATGTTAAAGATATCCATCTATTTTACACAATGGTTCGGTTGATGACAGGGTATTCATAAGGTTGTAGAAATGGAGATATTTCGATGACATCATTTATGGGCAACCCCTAAAATGATAAAATAGTGGTGGGACAAAATGTCATTAATTTTGTGACGCCATTTGCAGACCACCCCAAAACATGTGATTTTGTATTTTACGCATGTAGTGTTATTTAAACTCTCATAAATGGAACCTAATATCGCATTATCTTTCATTTTCCATCTTATCTGAAAGTTTTCTAGAGTGATCACATAAAAGGCACTCACTTTTACTGTAATATTAATGCAATTTTAACATGATCACATTTTGGGACACGGTGATTACATAAACAGCATTTTTGTAATTTCGAAAATTATCGAAGTTATTTCATACAATTTGGTACAAGTCTTCGAATTTTCAGTTTATCGGTTTGATATTTTAAGGGTACATAGAGAATGAACTGGCTAGTATTTGAGTACATAAACAGTGAATTTGGAGGAAGTACAAAAAAAGTTACAGATTTTCAAAGTTGAAAAAAAATGAACCCGATCACACATACGCACTCCCCTACTAAGTAGTTTTCCCTTTGATTTTTCTGCGGCGCGCACCATGACCAACCCTAGACAAGTTTGAGTGGGGTGACAGTGGTTAATCGTGGCCAGATAAGACCCAAGTTAATACAGTAACAACAAGTAACAATAAGACAATACTCCTAGTTATTATATATTTTATCATATTAAAAAAAACAGTTGGTGGATGTGGCTTAACTGCGTGGCGGTTACATCATACTTATATCCTTGCCCCTTTTAATTAAAAGTCTGTCGGTCTTACATCTTCTTGGTCTTTTCTTTTTACCAATGTCTTTTCCCGAAAATCAGTGTAATTTCTGTGTGATTATCAGAATAAAGCAATTACTTACTTTTCGATAAGTAGTAGTGAAAAGTTTTTAGCTGTGTAGATCCAAAAGGTAATAGTAAATAATTTCAGATCACAATTTATACAAGAACATAGCTTGGTATTTCACAAACTAATAATTTATTATTAACACGATACGGTTAATAGTAGGTATGTCATTTATACATTCTGATCTGAAACTATACTAATTACTGCTTACTGCAATAGTCAATACTGACAGTGTAAATAATACTTTTTATCATTGTTCTAATTAACCACTTAATCTAACACTGCACACTTGTGACTCTTCTTTCTGTTGTCATAGTTTGACTGTAAGCTTGTAAGATGAATTGTTCAAAGTTGTTGTTGATAATAATTTGTAGATTATCAGCAAAAAAAAATATTTTTGTTACTCAACTTTGCTTTTTAGATGCTGAGCATAAGCATCTATTGTAATGGTCATGTCCGTCTGTCTGTCCGTTGGTCCGTCGCTACAGGTCACAGTTTCGATGAGAATTACTTACAACTTCTTTGAAACAATCACAAATGCGACTGGGCAGGTCTGTATTGTTTTTTAATTTTCATCGGACTGGCCATTTCTTCACAATAAACTGTTTAAGGGACCCATGTCAAAAAAAATTTTAGTGACTGCATCTAAAAACGGGTGAAGGGGCCGTTCACAAATGGCGCCAGCAACCAAATTTTTGGACCCCCCCACCTAAGTTGCTAACCTTTTCAGAATTGCGTACATGGCTATATCTTTAATATGGCCTATCACCTTTTTCAAAGTCACCCACCGTAAAGGTGGATGGCGATATTGGCGAACGACCCCAAATACGTGCCTTGTATAGGTTTACACGTTTAAATGCACTTCTAACGAAACTTTAAATTAGGTCAGGGGTTACGCGCAAATGATGTAAGGTGAATATTTCTTTTTGACACCCCCACCCAGCTGCTATCGCATTAACATTAAGTAAGCAGGCTAGGGGTGACGCGCAAATGACGTCACGTGAAAATTTCTGTAAGACAGCCAAACCCAGCTGCTATAGCATTCACATGAGGTAAGCAAGCTAGGGGTGACGCACAAATGAGGTCACGTAAAAATTTCTTCTAATTACCCCAACCCAGCTGCTATCGCATTCACATAAGGTAAGCAGGTTAGGGGTGACGCGCAACCGACGTCAGGTGAAAATTTCTTTTACACACCTCCACCCAGATGTAATCGCATTCACATTAGGTAAGCAGGTTAGGGGTGACGCGCAAATAGCGTCAGTCGAAAATTTCTTCTAGTCACCCCCACCCAGCCTCTATCGCATTTGAATAAGGTAGGCAGGCTAAGGGGGACGCGCAAATGACGTCACGTGAAAAGTTCTTGTAAACATCCCCACCCAGCTGCTATCGCATTCACATTGGGTAAGCAGGTTAGGGGTGATGCGCAAATGATGTCACGTGAAAATTTCTTCTACATGTCACGGACTGACCTACATGTGTTATAGATGTTTTGAGATCGTCTATAATAACGTCCTTCAAAAACCATAGTTTCTAGTATCCCAAGTCCCAACTTTAAATTTGTTTCCATCCTATTTTAACTACATGTCACGTACTTACCTATATGCGTAACAGATATTCAGGGATTGTCCATAAAGACGTTATTTGTGAATGGTGCAATTTATAACAAAATTTCAGCTATATTAAACTACAAGCTACGAACATTGGTATATGTCTTATTGATCGTAGGGGAGCTTCCATAAATCTCATATCATCTTTTAGCGTAACATATATTGTCTTGTGCCTTTGTTGAAGCTCAGCATCTATTTGGGGCTAGCCCACGGTCAACAAATAAGGCGCGAAGCGCCGGATTTTTTAGTATTTTTTTGTCAACTTCAGACTTTTGAATATTATTATTTTGTCGACGGCCAGTGCAATGCTTTACTATAGTCAATACTTATAAACAAATAAGTAAACAAATATGACGATTCATTTCTTGAGTGGGATTGAGTGGGCCTCACGAAACAAAAACGAGTTAGTCAAATGTCATGTAGATTACATTATTTATACGCTTTCTCAAACTCTAACAAGCCTAACGAGGCTCGCTTCTGTTGTCGTGCAAAAGTTGCTTAAAGGAAATCGGTGCGGCCTGTAAGTGGATTCAAAAAATGCCAACTGCACTATGTTTAAAAGCTTTTTTAACCCTACTGCTACACACTAAAGCAATGACCGTAGCATTATTTTCATTGAGTATTTTTCGTAAATAGGACTAGGAAAACACGACCAGTCCATAAGAAAAATAAAGATAGAAAAATAAAGCAGACACCCAGATGGTCTTCTGAAGTCGAAGCAGAATTAGCAGCAAATATTTTTGCAATGAGTAAATTCAATGAGTAAAAAGTCAAGACTCACCCTGGTAGAAGTTACAAAAGTTGTGGCAAACTATATCCAGCAAGCATCCGTAACCATGCCCATTATAACAGTATTCCTGGCCAAGCAGGGTTTTGTGGATTTAAGAAACGGTGGAATCTTACGAGTAAAAAACCTGAGATTATGCAAGTAGTTCGAGTGAGGGAACTAGATTCATATGACATTGACAAAATTTATAATTTTCTGGTGGACACAGTTCAATCCTTGGGTCTTTCAAATGCAGCAAATTTCATTTTTAATCTTAATGAAACTTTGACTTGCCACAATCCAAAGACAAATAGTATCCACCCCAAAACGAAAATATGTTTTACGTCATTAAGTAGAGTTTGATACAACTACTACCGTTACTTGCTGCTGTTCTGCAGCAGAGAAAAATTTACTGCCGTAAATTGCTCATCAAGGGAAAATTTTATGAGATTCTTAGATGCCCAAACTAGGTTATTCTGATACTGGATATGCTTGAAATCAAGCAGAGTGGATGGATGATTCTATCTTTCGTGAATATTTTGAAAACATCCTACTTCCTGAAACACCCGCTGAGAGACAAGCAGTAATTATTTAGGATGAACTTTGCTCACAAATTACTCTGGGCGTCATTGTATTATGACGTTATTGCTTTATAAGATAAAGAGTATACTGCCATTTGTTTTTTAAAATTCATTTATAAAAACGTAAAAACTGTGCAGTTTGTTATATTTATGCGTTATATTTTAAAAATGTTAATAATAAGATAAACAAGTTGCCAAGCCTACTGCCTGAAAGATTTGAGTAATAGGATTACTGTTTGGAACTCAATATTTTTCTACAATCACTACAGCTGGCGAAGCACTAAATATTGCAAGTAATTTTTAAAACATCTAGAAGAGCTGGAAATTTTTAGAACATTTTTAAAAATTCGAATTTGTGCACTTATCCTGTTCTGCCAAATAATTAATACACAAAACCTGGAATAAAAACCCCTTGAGATGAAATTTTAATCGCACTTCATGCTGAGCCTTCAAGCCAGCAACAGGGGCTTTGTCACTCGTGCTCGAAAATAGCTAAACAGGCAGCCAGGCCAGCTACATAGCCTCGAAGTTGGCCAACTTCCAACTGTATGGTGCTGAGTGGACTGACTTGTGAGTCAGATTTCCTGGGTACTTCCTGTGACCTCTACAACACCCCCCTCCCCCACATCTCCTACACTGTGATTAGGAATAAAATTACCGCAGTTTAACGAATTCAACAATTTTCAACATGCCAAAATTCTTTGATCCTTTAGCCTCTTGTATTGTTTACTGTAAAATTAATAGAGCTAAGTCAGGTATTTACTGTACAAAGTGTAACCTATACTTTCACAAACAGTGCTTAGAATTAAGTGATCAGAAATGTAAAGTTCATTGTGACACCAATGACTGGTTTTGCACTGCTGGTAAGTACCATAACTATTGTTTTGCTGTAAATTCACTTCATTCTATGGACAAGTGTCATGCGTGCCTTAAAACCCACAAAAGTAAAATACTGGTTTATTGTTCTAAATGTAGTGATCCTTTTTATAGGGCATGTATTATAAATTGCTCATCTAAAAACAATTTTAAAACAAAAACTTGGGTGTGCATGTCCTGCATTTTTGCATTTAATGAATGTAAATCGAACGACGAAGTTTTCGAGGTTGACCTGTGTGCTACTAATTTCCCCCCATTAATGAGTAGAATACTAGTAGACATACCCTCAGTACAAATAACAAATGGCTTTAAAATTGGACATATTATATTAATGGCATATGTCATAAGCTCGATCAAATTAATCATAACATTAATCACTTTAAATTCAATGTTCTTTGTATATCCAAATCGAAATGCGCCTTTAACAAAACTTATAATTTACAATAAGATAATTATAAATACTTACGTAAAGACAGAATTAGGCAGGGCGGAGGTCTTCTAATCTACTTTAGGGAAAATTTGAACGTTTCAGTTGTCGATGTTTCTGACTTTTCAAATCAAGTGAAAGCTCTTACTATCAGTATTAAATTAGATTATTGTAAACCTTTCACGATATCGGTTATTTATAGGGTTCCACATTCACACTTACATACTTTTCTAAATGAACTAGAAAATTTCCTTAAAGTAGTTCGACAGCTCGCCTCTGAAAACTATGTATTAGGCGACTTCAATATAGATTTGAATGAGTCCTCACAAAGTTGTTCAGTTTCGTCGTTGCTTTATACTATCGTGAATCAGGAAGCATTCTCACAACTTAATACTGATTGTACCTATACTAGACGTGCTAATAGGCAGATTTACCAATCTCTGCTTGACCATTTTGATGTCAACAACTCTAACCGTAATTTATGCAAACAATATGAAGTTGTTGACTTAGGAATATCAGACCATGATCTAACTTTTGTTGTAAGGAAACGATCTAAACTTACTAAATATAGTCGTATGCAAATTACATGTAGAAACTATAAGGACACAAATTTCGAGGAGTTGAGTGGAGATTTAAATACTATTCCATGGCAGACTATGGATATGTTTGATACTATTGATAGTAAGCTAGAGCATATGAACTTACTAGCCAAACAAGTAATTAACAATCACTGTCCCACAGTCAAAAGAAACATTAAGCCCTGCTTAGCTCCTTGGATGACTGTTAAATTGAAAAAGCTTATGCATAGAAAAGACCACTTAAAAAGATAACAAAAAATACAAATGACGAGTCTGTATGGTCTATATATCGGTCTATGCGTAATGCTATTTCCTCTATTAAAATACACAAACAAAAATACTTTGATAATAAAATATCTAAATGTAGTAACTCTAAATCTATATGGAATTCATACCAAGAACTTACTGGACAAAAGAAAAGTACATGTATTTAAAAACTAAATATTAATAACAATGTAAATACTGATTTTAATGCCATTTGTGATGAACTAAATAAGGCTTTCGTTGTAAAGCATGCTGACGAAAGTTCATTTCTACAAAACTATGCTAATGATTGTTCAAAAAATATAAGCCAGCATAATGAAATCAACACAAGTTTTGACGCTTATACTAACATACCTAGTATAACTTGTGACACTTTGCGTATGTATATTATGAGAGCTAAAGCTAAAAGTGACAATAGCTTAAATTGTATTCCTCCTAAAATAATTAAGTCGTGTGTACATTCCTTTGCCGGTGTCATAGCTGCTCTTTTTAATATGTGCCTCCGCATGGGTCAATACCCAACGAAATGGAAAAAAGCAACTGTCACTCCACTTCTAAAACCAAACTTTAATCCACTTGAAGCAAAGTCATTTTGACCAATTTCAGTACTTCCTTTTCTGTCTAAAGTTTTTGAAGCTATCTTATCTGACTTAATTTTCCAACATGTTAATTTCAATAAACTTTTAGACGATAGTCAGTATGGATTCAGGCGCAATAGGTCCACTGGAGATGCTGTTATTCATTTGACTAATGAGATTTTTTCAGCGTTAGACAGAAACAAAGTGGTTGGAACTATATTTTTCGACTTTCAAAAAGCTTTTGATAGCTTATCTTATTCTAAATTAATAGCAAAGCTAATAGATAATTTTAAGTTGCCACTGCCTATTGTTAGATAACTATGCAATTACTTAAATGACCGTATGTACTCAGTCAAAATAGGTTCTCAATTATCCACTACTTTTAACCTTTATGGTGGTGTTCCTCAAGGATCTGTACTGGGCCTACTGCTTTTTATCTTATTTATTGACGACTTATCCAAATTGTTAGATGCTCAAAAGTGTCTATATGCTGAAGATTTAGCAGCTAATGTAGTTGGTACCTATAAGGAAGTACGAGCTAAACTTGTTGTTGTTATTAATTCCTTAGTTAGCTGGACAAATGAGAACCTGATGAATGTGAATTGAAAAAAAACAAAAAGCATGTTGTTTTTTCCAACTAAGAGATATAAATGTAAAAACAACATCAATATCGAACCTATTATTACTGAATCCAACATACAAATTGAGATTGTCTATGAATTAAAATATCTTGGTGTATAGATACAAACTACGATCCTATACTAAATACATGGCAAAACTATCTACGACTTAAATTACCCACAGAAAGTTTCTGTTAACAAATGCATTTAAAATACATACCAAAACTGCCAATCATACACCACACATAGAAATGCTTTTGGTAGTTAGGTACTTAACAAAACATACAAAATTCATAATCGACGTAAAGATACAATGCATGTAGGCTGTTGCAGATGGCACTACAACACTCAAATAAATCATGACATAAATAATTATATTTTTATAATATTTTCTAAACTGGATTCGCTATGCAACAGCTTTGCTTTTGCTATAAATATATTAAAAATTCATAACTGCTGTTACATTCCGTCCGCAGGACGGGCTGGGTTACTGGTATTGCATAATATAGGAACCTCATTTTTTTCATAAATATCTTTGTCTGTGGGCACCTCAGCCTGAACTGAAACTGGAGTCAACGACATTTGCAGTTGTAGTAAATTATTATCTTCTACTTCTGGCAGAGATGGAAAGGACACTGGCACTAGTAAATTCACTTTTGTTGATACAGATAAGCAAGACAAATAATTCTTGTAATATTTAAAAACAGTTTTGTTTCAAAGACCCCAAAGATACACAACCTTAAAATAAATAATTCATTTGTCCTGAAGGTAATTAAAGTGACATCAAATATTGATAAACATTATTAAATGGGTTAGGTTATTGAGTAGGTTAGGCCAGCGATTGGGTTAGGTTAGTAATTGGGTTAGGTTAGGTTAGTTATTGGGTTAAGTCAGTGATTACATTATATCAGGTTAGGAAGCCTAATGAGTGGTATCTATATAGCCTTATAATAGCAACTCGGAAAATATTGTGTAACGATAATACGTCTTGTTATCTAACGACATTGTTTCAAGCTTCAAATCGAACGTATGATAGAGAGCACTTTGACACAAAACTTATTATTCCTAAACATAAACAGAATCTGTACAAAAACTCATTTGTTTACAATGCGACCAAATTATGGAATGATGTACCCCGTACTATCAAGTACGAGAACAATGTTGTTAAGTTTAAATTTAAATTAACTCACTTTATTTTAAATTCGCGCTATAATATTTAGCTTATAATGTTATTACTTGTCAATCGCAATACTCGCTTGGTCTCTGTTACATCCACGTATTTTTAAATGTTTACTTTTAATATTTTATTTCACCATCGATTAGAATGTCTCCTCTGTAAGACCATCAATTATGCTGAAGAGCAATGACAATAAAGCACAATCCATCAATCAATTAGGGTTGGTCGTGTCAATGATGATTAGTCCAGGCTCCATTATGACACCTTAGCCCGTTTGGAAAGAGTAACTCGTTTAGTTTTTGTGTTTAAATGTACACATCACGACTAACCCGTTTAGTTTTTGTGTAAATGTACACAACACGACCAACCCTAGACACGTTAGAGTAGGGTGACTGGGTAATGGTGGCCACATACGACACATGTAATCCACCGATTTTCGGTGAATCTAATGCTTGTAATGTATATTTGGTTGAAAAATTGGTTAATTTTGACGTAAAATAGGACTACCACAGGTAGGACCCTGCATACCCTATTTCCCGGGCATAGCACATTTTCCATTCCACCTAGCTCGTATAGTTTAAACACCTGTAGTTTAAGAATGCGGCGCAGAATTCGGTAGAATTGAGTAAATTACTGAGCAAAGTATGTGTGTCAAGTGTACAGTGCTATTGCTTTAAAAATTAAATTTACTTGTTATCACAGATTGAAAAACTGAAAGTTTTCCACATTGCTACTACATTTAGAACACCTTACCCTACCTGAAAACATCTGAAAACATTGATGAGGCTATTCCATTGGGAGACACTATCAGTCTGGCATTATGGTTTATTAGTTTACATTCCTGCCATTACTATTCAAAAATAATTACGAAAATAGGATGCTTTTATACCTCGTATAGTCGATTTTTCTAGTGATCGGAGCCTGAGGAGGGGCCGCAAAATTGTACCACATTACTGTAAACTGTATTACACAAGTCGCGCTCGCAGCATCTTGCTTTTTTTCTTTTTCTTTTGGCCACCGACATTCCATTTCTTCATGTGGTTGTCTCGACGATACATTATCCGTAAAATTATCCCTGCTATCGCCTAAAATGGTTTCCTTGTCCGACGTAAAAGTTTCCATCGTCGACGCTAAATTTGGCGTAGAAGTTCTATCGTGCATGTTGCAACTTTCATTACAGAGAGTTACGCTAACAGTTTCTTCTTTTTCATCAGGCTTAGAAGTTGCTTCAAGATTTTTAACGCCCTACATATAATAGTTTATATAGAATACAAAGATTATGCGCTAACACAATTTTAAAACTGCTGACTTCAAAGGAGATTCAGGCCATCAGATTATTATATTATTAATTAAATTACCTTTAATGAAATTCCTTCTAACCCACATTCACACATAATAAACCCAAGTTTTTCATCTGGGCACTTAGTTTGGGAAGTATTCATGACAAAAGGTAAATGGTTGTCCATATTAATTTTGAAAACGTCCCCCGATTCACCACCAATGTTTGATAATACAGCATCTTTAATATTATCCCGTGATGAATCCGAGCAAGCATTTTCTTTTATATCCTGCAGTCCACTGGGAATTTTAGCAAACCGGAATAAAACCTAAAAAATAAATTCAAGGAGAAGTTATTATAAATAAGACATACATCGCCGGCGAAGGATCAAATCCATTTCCTTCCACCTTTTGCTTGAAGCAAATCCGCTTTCTTCCATTTTATCTTAAGAGCAAATCCGTGTCCTTCTGCTTTTGATTTAAATGTGCGTTTTAGCTGACCAAATCATAATAACATGGTTATAAAAAAAGCAAATTGCTAATTGCATATTTAAAAACGCAAACAGTTTTAACTACATGATTTTAAAACACGAATTGTTCTAAAAACATAATTTTAAAAATTGTAAAACGGGAACTAGGATTACGAATGAGCGGGACGCACTGGTTAATATTAGAGTGTTTCACATATGCTCATTCATTAACCAGTTGCCGTGTTATATTCCTACCATTTTTCTCTAATTGTTGAGCGTATTATTTTGTAAAAATATAAAAGGTATAAAAAATGCAGTTAGGAATAATTTATAGGGACTTCGTCAAGTCAGTAGGTCAAATAGTAAATATGCGGATGCCAGTCATGATGCTAAAACGGAGTAAAGCTATGCTACGAAGTTTCTAAATTAATTTATGCAATTCTAAAACTGATTTATGCAATGATGCGATGGGTCAGATAGTAGTGAGGTATGCAGTGTGGGAATCACCACATGTTATAAAGAGAATGAGCCTAAATATGATAATATGCAAATATGAAGTGATGAAGGTTCAGGGTTGCCATAGAAAAGTGGGTTGAAAACGGACCAGCCGCATCTCCGCGCCTCCAAACTAGAAGCCAAAATCTTTATCATAAGCTTATTGAGTAGAGTGTATGAGTTCGAATTGGAAGGGGAATTATTGAGAATTTGAGAATTATTAGAAATGGATTTGGGAAATTCCAGTTTAACGACATAGAGGCCGATAAAGGGAGCTTGAGATATAAGAACATTAACGGGAGACTAATATGAGGACGAGTGGCCCAGAGGTGGGACTTGGATCTAAAATCCAAGTTCCTCTCTTGTAGCTTTCTAAGTCGCCGTCCGTATGGATATCATTGGAACTGGACTGGGATTAAATATTGTTTGGTGATTACGTACCAGTTTGTGAAAAGAAGGGATTCAATAAATCTACATTTCTATTACTAATTGTGAATTGACCTCCTAAATAATGTTAAGATGTATTCAATTGAACCTTGTCTCCGTGAGTAAGAATTATGTGATTATGGGGTAGCTTTATGCGGGAAAATAACGATGTAAAAGATAATGGAGAAAGTAAAAGCTTGGAGAACGTGAATGGTAAATAATAAAATATACTTGGAAAATTTTATTTACTAAAATTGAAATGAAAAGAATAAAATTACTTACTGAGAAACTGAAAACTTCCGTGAAACCTATGGTTTCGCGGCAAAAGTTAAAATGATAAAATAATAAGATCTTAGGGAATTGGTTTTCGTCCATTTAAAATTATTCATTTTTTTACGGATTATTGAGCAAATTGGAGGGAAGTTGACTGCGATTTTTGATTGGAAGGATCTGGTTTGCGAACTAGGACACTTATATAATTAGACCAAGTATTTCTGTTTATTTTATGATTATTCGAACTCAATAAGTTATTTTAATATTTTGATCACTGAGTAAATTAAGTATTAAATTGGGGAATTTACAATTTTGGAATAAAAGATAAGCGAATATACTTTTAAAATATGAGTTTGGATTTCCTTTAAGTTTAGCAAAAGATAAGAACTGTTGAGTATCAACTGTAAGTTGATCCTCCTGTAATTCACTTCCATGTCTCACTATCCAGAAATCGGTAATTGAATCCATGTAACTATCTATAACTGGGGATTTACACAAAATAATTTACAACTTTTCAGATTGAAATCGAAGTTAATTTTTTATTCTTAATTTGGTATAAAGTATAAGTTAGAGATGATTCAGAGTTGGTGGGGACGGAGCGGTGGAGCTAGAGCTCTGAAAGGTAGGTGTGTACGTGAGAAGTTCTACCACTTGTGACTGTGGGTTCTTATGGAATGGATGTGGGCTGGAGCTTTGGCAACGGCTATCTTGTGCGGTGCGTATGCTTCGGCTCAGCGTCTCTTCCCTCATATTGGGTTGCAATGAGGAATATACAGCTAATGCGAGAAATCTTATGTGGCTAATTTTGGCGTTTTTATGCTTTTCTCAATTGCAAAATGCACTAAATACATGATTTTTATCGCGAATTGCTCTAACTCCGTGATTTTGAAAAGTTTAAAATGTTCTAACTGCATGGTTTAAGTTTGCAAACGAATCTTACTATATGATTTTGAAAAGTACAAATTGTTCTAACTACACAGGTTTAAGTAGCAAACTAATTTAACTACATGATTTTGAAAAGTGCAAAATGTTCTATTTACATGCTTTTGAATATTGTATGTAGGTAGTTTGAGCTATTTGCACTTCTAAAATGTTGTATTTAAAACAGTTTGCACTTTGTAATATTTTGCATATAGAACGATTTAAAGTTTTCCAAGCATATAATTAAAACATTTTGCACTTTTCAAAATCATGTAGTTATATTCGTTTGCATCCTAAAACCATGCAGTTAGAACACTTTGTATTTTTTTAAATCATTTAGATCTATTGTTTTGAAACTAAAACGATGTAGTTAGAACATTTTGTATTTCGTTAAGTCATGCAGTTAGATTAGTTAGCAACTTAAAGCCATGTAGTTAAAGATTGTTTTTTTAATATCATGTAGCTAGAGTAGTTTGCAACTTAAAACATGTAGTTAGAACACTCCGCGTTAGAAATCATGTAGTTAAAATAGTTTGGGACTAAAATCATGTATTAAGTGCATTTTGCAATTTTTAAAATCATGAATTAGGAGCAATTCGCGTTTTTAAATCTTGTAGTTAGAACCATTCGCAGTTTTTAAAGCCATATAGTTAGAACGTATTGCGTTTTGAAATATGCAATTATAGCCAATTGCACTTTTTATAACCACGTTAATAAAAAATTGGTCAGCTAAAACGCACATTTAATTAAAAAACGGAAGGACGCGGATTTGATTTTAAGGTAAACTGAAAGGAAGCGGATTTGCTTTCAGCGAAAAGTGAAAGGAAACGGATTTGATCCTTTACCGGCGACATGATTCTTGTGGTCAATTTAGCAAACTTTAGGACACAATGTACCTCTGGGTCTGATATCAAATTCTCCCTGATCCCTAACAATACAACAAGTGATACATTAATTTAAAGCCCTTAAAAAACATGGAACTTCTTTTGATTAGTCGTTTTTATTTTATTTAATGTCAAATATCCACAAATGCGAGCGAGAAGTGCCCTATTGTTTTTGAGAGAGATCGAACTAACCATTTTTTCACAATTAACAGTTGACTGGACCAACTTTTTTAGCCATTTAAAAGCATTGGAGAAAAACAAGTGATTTGCCTTTGCACCAGCCAAATGCACCAGCTAAATTGACCAGACATGCACCAGTCGAAATTTCGATTTGCCGCTTTGCACCAGCCAAATGCACCAGCTAAATGGTTTCGTTACAGGCGCCAGTCAATGCACCAGCAACATGCACCAGTTATAGGCACTAGGTACCCGCACAAGTTTCCAGCAGAAGTTACCCGCACTCAGAAAGTATCCCTAAGGAAGGGAAGTGTACTTGGGGTCACCCACAAAGACTTCCCAACAATCTCAACTTTTTTTGCTAAAACCATAAAAAAACTAAATACTTGCACCCCCCACCCACAAAGTATCCCCTTAGGGTAGGGGGTGTACTTGGGGTCACCCACAAATGACGTCCTTAAAATCTTTTTTTGGCTAAAACCATTAAAAAACTTTAAATACTTGCACCCCCTCCCTCAAAGTATCCCCTTAGGGGGGGCGGTGAACTTAGGGTCACCTACAAATGACGTCCCAAAAATCTTAATTTTTTTGCTAAAACCATTACAAAACTTTGAATAATTGCACCTCCCACCCACTAAGTATCCCCTCAGAGAAAGGGTGTACTTGGGGTCACTAGCAATTGACGTCCCAAAAATCTTAACTTTCTTGCTCAAACCATTAAAAAACTTTAAATACTTGCACTCCCTACCCACAAAGTATCCCCTAAGGGGAAGACGTGTACTTGGGGTCACCCACAAATGACGTCCCTAAAATCTTAATTTTCTTGCTAACACCAATAAAAAACTTTAAATGCTTGCACCCCCCACCGACTAAGTATCCCCTTGGGGCAGGGGGGTGCACTTGGGGTTACCCACAAATGACGTCCAAAAATGTCAACTATTTTTGCTAAAACCATTAAAAAACTTTAAATACTTGCACCCCCAACCCACTAAGTATCCCCTTAAGGAGGAGGGGTGTACATAGGATTACCCACAAATGACGTCCTAAAAATTTTAATATCTTTGCTAAAACCAATAAAAAACTTTAAATACCTGCACCCCTAACCCCACGAATTATCTCTTAAAGGGGGGGGAGGTGTTAAGAATTAAAACAAGTCGGAATCTTACAGATATAAATATTTCTTATCCCTAATGCTTTACCAACCGCAAACTAATGCTCCCCTACTCAACAAATCATCTCTTTTAAGTTTAGGGGGGAGGGGAATTCAGGGTCAATCGTAAAATACGTCCTAAAAATTCGAAGCCTCGAAGCCAAGGGTTGGAATGGAGCTCGCGACACCTAAAGTCCCGTAAACAGCAATGGGTCAGTAATGGCCTGAGCTAAGAAATGTCTGATACGAATCTGTGAGCGTGTCAGATATGGAATCCATAAGATACATGGAGTCCCGTAAGCGAGTTGGCTTTGTTCCCCGACGTTCCAACAGAAAGTCCTGCTACGTTTCGTGTCTTGCAAAAGAGCCGGCTGCTTTTTGTTTTGACGACGTTAAGGCTGGTAGGTGTCAGACACAAATGGCGTTGCTTCCCTAAGAGTGGGTCACTTCACATTCCACGGTAAGGGCATCCATTTAAGCAATGCTTAAAAAGGTGACAAGCGTGTGGGTAGGCTTGTAATTTTGGCAAATTTAGGTGTCGTCATTTGTGTCTGTACCCAAAGCTGGTCAAGCATACGAACTTAATATTTTAGGTTCGCTATCCTGTATTTAAATCACACTTGCAAAAATCTATGCTTATCTGCATCGAGTACGGAATGTCGGCAAAAACGAATTGCATTATACTATGATATATTCAACGTGGAATGAAAAACAGGTGGGATTCACGATTTTTAGATGCTGAGCATCTATTAGGAATGGCTCTGTCCGTCTGTCTGTCTGTCGATATTTTTTTTGTCGTGCTCCACAGGTCACAGTTTTCAATCTAAATTGTTCAAATACATTTTTAATGATAGGTAATAAGATGGAATAGAACCCTATTGTTTTTGGAATCAAACGGATTTACCAATTTTTCACAATTAACGATTTAATGGACCAAATTTTGAGAAATAAAATGAATGGCTGGAAAAACCAGTGTCTGGCGACTTTACATGCATTTCAATATTTGCCGCTGAAGTTAAGTAGGTAGGCACATGCTCCGCACGTTCCATATACCTGACATTCAGTGGATATTCGTACCATAGAAAACTTCCGATTAACAGAGGATTTTACTAGTAGGCATGCAGGGATCGTCCATAAATTACGTCAAACAAACTTTACAATTTTTGGGACCCCCACTGTTATAAGTTCAAAAATTAGCTAAAAATATATCCTTAGCATAGAATTTAACTAGAATGCATGCAGGGATCGCCCATAAATTACGTCATACAAATTTTACCATATTAGGGATCCCCACTGTCAAAAGTTCAAAAATTAGGTGGACATGTATCCTTAACATAGTATTTTACTAGAATGCCTGCATGGATCGTCCATCGATCACGTCATTTAAATTTTACCATTTTAGAGATTCCCATGCCATTAGTTCCAAAATTAGGTAAACACATATCCTTAACATTGTAGTTTTTAAACGTACGTACGAGGATTGTCCATGAATCATGTCATGCAAATTTTAGTATTTTAGAGACCACCAATTTCATACGTTTAGAAATTAGATTTACATATCCTCATCATAGGACTTTTAATATGGCAACTTATCATCGCCCAACTAATTATATCAACTGATCCTAACGATGACACTATTTGTGAGTGATCCAAAAAAGTAGTATGTGCTAGGGCTGCCGATTCGTTTAAACGAAAACGACAAAAACGACCAATTTAGACACTTCGTTTTTGTCGTTTCTTCGTCTCAAGCTGTCGTTTTGAAACGAAAAAAAACGACAACAAAGGTAGGGATTAAGCTGAAGAAAATTCAAAAACTCGAAGACAATTCATGTGTTGTGGCTCGTAATGTAAATGACTCTTATGTTTCCTTTCTGTTGCTGCTGCTGCAGCCGCGAGCATGCTTTTTGTGTCGACATTCGTTTTGATAGAAGTCAGTTTGAGCTCGAACCGGACGTTTCATAGGTTGTACGGATTAATAAAATTATATTATTCATACTGTTCTAAAAGAGTTAAATATTCGGTTTTAATTTAATTGTACAGTCATGCAATCAAAACGATCGTATACTAAGTCCGGTCCAGGCCACTCAGGGTGGTAGAAAAAGCATTTTGCGAAGTCGATTACACTGATTATAAGAAAAACAGTCAAAGTGAAACCAGTGTTTGGTATTATTTTTTCCGTCGAAATGACAGCCAGAAGGGGTGGTGGAAATTATGTAATAAAGTAGACGCGACCGTTGCTTGCAAAAGTCTTGACTTCAAAAGTCTTGTCAAGACCAAGACTCTTGAAATCAAGACTAGGGCTGGTCTTGAAATTTCAAGACTCTTGAAATCAAGACTTGCAAAAGTCTTGTTCATTCAAGACTCTCGAAATCAAGACTTTTAGAAGTCTTGAAAATTCAAGAGTCTTGAAAACAAGACTTTTAAAAGTCTTGAAACTTCAAGAGTCTCGAAATCAAGACTTTCAAAAGTCTTGAGTCTTGAAATCAAGACTAAAGTCTTGAAAAATCAAGACTCTTGAAATCAAGACTAACAAAAACATGTACGCATTCATTTTTTAAGCACAAAAACACAGTTTTTTCGCCATTATTTCAAATTTTGGAGGTACAAAAATTTCAAGACTCTTGAAATCAAGACTAAATCAAGACTTTCAAAAGTCTTGAAATTTCAAGACTCTCGAAATCAAGACTTCTGAAAGTCTTGAATTTTCAAGACTCTCGAAATCAAGACTTTTAAAAGTCTTGAAAATTCAAGACTCTCGAAATCAAGACTTTCGAAAGTCTTGAAAATTCAAGAGTCTTGAAATCAAGACTTTCCAAAGTCTTGAAATAATCAAGACTCTTGACGAAATTTTTTTAACTTTGTCTGAAAAGTCATATATAGAGTTAAGATGCTTGAATAATTGAATTTCAAGGTAGTCTTGAAATTTCAAGACTTTTCAAGACTCTTGAATGGTCTTGAAAATGGCGAAAGTCTTGGTCTTGATTTTGCAAGCCCTAACCGTGCATTAAGAGAATACTTTAAAGCACTGAATTCTTCAAGCTCTTTTTAGCTTGCTTGTTAGTATTTGTAACGTACTCCACTAAAAACCAAAGTTAGAAAATAAATGAACGTGATCTAAATTACTTCGATTTTTTAAAGGAATTTTGAAACTTAGCCTAGCTGGAAATTTGTCGTTTTTTCGTTTTTTGTCGTTTTTGGGTCTGTCGTTATCGTTTTTGTCGTTTTTTCAAAACCTGTCGTTTTCGGCAGCCCTAGTATGTGCTGCTTTCAGCTCTTGCAGTGCAGATTGTTTATTATTAAATTAACGAATGAGAATTTAAAATGTGGAATTATTTCATTAGTGGTCAATTCAAACTGACAAACGTTACTGCTTATGATGCCATCAAGCAAGGGCTTCAGCCTTTTTTTTATATTTTATATATTTGCTCTATTTTATTTAAACGAATTTTAATGTCATGAGGTATTGTAAAATTCATATGCGAATAGCTTTTGTACTGACACTTTTCGTATCAGCACCACTCGTACTCAACCACCTTCTACCTGTGATACTTTGACCAGGCCCACAAGAATCAGTAAAACTTGTACCAGCACCATCGTGGCGGCGCTAATTTCAAAGACCTAAATCTTACTATAATGGCTTTAACTGTTTCCAATCGATAGAGAGCGACTTCTACCTAGGTAACATTACCTTTCAAATGCACCTTTACTAATACCGATCTATTATTATTATTATTATTAAATGACAGGGGTTCGGTCCCAAAGAGACCAACGCCGCCGAGGCCTTTATAATTATGGCCTATTGCAGACTCCCCCTCGAAGAATAGCAGAAGAAACAAGATCAGATCGCAAGCCTGCCAGTAGAGCGCGAAAACGCCACTAACTGAGCCACCGACGCCTGACCCAACATATCCAATGATATAAGACACCCCCCAAGATAGAGGATTCTCACAAGTACAAAGGCTGGGCACAATACCGATCTAACTTGTAGTGGCACCATTCGTAGCTTGCCTACTCTTGTCATTATCAATCGTACCTAGCCCAATCTAGCTATTCGAACCAAAAATACTCAAAATGGCTGCACATGCTAATGTACCTGACCCACTGTCACCAGCAAAGGTCGTATTTTCGTACCTTTCTCGTTGGCACCGGCGCTTAATGCTAGGTTTAGGTTTGCCTTTCGACAAAAAACATGCTTTCCAGTGATGAAGTCACTCGCTCTAAGCTCAGCATCTACTTCGGGCCCACGGTGGACAAATCCGGCGCGAAGCGCCGGATTTTTATTTTATTTAACGTCTTATAGAGCCCATTTTTATTTAACAGTAAAATTATGAAATTAATTACCTTCGAATATCAGGTAGATACGTACACCCAGTACATTTTACTATTCGACAGAAGTATGGTAGGATTTTACTATACAGCAATTCAATCATACATCGTTTTCGTTGGAAAGAAAGGTTGTACAGGAATTAGAATAAAGTACAAGATTATGACTAGTATTTGTTTCGGCCTCTGCAGGCACACAATATGTTATGCCAATGCAAGAGAAGGATAGATAGATTATTAAGGTATTATATGTCTCACAGGCATTCAGAGAGGCATGCTAACAACCTCGTCTCACTCATAATCATGCCGATTTCTAACACTGTAGCCAGCACAGACCGTTGAGAGTTCCGAGTACAGGAACGATGTGAGTATTCAATACCGCTGTACTAAGAGTGATCGAAATGGTCTGGTCTAGTCCGACCTCACCGGACCAGACCAGACTAAACTATATCGGACAAGGAAATCTCCGAAAAAAAATTATCTTAGACATGTGACTTTTTTGACATTTTTTTTTGCCGCTGATTTTATAAAAACATGTATTGCTCAAATTAAAAAATATTCATAAAAATTATAAAAATTGCAAAAATGTATTATTTAATGATATGCATAAATACAAAACTATAATTAATTGAAACAATAGGAAAAAACAAATTATCGAGCTCAATGCCATTAAAATTTTGTTAATGGTCGGACCAAGAAAATGTGGTCTGGTCTGGTCCGAAACCCTCGAGCCAGACCAGACCATACCGATCACTAAAATGCAGTAGTATGCATAGCTGCCAGAAACTCAATTATTGCAGAGTTTGAGGCATTTAATCGCAGTGGCTACGTCTCTCATCCGTGCACTACTGATTACGTATCTCCACTGTAGAACTAACTCTTAGCTCCTCCACTCATTCCGCACTATCCAATGTCCTCCCACAGCGTATTATCTCTCGCCTCACCGAGGAAGCCACTGCAGGAGGTACATTTTCCTGCTTTAGTAGACACCTAGAAACCTTTTATTCTTTATTTTGCCACCGAGTCTCGGAGCTCATAATCATAACAAAATGCATTTTAAATCAAAGACCATATAATTGTTTAACTGTTTCATTTCATTTTGAGTCGTTTAATCGAGCCATTTGTGCCATATTTAATTAACTAATCTTAAACCTCCATCTGCACCGTGTGAATGCTATGGGCATCTTTTTTAATGTTCTTGGTTTGATCTCTCTTATGAGTCTGATAAAATAAAATCAAAAATAATCATCATCATCGTAGTAGTAGTAGTAGTAAATCGTAACCGTAGCCGTGGTCATGGTCATTATTATTAAAAAATAATTAATATTATTTATTAATTTAGTTGGAATAATTCATCATTAGGACCATGGTGATTTTAAATGCGACAAAATCTCCAACATAAACTCCACCCACAGTATTAAAAATCATTCAGTCTTCTTCTATGGTCTTGTCCAGATCCAATACACACCCTTGACAGTGGTCGTCTATAGATCCCAGAACTTGTAGTCACATCAACTACTCGTACAATTCCGTCTTTGCCCGGAAAAACCTTAAAAATAAATCCCAATGGCCAGAAATTCCTAGAACTGTTAGGATCCACTAGAACAACTACATCTCCAATCTTAAGGGACTCAGTCTGCTGTAACCACTTTGTTTGTTGTAGTAATGTAGGTAAGAACTCTTTAACCCATCTAGTCCAAAAAGTATCTATCAATTTTTGAGTAGTTTTCCAAGCATCTTTGAAACGAAAACCTTTAGAAAAATCGCCTGGAGAAAGAACTATATTGGAATTAGTAATCAAAAAATCGTTAGGACATATTGATTTGAGATCTGATGGATTTGAAGAAACGCAAGTCAAAGGCCTGCTATTGACGATATGTTCTATTTCAGTAAGCACTGTTCGAAGTATTTCAAATTTCGTAGTCTTTTCTTTCAAAATTGCATTCAATGCTGTTTTTATTGAACGTATTAACCGTTCCCATGCACCAGCAAAATGAGGAGCTGAAGGTAGATTGAACATCCAATTGATGCCATCTTTAACCCTTGTTATAGTTGATTTTGATCGAAGTTTTTCAGAGCAATTCGTAACTGGCGATCCAACTTTCTTAAGTTTGTCTCATTATCTGAGATCAAGCTTGTAGGGAGTCCACGCCGAGAAACAAATCTCCGAATAGCATTGATAGTTGAATCAGTAGTTAAATTGTCAGCTATCTCAAGATAAATAGCTCGAATCGTTAAGCACGTGAAAATCACACTATACTTTTTTACTCTTGTGCCTTTAGACAAAACTTTTAAGGGACCGAAGAAATCAAGACCCACATGATTGAAGACTTGACGTGTAACTCTGAAGTTGGGTAATTGACCCAATAAAGGTACACGAGGCTCGCACTTTCTTTTTCTGCATTGTAAACAAAATTGGCATAGTTTCTTAATCAAACACCTGGCACTTAATATCCAATATTTCTGTCTTAATTCATTTAATATTGTTTCTTGGCCTTGGTGACCTAACTTCTGATGATAATGCATAACTTGTAGATAGATAAATCGGTGTTTTGAATCTAAGATGTATGGACTCTTGGCGTCCTTCTTTGTTGAAATTAATCTTGAATCTTGAATTGACTTGATCTCTTCATAGAATGTTTCTTCTTGGCACTTGTGAAGCCACCATAATTCTGCTGCTTTGAATTCAGCTGCTGAAATTTCTGATGGAAATTCTTCTTTAATCTTGCGAAGGTTGTTGAAAAATATCTTAATAGCTCTTAAACACCATGCAGTAGCACGAATAAATTTAATCCAGGAACTGACGTTGTCAATGTTAGGAGCTGGACGTAGATTTCGAGGATTAATAACTCCAACAAATTAACTTTGCAATTCAGATTTATCAAACTTTAAACTTTGCTCATTCTCAGTTGGCCAATGTTCTTCGGATTTTAATAAAAAAGGAGGACCTTTGAACCATCGACTTGAACTTTCTAAATCACATTTACTAACGTTTCTTGTTGCATCATCTGCAACGTTTAAATCTGTAGGAATCCAACGCCAATCTATACTATCAGAAATTTCCTGAATCTCACCAATTTGATGAGCCACAAAAGTCTTAAATCGTCTGGATTCTGATCTTGTCCAACTAACAACAGTTTTTGAATCGCTCCAGAAATAAGTCTTCTCAATCTGTACATTGTGTTCTTTTCTAATTGAAGCTAATCTGCTAGCCATCACTGCTGCTTGCAATTCGAGCCTTCGTATAGTCATTGGTTTTAAAGAAATGACACTAACTTTTCCAGAAAAAATTTCTAGTGAAATTCTAACATCTGTAATTATTCAAAATTACGCGACACTAGCATAAGCTTTTTTACTAGCGTCACAAAATACATGTAATGGAATTGAAGGTGATCTTGAAAAGTAATCGTGATAACATCGAATAATTCTAATCTCCGTGATCTTTTTAGGATCCGATAACTATGCTTTCCATATCAAAAACAATTCAGCTGTAAATTCAGTACCCCAATCAATCTCAGAAGCCGAAATATCTTGAAGTAGAATTCTAGCTCTCATCACAAAAAATGCAAGAAACCCAAGAGGATCATAGATTCACATCACTAATTTTAAAACATCTCGTTTAGTTGATACTTTTGACCCATCTTTGACTTCCGCTGATACCTAATGAAAGTTTAGTCGATAAGGAAATTCATCTTTTTCGGAGCTCCACCACATACCTAAAACTCTTTCAGTTAGGAGATCTGCTTCTAGATCCAAATCGTAGAAATTCGCTGCTCGTAAAGAATCGGGTAAAGCTCTCAGTACTTTCTTGGAAGTACACATCCAATTGCACAGGCAAAACCCACCTCTTCTAAAAACTTCTATCATATCTTTGATCTGTGTAATTGCCTCACTTTCAGTATCTTCTTAATCTAAATTATCATCTATATACATTTGCTTAATAGAAGCCTTGAAAACCTTGGAAAATTCTTCTTTAAACTCTTTAGCATTCTTATTTAGAACATAAATAGCTGATGATGAAGAACAAGATGCTCCAAAAATCATTGATTTTATCTCATATATCTTTGGCTTGATATTTCTATCCATTTCTCTCCACAAAAACCGTTGGCTCACAACATCTTCATCTTGAATTAACATTTGAGGAAACATTTCCTTTACATCCGCAATGTAAGCAACCTTCTTTTTTCCCTTCTGATTTAGCTTTGGCATCGTTGACAACTCTAATTTTGCCAGGTTTATTTGGATTGGTTATGGAGAAATGACTTAAATCTATCTTTGGGACTTTTCTTAGCCAGATCAACGGAACTATCTTCTCGAGCATAACCTTTTGAAATAGTGTCTTCTATCTTTGCACAATATTGACGAGCATAATCAGCATTAGAATCCATTGTCTTTTCGATAAGTAATAAACGTCTGTACGCTTCTTTAAAACTCAGAATACGTAAAATAATCATGTGCCCATAGTAAATCTGTTTCCCATCTCTCACCCACTCTCTTTGTAGTAGATTGAAGTAACTCAAAACCTCTTAAATCTTGTTTTGATCGTGAAATCTCATGAAGAATCTTAACACCATAGTCTTCAGTTGTAAAGGATCTCTTAACTAATTGATGTAGAAGTTCATCTTCCGTGTCATGATAAAAACAAACCATTAAAGTAAAGTGAAAATCTTGCTTTCCAGTAACAGAACTGTTTTTTGTGAACTGACCAATGCAACATATAGGACTTCACTCCTTGAGAATCTCCACAAATACCCAACTGAACCCTTATCAAATCAGTATCAGTTTGCGTAGTTTTATTTGTCCAAGAAAAGCACAAGGGCTCAATAGGACCTTGAAGACCAAGTTGAGAAGCAATCTTGAAAACAACGTGACACCACTGCATCACAAATCTTAGATGAATGACGGTTTTGCAAAATGAAAGTCGACTATTCTTTAATCTCGCTCGAATAAATTGGTAAATCCTTGTTAACTGACTGATGAGTTAACATTTGCTTAATAATAACTGGGGAAATAGTATCATTCGTAGCAATCGAAGGTAGATCTGGGGGAGGTACATTAACATTGGGAGCAATCGGGGGTGGATCTGGGGAAGGTGCATTAATCGGGGGTGGATCTGGGGGAGGTGCATTAATCTGGGGTACATCTGGGGGAGGTTCATTAACATTATTAGACCTTACCGGGATTAGTGAAGAGGTAATAGTACCTCTAGGAACTGGAACAATTTGATCTGGGTTATTTGATCTGGGTCATCGGACATCATTGGTGGAAACCGTAAGCTATTTTGTAAGGTAAATTCAGTATTCTCATAACCGTCCATTATAGGTACATATAGTTATGGCAGTTCAATTCAGTATCAAAAATAATCAATGATAAATTCAAGTTTCTGTGAGTAAATTATTTTGTAGGAATAAAATACATGGATCGATTGCTCTTTTACGGCAATAAAAAATCTCAGCAAAATAATTTGCTGTTAAAAAATCTATGAAAAAATTATTCACTAAAAACTTCTCCAGAAAATTTCATTCAGAAATCTCTGATTCAAAATTTGAAATCTTTAAAATCTCAGAAATCAAAAAATTATTTCAAGTTTTAAAAAAAACAATGAATATCTTTCTCGGATACTATAAATCTCGTATCCTTGGTAAAAAGATCTGGCGCGAACTATAAATCTTGTTGACTGTAATAATTAAAAACTCATTGTAAGTATTATTGTTATGGGTAACCGTTTATGGTGATGGCAGTAACAGTGACAGTGAGTAATACAGTGCAGTGTAGTGGAGATTAGCACCATCGGCGTCAACTTCATAAACAGGCAAGTACTTTGGTTCAATTTTTGCAGTGTAGGTTTACTTTGTTTACTTTTTTCAGCCGAGGAATTTCCTCCACCACCAAAGTAAAGAAAAATACGGACAGCAAAATGCAGCACCACCGACCGTCACTCAAAAAGCAAAGTCAAAATAGGGATTAATTCCGTTGCAAAGCAGTAAAAATGCAGTAAAAAATCAGTGCAGATTAAAATTCAAAAGTCAAATGCAGTGTAGATAAGTGAAGTGTAAATTGGGGTAGGTAGGGGGTGATCGAGGGAAGTAGACACTGGATCAGGGTGGTTCAAGAAGGACCACAATATTCGAGAAATTGACTAGCGTCTCGAATCTGAGTTTTTTTCTAATCGTAATATTCACTCTTTTCCTCAAATATAATAAGTAATAATTAAATAATTTATCAGTTCGTTTAAATAAATCACGTGGAAATTAGAAGTATCTTTTTTAATGTTCTTGGTTTGATCTCTCTTATGAGTCTGATAAAATAAAATTAAAAATAATCATCATCGTAGCAGCAGTAGTAGTAAATCGTAACCGTAGCCGTGGTCATGGTCATTATTATTAAAAAATAATTAATATTATTTATTAATTTAGTTGAAATAATTCATCATTAGGACCATGGTGATTTTTAATGCGACAAAATGTCCAACAACATTGCAATATACTGTTCCCGCACACCACATAGAGCTTTTGCCAATTAGTGCACCTGTGAGTTGCCGCGCATGCTCTTTACAAACAGCCTGCCCACCGTATAACAGCATACAAATTTCACATTGTTGAATATTCAACCAAGCTTCGATTCTTCCTTGAGTAAACCGGCAATTCAAACAATTTGAATTCAAGCAAGAATCGAAGCTTGGTTGAATATTCAACAATGTGAAATTTGTATGCTGTTATACGGTGGGCAGGCCGTTCGTAAAGAGCATGCGCGGAAACTCACAGGTGCACTAATTGGCAAAAGCTCTATGTGGTGTGCGGGAACAGTACATAATTAGCTTTGTACTACTGACAAATTCACTTAAAAGGGATTCTGTTAAAAGGGAAAACCACCTAAACGGGACAGATTTGAAGTGTTTGGTTGGCCAGCCTATGATTCAATGTTAAAATTATCCGGTTATAAGGGAACCGCTAAAAGGGATTATCCGGTAGAAAGGGACATTTTTTTACCTTTTTTGGTATTTTTATCACTTAAAAGGGATTTGATTGGAATTCTTTTGGATTACTTGGCCGATTTTGACGAAATAGTAATATTAAATTGAATTTAAACAATATTTAATTTCGTCGGTGTGTGGAGTGATGTGCTGATGGGCTCGTCGAAGAATGAAATTATTTTGAATTAGAACTAATATTGTCTGTTTACCAGCTGAGCAACCTTAAACATTGGCGGTAATATAAGAACTTTTATGACATTTGGTTATTCTGTCAGCATATGCGAAATGACAGTAGTATTATAATGTCACATCGTGTAACGTTGTTGTTGTAATGTAATAATACATATTTCGTCATGAAAATACCTGGCACGATAGAGCGACCTACCTTCCATCTTAAACCAATTTGTGAACCTCAGCTTTAAGTGCAGACAGCCTAGATCATAGACCAATTTGGGGCCGAACACTAATGATGTCACCCAAATTTACGAAATTTTCAACCCACCTTCCTTGTAACCCTCGTAAGCATTGCTTAAACAGCTATGTCTAGCATGCAGTGTTTTTTCAATGTGACATACCCTCTACATGGATGGTGTTATTTGTGTCCGGCCCCATTAGATAACACTGATAAGAGACAATTTGAAGTTCCCGCCAAAATCTTCGAAACTGAAAATTCGGTTTTTAGACCGGTGACTCACTGAAACTGGGTTCAAATAATATGTCATTCGAACGGCAATAATAAGCAAAATAAAACTGCATTCGAGTTCAGCGAGATTTTTCAACAGTTTCAGGAATTTCAATAAAAAACCAGTTTTTTTTCGAAAATTTGGGCAAATTTTTGAAAATTCCCTCTAAAAAGTGTTATATAGGCCAAAAGTGAAAAGCGAATCCCCCAATGTTTTTATTTTTTCAAGGGCTTTAAAATAAGCTATAATGCATCAAAATCGGAGAAGTGTTTCAACAATGTTCCAAATTATGTGAATAGGTAGAAAAAAAATTAACCGCTTAAAAGGGAAATCCCTTAAACTGTTAAAAGGGAATTTGTTTATAAGGGACAGATTTGGTCGGTCCTGCGGAATCCGTTTTAAGTGAATTTGTCAGTACCTTCCAATTGTGTTGAATTAGATGGTTGAAGTCAGTTTACGATACTGTTCAGTGTAATTTAGATTAGTATTAATTTACATAGTATTTAGTGGGTACTATTGGCAGAAGTTAATAAATTAGTGCCCAGTTTTTGTAGGGCTTGGCTTATTGGAGGACTACTCAGGGTCAAGTCTTGCGCATTTTGGTTTGTGGTAGTGAAGTCAAGTCGTCAGACTTGACATTATTTTATAATATTCCCGTCTTCATTTTTAGGAGTTAGTCTGTCTCAGCCTTGCTTTGTATCACCTTGAGAAGTCTCTCCTAGCTTGTCAGTGGTAAAGTATCGAAATTTTGGTTGATTGTATTTTCAATACAATCAAAAAGAAGTATTTAGTAGTTTAGAGTAATTAGTTAGTTGTAAATGTTAGAGATTTAATTTTATTAAATTAGTTATTGACTATATTGTTGTCACAATATAACATTATCCCTGTGTCCGCGATTTTGGCGTGCGTGAATATTACATTACATCAACATTACCCATAATACGCATCAGAATTGGGTCACTGCATAGGCCATCAATCACATAACCATCAATTGAATCATAGTTTTCCATTTCTAACAAAATCAAGCAGTTGTCACACAGCCATTACCAGAAGTAGAATCATTTACACTTATAACACATAAAATTTAATATCACGCTCAGTCACGTCTGAACAAATTGTATCCCAGGTTTTACTATTATTTTCATAATTTTTGACTCATTTTATTGGAAGATGCACGGCACATTACGTTTATAAATCTTACCTTGGAATGTTGGTTTGGTATGGCAGTAATAACGGCCTCTCTCAAAATTGAGCTGTCATTCTTCAACCTGCAATCAGTGTCCTCCAGCATTAGGCTTTACTTTAACACTCAGATTTTTACAACACTACCAAATTATTTGATTAACAAACTTCGGTAAAAAACTGTATTTTAACAAACCTTCTGAGCTGTGCATGTATTCTATGGATGTCTACAGATGTAGATATTAACTCTGAACGTTTTTCAGAGTTTTCAATGAACACTGGCTCCGAAAGCACGGAGTCACTTGTAGACACTTTGCTTTTACGCTTTTTTTGAGCTTTCGGCAAAATTGATGGCCTATGAAGGACTTGAACTGTTTTATTGATTTGTTGTGAAAACAGAAAATGGATGTTTGTTTGTTCGATCGCAACTGCCAACAGCGAAACGCACATTAGGTCACGAATGTTATCCAGAGCTGAGAACGAGATTACTTCTTCAACAACGCTAGCTTGCAGGAGTGTCACGTTAATCTAAACATACAAAACACGGTTTCTACTCACAACGTTCTTTATTAAAATAACGGAAACATGATGATCGAATTCATTTAGGCACGAGTATATTGTGGGCACAGAGTTAATAACGGATACTGCATATTACTGCATATTGGTCTCCGTCATAACTACTCCACTACTACCCCATCTACATTGCCATGGTTTAGTCCTAGCCCCGCAACTTATTCAAATATAATCGCATGATGTAAATTGTAACTGTGCCATGCAGTTCAGAGTTGAAGTCTAGGGAAGCAGAAGATTAGTTCCAACATTCTACCACGGACAGCTTCGCTGTCCTAACCTCCTCTACTTCAACTCTCTGCGATTGTAAATTCGTATTCTGTATTTTAAGTATTTCACATTGGACTGTTTTATTAAATAAATAAAACTTTGAAATTCATTTGTTTCAATCACCTACCATTTATTTTCATCATCGTCAACTACATAATAATATAGGATTATTATTATTCGTACACATCCAGGACTGGAAGCAGTAGTCAACACTTGGTTGGTAAGGTTGCGGTATCAGTACATTTCATAATTAATATTATTTAATTGTTGAGTCGGAAGGTTCCATGGCATAAGTTTTTTTTTTTTTTTAGAGATTTTCAACCTTAAGGTTATATCCCACTCTGTTGCATTATTGCAACAATTTTACTGTGTGATTTGAAGATCCCGCGAAGTAGTATTATGCTAAATCGCATTGGGCTTCGCATCGGGCTTCGCATCGTATTTTTACTTAATTACCTACACTTGTAGTATTTGGTGTTCGTCGCGACTCGCTGCGGGCCATAATAAGATAATATAATAATAATAATAATAAGATTGTGTTGTTGTTGATGTGTTATAAGTGCTGGGTTGGACGGATCATATAGTTTGGCATGTACACTAACTAATCAATGCATTATCGTCTGCACCTTCAGTCGGATAGCAGCATAGTACACAGTATATGGATCTTTCTAGCTTAAGTCTTATATATGGTAGGGCATCCAGTATCACACCATTTTAAAGTATCGCAAGTATCGGTATCAGCCAGGTATCGCTAGTATCGCAAGTATCGCAAAAATTTCAGTAAAGCCTAACTAATTCCGAAAACTAATGAATTAAAACACAGAATGAGAACGCATAGGTAATTCTAATTTTGCTTTAATTAAATCAAAAGTAAGATAGACTTATTGTGAACTAAAATTCAAGCAACAACTAGCATGCAGATATTTTACTGTATGCATGTATGCATGTATTGTACTCACGGGCCAGAAGGCCCACGCACACTACATATTACTATAGTCCACAGCTCAAAAGACACTATTAGAAGTAAGAGTTCTCACGATGGTTTGCTTACTAGATGTGCTTAGTGAGACTGCTGACAGTAATTTACTTAATACTTACTTATTTGCAAAGTCATAGCTATTGATTGGGATGTATTGCTATCGCCCTCTTTAAGATAATAGATTAGGCTCAAGCCATGGAGACAAGTAAATACTGTTTTTCGCCTACGTAGTTCGAAGTCTATGCCCAGTATCCGAGAAGTTATCAATATCCTCAGCCAAAGAGCGCTCTGTCTACCTTCACCATTCTAACTATGATGAGTTATCACAATATTTACGTGCTTCGAAGCGTGCAGATGAGATGGTTTGAGTATTGGAAAGAACGAGGATGGAGAGATTGTGGGGTGACTACTACTAGCATATTGGTCGTTCCAGTCACCCACCTGCCCACTTCTGCGCATGCTATTTAGGTTGTTTACATTCTGCGGGATTCTTTTAAATTTTCTGTCAATATTATTATTCATTCCCAAATCTCATCGTTCACATTTCACATTACTTCTTCATCTTCATTTCATTAAATGATCTTATTTTAATTAATCAAAAGTTCCCAAGTGAATAAAGACAAGGTGACCGAAACATACACAGTTCAGTACTTCAAAACGCTGCGCTATACTGTAACAAAGATGTTTCATTTTGATTTTAAATATGACATTTAAATACGATAGTTAATAGTACTAAACGATTGAAAGGTTATAGTTATTTATTAAATACAGTGATGTATTCGCAAACTCATGGTCGTCCAGTGTTATTTCCTTTATTATGTTAAAATCGACAATAACTTAGTATTTGAAATGAGTAACTTACCGTCTTTTGAATAATCGCCAACGTTATTATTGATTTCCAAATATCATCTTTCAAAGTCGTGTAAGTCCGCTACTTTAAAAACACATTCAGATTTCGATTTATAGGATATACAATTATAAACTGTGCACAGTACAGATTACATTGTCGTCGGTGGTCATGATTACAAAATGCGTACAAAATGCGTATGTGGATGAGCAACCAGAAGTCAAATAATTCTTCAAAATTGACGCTTTAGTATTTTGATAACGTTGACCAGAATTTAATTACAGAAACGGGGTCAGGAAATGACAAAAACAGAGAAGATATTCACAATTATCATGTCAAAATTATCTGTCATCCTCCGTATTCCATACAATGCCGAGAAACAACCAGGTTTGGGTCTGCTGAAATCTCCAAAATCATTAGCCACTGGTACTCCTAGTCGAAATTTTCCTCCCCCTCTTGTTAAAAGTGGATTATCTTTATCTTTAACGTCACAGATAAAATCTGGATTTTTCTAATTATTAATATTCGTTGTTGCAATCATGCTGTATCCTAATTTAATAATTCCTGTTTCTTGACTCAGAAATGTTGTGTAATAATTATTAGGAATTAGTTTAATTTAATTTCAGTTTCTTTCACTTAGGCACTCTTTAGTCTTTTAAACGAAAGCAAGTTATCACAGATCAGATCAGGTAAAAACTGTTAAATATTAAGTAAAGAATAGAAAGAACTAAATTATAAGAGAGTAAAACAAGGGCTAAAGCCCTTGTTATTTGGTAGCCTTAACAGTAATATGGGGTATTACTCTTTAATGCTAAAATCGGTATTAAAAAATTGCAAATTTAAATTTAATAATAACTTTTAAACCTAAATGTAATAAATTACAATTTTAAATCATTTTTTATTTTTTAAGAGCTTCAAAATGGTATATCGCATGTCATATTCCGTTGAGAATTGCCAAAGGTTGCTAAATTATGTAGATAGGTAGGAATAAGGGAATATTGAAAATTTGAACTTCCCGCCAAACCTAAAATGTCAAATTTCGACCGATCACTCTCTTCAAATATAGACAAGCGATAGGTCAAAATGACGGGAATGAGGAGAAGAACAATATATATTGCAATTGACGCGCAATTTACCAAAGCTTCAATTTTAAATTGCACATTTAAAGTTAATTATAGTTAAAAAAAATAGTAGTTAAATAATTTTGAAGTTTCAACGAATTTTTTATTTTTTATTTTTTAAGAGCTTCAAAATTTTATATCGCATGTCAAATTCCGTTGAGAATTGCCAAAGGTTGCTAAATTATGTAGATAGGTAGGAATAATATGCCGTGTATTTTTGGATTCCGAAAATTCCAAAGCTCTACTAAAATATGAGGGAGTATCAGTATTCTTCAAGTGAAGTACTTAGGTATATAAGCTGACATATGATTACGATTCTGAATATTACTAATAAATGGTTTGGAGTGTTATTATAAACTATTGTAATTTAAAGGATTCGAGGCATGAATTTTGCCTGGGCTTGTGTGGGGTAGTAAATAAAATTTATGGATTAATGTCGCACTTAATAATCATGCGTAGTTAAATAAAAATATAATTACGATGTAGTGTAAATGACAGTTTTAGTACTAAACATATTAAAACCCACATTAGTACCAGTTAAAAAATCAAAATGAAACATTTTTGGTACAGTATAGCGCAGCGTTTTGAAGTACTGAATTGTGTATGTTTCGGTCACCTTGTCTTTATTCAGTTGGGAACTTTTGATTAATTGAAATAAGATCATTTAATTAAATGAAGATGAAGAAGTAATGTGAAATGTGAACGATGAGATTTGGGAATGAATAATAATATTGACAGAAAATTTAAAAGAATCCCGCAGAATGTAAACAACCTAAATAGCATGCGCAGAAGTGGGCAGGTGGGTGAATCACCCACCTAGGTGGGTGACTGGAACGACCAATATGCTAGTAATAGTCACCCGAGATTGTGTGGCAAGTAGCGAGCACAGAATAGAGCCAAGCAGTAACTGTAGAAAATCCCGAAATGACGTTTGCTCACACAGCACTTACTCTACTCACCCACCGTCCACACACCCCTCCACCACGTCCTCCCCCTCTCTCATCACCCAGCACGTGAAGTCACAGCTGGATAACCCACCGTAGGAGCTTAGTGTTAGAGATTCTTCACATTACGTTCATCAGAATCCCCTATCAAGTGTCATAACGTTAGACCATTGCATTGGACGTCCAAGCTCTTCTTTTCAGGTATTTTACTGTTTTTTTGACAAAATAAGCCCGTAGAAAGCAGAACATGCTTAATGTAGCATCTCTTAAGTTAGCACAAAATTTAGTACAACATAGCCCAGCTGCGGAAAATGCTCCTCCAGACTCCACACTTGGTGGGTCAATAGTCTTGAATTGAATGAGAAATACGTAATTGTTTTTTTACATCCCGACGTATAACTTCTTGTGCGTGGAAAAAATGGTGTTAGAGGTTTTAGTAGTTTTCTGAACTTTCGAATAGTCGTTGGGATTAAAATCATCCATTTTATTTAAATATTGAAATAACTTTATTACAACATAAGGATGATTTAAACTGTACATCATTACACGTATTGTTGTTTTCTGAATGTGAACGTTGCTGATATATGATACTCTTATGTGTACCGTGTAACTATAGAGCATGTCAATCGAAACTCGTGTGCAGACGCAGACAGGGACAGGGAAAGACGAAACCACCAGGGCCGAATGCATTAGAAATAAAGGTACGAGTCGTGCCTTGCTGCTTTCCTGTCCTCCCTTAGTAAGGATATCATGTGTGATACTATTTAATAACAATTTTTAAAGGACGAAAACTTTTAGTAAACTACGTTACCGTATAACTTCATTTTCGGTCAGTAGATGCCAATTAACTATAAGCAGCTCGTATCTATTTTTACATTATATTTTTTTAATGCAACACGATACTGGCCACCAGGCGCCGCTTTCATGTCTAGTCAGCGCCGCTACGTGGCGCTGCAGTACCGCCGCTTTGCGCTTTTTAGCATCGCCGCTTCGCGCCTTTTAGTATCGCCGCTGCGCGGCGTTTAGAATCGTCGCTTCACGGCGTTTAGCATCTTTGCTTCGCGGCGTATTATTACCTCCGCTTCGCAGCGTATTACTAAATGGTTATTTATAGTCATCGTCCGCAGGTAACACACGGATGAACATGTGCGCCGCAAATGTATAAATATCCACACATGATGTATTAAAGTTCCTTAAGTGAGAATTGGCGTAATCGTAGATTAAAATTTAGAAGCCCTACCGGACCCCTTCGTTCCCCAAACCTACGCTAAAAAATTTTGAGCCCTGCGGCAGATGTTGGGCTGTAGTGGATAGTCGTCAGTTTTCCTACTGGACCCCCCTGCTCCCGTGACCTACACTGAAACATTTGAAACTGCTTATCTGCAATTGCTTCTAGTGTTGAGTGACCTGTTTTCCTTCTGATGGAGGCTGGGACACTTGAAAACAACCCTAGTAGATATGTAATCAGCTCGAATAAGCTAATGGCTAGTAGAGGACAGTATTTGCTTTCCTACTGGAGCGCGCTTTGTCTCCCCCTTTCCCAAGACGCCTTGGTGACGAATACCCTGCGGGTTTTAGACACCCTTAAGCTATGCTTGAGGTTTCAGCTATCCATGGGGGTTTGGACATTCTTTGAGTTTGGATACGTCCTGGGGGTTTTAGACATTCTTTGGGTTTTAATACATCCTTGGGGTTTTCGTGAGTTGTGATACATCCTCGGGTTTTTGACATCCTTGGGTTTTTAGATATACTTGGGTTTTGATATGTCTTTGGGTTTTTAGCCATCCTTAGGTTTTTAGATATCTTTGGGTTTTTAGATATCCTTAGGTTTCGATATGCCCTTGGGTTTTTAGGCATCCTTGGGTGTTGATATGTCCTTGTGTTATTGGCCCCCCTTGGATTTTTTTATATTACTGGCTTAGCTCAAGTGTAACACAGCTGGCAATTATAGTAAACAAACCCACCTATACCCATACCGTGCATTATGTACCTGCACATGAAAAAAGAGCCTATAGGTTAAGTACCCTTAAGGGTCATCCCTGTACCCTGACATGGTGTCCCTTATAGGAAACTCTTAGTTGACCTTCTTCTCCGTGCTATTAGTTTCTATGATTAGTGTATTTTGGGGTCAATTTTTGTGAGCTGAAAGATTTTTCCCATTTGAAACAATGCATTAAATACGGCAACCAACAGAGAAAAAAGGCGGACTACGCAGCATATTTACTAACTAGTAAGTATTGATGCAATATGGTATGTGGTGTCGCATCAATTAAAAAAAGCGATACTTGCGATATTGGTGTCGCATTGTTATCGCAAGTGGATGCCTTAGTTATGGGAAAGACCACTGATAATAAAGTAGAAGCACATTAGTGAAATCTTACTAGAACTACTAGGATAAACGTAAATTCGGCTTCATTCAAATCGTCCTTCGAACTAATCCCATGCGCTACACCGACATGCGGAATACTTTCGTATACACGTAAATTCCTTTAATATTTTAATCAACATTATTAGCAACGAACAAACTCCACCGATAATTAGCCCAAGATTATCCCGAAGTTAATACATCGCTTTATTGCTACTATACAGGCTAATGATTTAAATGCATGCTATTACGTATACACTCCAATGTAATTATGATAACTGATGAACTATAAATATCATTGTATACAACGGTGAATTGACTGTGTACACAGCTTACCTTCGGTAACGATATTGAACCCTGTATAGCAGTACAAGTGATTTCTTCAAATAGATTGGTATGTACAGGACTCGATTCTTCTAAACGAATACCTGCACTCCGTTTGCCATTTTGCATTCTTGACAAAAGTATCGACTTCTCCTTCTGGAGCGAATTAGCATTTTCCACACGAGAAATACACTCATTATGTAAATGATTCACAACAGTAAGAGGGTGGAGAAACGAAAGTGTTGGAGTCAACGCTTCAATAAATCTGCAACAATAAAAGATTGTGTTTATAATGATATTCTTGTAATTAAAATTTATGTTTTACATTGCAAGTGCAATTAAAGTGAGCTAACTTTTGTAAGGCCTCCAAAAGCATCGGTGAAACCATAATGTTAATATCATTTTTTGTTCGAACCACAACTGTAGTACATTCAGAAGTACCAGTTGATAAAGTATCCACGTCGGAGCAAAGAATCGTTCGATAAAATTCATCATCAGAATTAGAGTCAAAGTGATCTTTAACGTGGTCTGGACGCGCAAATCCTATGCCAGTTGGTGTTTCCCAAAAATGTGTTTGGGATGGAGTGTTTACACATGAGGACGACGGTGGTGTCACTTTAATGAAATCCGACAGACTATCTACATTGACCATAGCTAAGGTAGTAAATCCGTCCACAAGCGGTTCAAAATATGGGGTGTATTTGGAGGCTGAAAAGCGTTTTATATCATATGCTTTGATTGAAGAAAAATAACAATACGCACAAGGGAAGCGCATTACAAATTTCATTTTAGATAAGATATAAGCAAACATTAAAGTATCCAGCCTAGTCGGCTAAGCATACCAGCGTATATAAGCTTTCCATCTTCCATTTGTATAAATGGAGCCAAGCCTATTGAATCCGAAGCAACTACTGGGGCAGTTACGTGCCAATTGTCACACTTGAGCTAAAGATGCAAAGAATGTCATTGTTTAGTTCAACCTAGTTCATACTATTTAAAATTCTTGCAATAGAACTCAAATACAGGCACACTGAAGTACTTCTTACAACTTACTTGGGTCAAATGACTCATGTAGCATGGCATTAAAAGAGACGATTCGGCGATAGGCTTATTCAAGTGCATTTGTAGATTAACCATACACTCTTCCTGGACTGATAATGCTGAAATGAACGAAACATCCGACAGAGAATCCAGCGAAGTAAAACTACCCGTCCAAGGTTGCTAAAAATTTAAAATCAAAATGATTGTTTAATACACCAATATTATATACGGCAATTTTAAAAGCACGGCAATACCTTTTTGAGATTTGCAATAGTTTCGTCTTGCGTTTTCTCCGTTTCTGTGGCAGAAGATACACTTGTTAGAAGTTTCGTGTGTGGCATGGTTAAAATACCTTCATTAATTGAACTCGATTCTTCCACTTCACAAACGGACTGAAAATAACTAACTCCTAGCTTGGAATCCGAACAACATGATCCTGCACGCCCTGTCAACTTACTCAGTTCAGCAGCCATAGGAGGTCTTAAGGAGTTTGTGTCATCATCTGAAAGTAGTTTTGTGTCACTTCCTGGATTTAATTGAGCTGGTTCCCCAACACGAGACTGGCGTTTCAACATTGACTGACTGGGCTGTGAAAACCTACGGACCTTAGACGAATGCAATGTAGAGCCAACGTTGCTTAATCTATCTGACCGATTAGACGGCAATGAAGAAGAAGTGTGACTTAAGTCAGCGAGTAAGGAAGGTTTGAAAGTAAAGGGCGCTTTTCCGGGTTTTGGTAATGATTCACGTGCCCATTCTGAGTGCAATTCTAATAAAGAAACTCCTTGAGTTGTATATGGAGGGGTATCAAACACAAGTACTGAAGATTTTAGAATACTCTGTCCAAAACCGACATCCTCTCCTGCTTTGTTGACCCTAAAGTTGTATACATTACATAGCGCCAATAAATATTATTATTCCAGCACGTGCAACGTTAATTAAGTTTTTTGACTTATTCACGCAGAAATCTTACCTGAAGCAAGCAACATTAACTCCATCAATCCAATCTTTTCGGCTAGGCCAAAAAAATCTGTCGCCACTTTTATTGCTTCCAAAGAAGGCGCAACCTCCAACACATGCACATTTTTTTGATTTTTCTTTCCCATTGCTGTCAGTATTGTGTGAATCTTTACTTTTGTCAGATTTCCACAAAAACCATAATCGATTCGTTTTTCGATCGTGTTTTGTTAAAAATCTGCAAAATATACAATCACGTTAATCTTCGCATTCTTAAATCGACCTCCCAAAAGCGCTATACCAGGAGTCACCCACTTGCTCTGCGTTGCCAAAGCGACACTGCTTCCCTTGATTGCCATTTCAATACAAAGAGGTCCTAAGGCTACTGCCCCAGCCTCTAACCATAGATAGGACCATGAGTGTACACTGGTAGAAGTTGGGCTTTGGGATACGGAATTAGGGTCGGCTTTAGAAGCCCAACTGTAAACGAAACAATAAAAGACTTAGCTTTACAGCAAAAAGCCAATAATTAAATAACAGTTATCAGTACAATTACCTAGCAGTCATAGTTTCTGAAGATGATTGAATGATATTTAAGTCTGAAAACTGAAATCGTTTAGTAAATGATGGATTGACCATCACAAAATGCCTTAATTGTGCATTCGGAATTAAAAGGGTAAACCCTTCTTTCATCACAGATCCATGCAAATTACACAACGCAAACCGGATCGGTGAAACCTACAGAGAAAAGTTTATTAAAATTTATAAGAAACATGGAATAGATGTTTTGGCTGCATTACAACGTTAACAATTTCTTAACACTCACCCAAAGGCTTAAGGCGGAACCTCCTTCCACTAAATATATGTCGATGGCATCAACGCTAACCCTAACCATTTTATACTTAATATCTTCAGAAGTTGCACAGAGTAACAAAGGCTTAGTGTCACTAGCACCTGTAACATTATTTGGAACCGGTGTGTTTGGAGTGGATGTCACGGTTCCGCCAGATATTTCTCCGTTAATACTGTCTATTCCACCTGATTCCGGCGCACCAGGCTCAACATGCAAAAGAGGGCATTCAAACTGATTGTTGCCGTGATGGCATAACAAAAACACATGTGGAGACCTCAAAGAGTTCTCCACATCTGAAACTAGTATAAAAAATGTTTCGCAGCTTGTGATAATATTTTCCAAATGGGGGGTTGTCAATCTTCCGCTTAATTTCCCCAATTGTATTTCTACTAGCCAACCGTATTCGAGGGTTTCTTGGTCAAGATTTCTTCCTTCGTTGCTAAACATAGCGTGACCTCGCACCTAAAAATTATAGGGGTGTATTATTGGGTTCGTCATGACAGCAGAAGGAACTAATACAGCAATATCAAGAAACTACTTACTTGAAGACCCGATAGCATTACATATCCCTCTTCTAAATGTTTGTCCCCACTTTCACTTCGATCAACGTTATCGCTAACAATTAGCATTATTGGAGAGAGCAAAACTTGCAAGAGCGTTTCCTTAAATTTCTTATTCATCTCAAATCCGAATCTTTCTACACAAATCGTTGGACAAGGTGGGTCTGACTCACTGCAGTTCTGTTAGGATATAATACAAAGCCTAATATTTTGTCCACGAAAATAACGAATCTAGTATTACTTGATCAGAGACAACAAAAGCCTTACTTTTAAAAGATACCCGCGAATGTCATGCAGGGTGCAAGAAACAGTTACTTCAAGTTGGCGGTACTCCCTAGGGTCTAATTTTGGGGCATACTTTTCGCTTTCCGCTGTTAAAGTGGGATTTAAATGCGTACTTAATCCGAAATTAGTACTACATCCCGATTTTAGCTGCTCCATATCAATGAAGCCTTGGTAGTCCCCGAAGATATTTTCCTTCATACATCCAATATTATTATAATCTCATTTAACACGAAAACTTACAAAAGTTATAAACTGGAAGCTAATACCTTTAAATTGATTAGAAGCTTTAGAAGTGTTCCATACAAAAGTAGTACAGAGGGTCCGACCTCTAGTTCCACATGCACTTTGTCCGCTGGCAGGGAAAAAGGATCAGAGTGGAAACTTGCAGGAGACGGGATAGTTGTCTGTGAAATAACACGTAGTAAACAAACACCAATATTAGTAAGGTTTCACACTCCAAAGTATAATAACTACGAGCTTTTATATTGGAAACCACTTTTGCGGGATCTCTATCTCCAGGCATTCTCATGGGTGACAGCAGAAGTTCTTCCTTCTCGGGAGTAGTGACATCAGCATGGGGTGAAGGCCCTAGAGGAGGCATTGGGTGATACGCAAAAGCGATGCTGACAGCACATATTGGTACCGACCAACATTCAATCCACCCGGAACTATAATAGAAACATAATAATAATCCAATTAGCAGTTTAAATCGATCAGCTAGAAGTGATTTATGACTAACTGGCAGTATAGCGAAGTTTGTAAACAAAAACTGCCCCCCATTTGGTACAATTGGCAGTACCCGGAGGCTATCTAACACTCAAGTCGAGAACAACACATTTCTGATGGTTCTCAATTCATTTTGAATTTTAAGCGGTTAAACAAATAGCTGTCAGTAATTTTAAATAAGGATTAAATAGGGTAGAGTAGTCTTAATGTGATAATCGGGTAAATGTGATACTATGAAACCGTCTCCTAACAATCGACAGCCGATGTCCGACAGTTTAATCAACTACTCAATGAGTGTGCGATAGTTGATCTTCGCCGTGAAAATCTTGTAGAAGAAAAAACTCAAAACATCTATTGTTGAAATGTAATTAGCCAGAAGAGCTTAATTTCGTTATATATATATATTAAGTAGGCTCCTTCTATGTCCCCTTTGCACCAAAGTAGTAGATGAAGACGCAGGTAATGATGGAGCTCAGTGCGAAGCTTGTAGATTGTGGCTTCATTTCCAGTGCCTGGATATGAGCCCAGCAGTACAAAAGCTATATAGTCAAACTATAGACGGCTCAGCACTTGTCATATTATGCCCGCAGTGCATTACGGACTTACGATGCACAACACAATTAAAAAACCAAATCACATCTCTGCAAAAGGAAGTAAGTGAGATAAAAAATAACTTTGACGCTGCATTATCAAAAATGCAAAGAAGTATACGTAGGGCAAGAACTCAAACAACAAGACCAGTACCACAGGAAACGTCAACAGATTCTTCTACGCAAACTATTTTACCACAAAATTGCAACAGCCAACCAATAACTCAACAAGTTCCCGCAGTTCCAGAAATAGTAGTATATACGCAAAACAACTCTCAGGACGCAACACAGCCAAGTATTTGGTATGAGTTTAATCAGCAGCAGGACCGATGCAAAAATGTGATACTGTTTCATTTTGAAGAGTCAACAATGCCTACGTTTAATTTGCAAAAAGTATCAGACAACAAAGAAGCTCGAATCTTGTGTACCACAGTTTCAACATCGCATGCTAAGGATATCGTAAGCGTGAGCCGAATCGGCAAGCAAATTGTTGGCAAAACCAGACCAACAAAAATAAGGTTCAAGAACAAAGATTCTGCTGCAAACTTCCTCGCACGGTACAAGACAAAGAGAACTGAAAGGAAGCTTGACATTGGTAATGTCCACATTGTTAAGGATCTAACTGTTAAGCAACGCCAACAACTAAAAGAGAAACTTGCAGCAAATAAAGCAAGAAAGTTAAATGAAGTTTCTTCTCTGCCCCAATGATAACAACTACCTGCGCCTCCCCCACTTACCATAATCTATGCTAATGCGTGCTCCCTTCCTAATAAACTTAAAGAATTGTGCGAATTAGCAAACTCCGTAAATCCGTTTCTCATACATATGTGTTACGGAAACACATTTGGATAAAACATACGAGGATAAGCAAATACATATCCCAAATTACACAATTTTTAGAAGAGACAAAACAAATGGAAAGAGTGGTGGCGTAGCAATTTACTGTAGGTCCGATGTCTGTGCATACGAAGAGCTTATATCATCGGAAGTAGAACATGTTACTATTACTTGTGTTGATGACTCTAAGTTCTCTGTGCTTTGTGTATATAAACCACCTCATACAAGTTAAAGCGAAGACAATCCAGAAGAAGTTAGCACACGAAAGCTTATAGCTGATTTTGTTTCCAATTGCAGCAAGTGTCTAATTTTTGGCGATTTTAACTATCCTGAAATACTGTGGAACACCGACACTGTAACAGCAACTAACGGAAGTGCAGCTAAGTCGTTTCTCAGTAATCTTGATGAATACTTTTTGGAGCAACACGTAGATTTTATCACCCGAGCTCGTGGTACGCAGAGTAGCGTGTTGGACTTATTCATTACCAGAGGTCAAGTTGTTAATAACATTCAGAGTCTTCCATCGCTAGGCAAGAGTGACCACGTAGTCATTCGTTGCGGTATCTAACTTGGAACTACAAATACCGTAGAAACTCAAAAGCAAAATTACTATAAGGGCAATTACGACCAAATAAGGCGTCAACTAGACATCAACTGGGAAAAAGAACTTCTGGATAGAAAATGCGTAGACAGTAAATGGTAATACTTTAAAATGGAAATTTTGAAAAGTGTTGAGCAGCATGTTCCTTTTGTATCAGCAACTCCATCAAACCGGTGCTTACATGAACTTTCAAAAACTTGGAATAAAAAGAGAAAAGCATTCCATCGCTACATTACGGCATCGGTGCAAAATAAACATAAACAATGGTTAGCCTACAAGAAGTTCCGAAACCGTGAGACAGTTTTAAGAAAGGAAGAGAGGAAGAAGTTTGAGAAGAGATTGTGTGAGGATGCAAAATCAAAACCCAAAGGATTCTATCGGTACTGTAGTACAAAGAAAAATAAAATCCCTGTCCCAATGTTATTTACGGGTACCGAAAGCACAACAGGGTCTTATGAAGAAGCAGCTAATGTTCTTGCGACGAATTTGAAATGGTTTTTGTAGAAGAAAGTGCCTTGAGCTATTACGACGTAAATGATAAGGTTCAATTGTCTAACGCGTCCCACCATTTGTCTAATCCATCACCTCATTCGTCTAACTCATCAACAACTGTAAGAATAGCAGTTAGTTCATCTGAAGTAAAGAAAAGACTTCAAGCGCTTAACCCTTACAAAGCCCCTGGTCCTGACAAAGTACATTCACGAGTCTTAAAGGAATGTGCCGCAGTGCTTAGCGTACCGCTTGCAATAATTTTCCAGACGTCCATTGAATCTTCAACACTGCTAAAAGACTGGAAAAGAGCCAATGTATCCCGCATCCATAAGAGCGGATCCAAATGTGACCCTAAAAATTACAGGCCCATAAGTCTCACATCGGTATGTTGCAAAGTGTTGGAACAATTCATCCGGGAAAAACTATTTGCTAAGTGTAAATTTTCACCCCACCGACATGGATTTTTACCCCGAAAATCCTGCTTTACGAATCTCTTGGAATTCTTTGATGAAGTGACTAAACTAGCAGACAAAGGTGATATCGTTGATTGTGTCTACGTCGATTTTTCAAAAGCATTTGACAAGCTACCATATGTGAGACTGCTTCGTAAGTTAGAAGAGCGATATCAATTGGATGCATACTAAATCCTATAGCTTAAGGACTTTTTGGTAGGTCGCACCTATCGAGTCTACATTAATGGGGAAATCTCGAGCGAAAGAGCTGTCTTCAGCGGCTGCCCCCAAGGGTCAGTCCTTGGCCCTATTTTATTTTTATTATATGTGGATGAGATGGGGGAAGTTATCAAAAGTCCTTTGAAGCAATATGCTGATGATTCTAAAATATACAGAGCCAGAACTCATGACAACGACTACTTCGCACTCCAACTTGATATCGATAATCTTGTCAAATGGTGTGAGACAAACTACATGGAAATAAATACCACCGAAACACACGTAGTACACTTTGGAGGAAAGAAATGTGAGAACCCAGTATATACTTGCAACAGTTTGCTACTTCAAAGCTTGTCATGTGAACGTGATCTTGGCGTCTACATCAGCAATGAATTTAAATCCACTCAGCATTGCAATCAGGCAGTCAAGAAAGCAAAATTGATGTGTCCACAGATAAAAAGAACATTTAAATATTTGGACGCTTACAGCCTTCGTAAGTTAATTGTGACTTTTATTCGCCCATTATTGGAGTACTGCAACAGCATCTGGAGCCCAGCCTTAAAAAGTGATATTGACGAGATTGAAAAAGTGCAGAGGCTTGCAACCAGAATACTCCCAACTTGTCGCGAACTACCGTACGAGGAAAGGATGCAGAAACTAAAGATTCTGTCAATGAGCGACAGAAGAACCCGCGGTGACTTAATCGAAACTTTTAAAGTTATCCACGGAAAATATAACATTAACCCTGGCGATTTTTTCGACGTTGACAACGAAAGCAGACATGCTCCATTTTTGAAGACTTGGAAAAGCCCCATGACCAATTTTCGAAGACACTTCTTTACTCATAGAGTTGTCTCGGAATGGAACAAATTACCTAGTGATGTGAAACGTGAAGTAAAAGGAGTGAATGAATTAAAAAATAAACTTGACAAGTTTAACGGATGGAACTTTTAGTTGGGTCTCATCTCCCTTAGTCTCTCAGTGAATATAGTTTTTCTTTTGAACTAAAGTGACAACCGGGTCTATAAGAGACGAAGTCTCAAATCTGTAAAAGGATTCTTCCCGGGAAACATATTATTATTATTATTATTATTATTATTGAAACCTCTGTTACTGTTCCGAAAATATTCTCACCGATTTTAATTACGCCGGAGATAGTCACACTTGGTAGACGCAAAATAAGCTCAACTAAGATTGAATTATAATTTTGTCTTTCTTTCAGTAAATTATTTTTGAACACATAAATTATTTCAGTATGGTCTTGTAAATGTGATACCAATGCTGTTAAGCGTGATACTGCAGTAGTGTAAAATACACTGACTTGGACCTGTGCAGTGCTGATTTGTAATTATCTGTAAAAGCAGGTTCAATGCCTCATTTTGAAAGCTAATTTTTCATACACATAATTTAGCAAGTTATAAAAAGTTTTAAAGGTATTAACGTACTCACTTTGATACTAGTGACACAATAAACCTTGGTGCGTATACAGCAAAATAAAAACGACGATTGAAAGTACCAGCCATTTACAATTATATGAATACAGCAAATAAAGTTTATTTGCTACATTTTTGGAGTTTAAAAAATATAACTTTCGACATTAAATTAGTCGATCACAATTAGAAGTATTGCCGTAATATTGTAAATTGTAATTGTAGTTGTATTTCTATAAAATTACATTTACAATTGGAATTGTAATTGTAAATACAATTACAATACAATACAATACCAAATTTATTTTCTGGAGTGTTCTGAACCTTTGTTTTACGCTAAAATCGTGTATGTACATGATAGTTATCATGATAAATATCAAGTCAGTAATTTAATATTAATTAGGGTCTAGTTAAGGTTCCAAAAGTATGAATTGTAATTGTATATTGTAATTGTATTGTAATTTACAATTACACTTACAATACAATATTAATTTACAATACAATACAATATTTTTCTTACAATAGTTTTACAATATTACGGCACTAATTAGAAGCAGACGTATCACAATTACCAGACTTTACAAACTAACAACTCAGTCAAGAGCGCATTGTTAAAACTTTTGTCAATTAAAGATTCACGTCAGAATGTAAAAGGGAATACTCAAAATCGTATGTTAATAAAACTTGTAAGGTTATTGCTCTCAAAGGTGTTTATAAGTTTTACGCATAGCACAGCCAAAAGTTTTGCAAAAAGCGATGACAATTAGACGTCTCTACTCTACTCAAGTTCATGCACTATCAGAAATAAATCAAATTGGAGTACAAATTCAACACCCGAGTTTTTACTTGAAACTTTAACAGCCGCACACGCTGGTTGGAGTATCATACAAGGAATATAAATACGTTAAGAAGAACGTTAACTCTTGACAACGGAAAAAACAAAACAAGTTCTTTCTCATAAACATACGTAGACGGTGGGCCCACTCAATTCGTATTTCTTTTTTATAAGGTTTAAGATGCTAGCAAGCCATTTTTTTTGGTCAGGTGAAATATCGGAGCCAGTTCAAGTCCCAGTAGGTCAAGAGCAACTAGCGGGTATTGCTTTTAGCACCACCATTACCACCTTTACTACCGTTACCACCGCCTTTAAAAATTGTAGAATTCAACTCTCAACAATACTCGCAATTACCACCACCAACAAACAGTATTGAAATCGATTACATATAAATACTAATTAGGCAACATATTAAAACTTAAAAAGGTTAAAGAAAAAGACAAATATTTTGCAGTCAGTTAATTTTATGTAATCGATTTCAAGTGTTTGTTGGTGGTGGTAATTGCAAATGTTGTTGAGAATTGAATTCTACAGTTTTTATTGGGGGTGGTACTGGTGGTAAGCTATTTCAACAGTGTTTATTGGTGGTGGAGTGGAATTTTACAATTTTTAAAGGCGGTGGTAACGGTGGTAAAGGTGGTCATGGTGGTACTAAAAGCAATACACCAACTAGCTGCATAAATAAAACAACAACTTAATTAGCTTGGTCTAGATAGGTCTAGAGCTTGATGTCAGCTTCTGACTTTTGAATATTATTATGTCAATGGTCAGTGCAGCAATGCATTGCAAAATTGCAATAGGTTAGGCAATACTCATAGTGGAAGTAACTTTTATTACTACTTCGACTTCGATCAACCATTTAGTTTTTTTATTTTGCACTTTGATTTTCTTCTTTGCATACCTTTTACGTTGGCTAAATATTAGTTGTTCTCCGTATTGCACAGTAAAGTGTAAAGCACTCACAAGAATTGGATGTTACTACAAACTGAAGCCGAAAACTTCTTAATTGGCAATTATTATTTGTTAAATAGGTAGTAGGTATGTGCCATTAAACTTAAACATATTCGACTACACACTAATGCATACAGCTAAAAACAAACCCTTAATAGTAAATTATTATTTTGTGAAATACGTAGTAGGTTAGTTCCTTTATAAATTCTGAGTTGAAACTGTGTACTACTGTTTTTTTAAGTTTAACATCAACTAGACTATAGGCCCGCCAATTTCGGCGGGCCTAATATTATTCTTAACTAGACTTTAGGCCCCGGCCAGCCGGGGTTTAAGTCCGCCTTATGTGGCCACTGGCCAGGATTACCCTATGTCACCCCCCTGTAACGTGTCTAGGTCTAGGTCTAAGCCAACCATACAGTGTAACGTTGGATTTTGAAATGTATCAATTTATCTTTAGTTTGATACTAATTGGAAGTTAAAGTTGCACGTGTTTCTGTATGGCAACTTGTGTAGACCGTACATACTCAGAATTTGTTGGACTTACTTTGAACTTACATTGAGGAGTGTGCATAAATTACGTTGTATAAACATTTACTTCTATACTGTTGTGTCTATCTAACTGCTGGATGACATCAATTTTGGATGTACCTAAACTGTTCTGGAAGATTCGTGGTTTAGTGCTATTCACCAGGATAAGACACAAACCAAGCGGTACACGTAAATTCACTTACCAAAATCAAAATTCAAAAATATTAACTCAAAATGTTAATAAATCATATGTCGGAACAATTAAAAGTACACATAATCAAAAGAAACCAATTCTGTACTCCCTCCCTCGACTCTACTACACCAATGCTACATCATTGAACATTGAGAAATCTGATAAATTGCATGTGATAAATCATGACTATGACGTACTTACAATTACAGAAACGTGGGGAAATGAAGGAAAAAATATACAAGTTAATAATTTTTCACTTTTTGAATCTGTGAGGAGCAAGATAGTGGGGGGAGGCACTGCCATTTATTTGCGGAATAATTTTAATGTGATCCGATTCAATAATTACATTCACCATAATTCATCAAAATTTGAAGTTACTTGTGTAATTATAAGGCCAAATTATCTACCAAAAAGTATATCTGTTTTTGTTATTGTGACGGTATACCTTCCTCCTGCTACTGCACATACTGTACAAAACGAGTTATTTGATGCACTGTTAGAAATTTTTGAAAAAACAAAAAGTAAGTACGCTGCTCCAGCGTTCATCATCATCGGTGATTTTAATAGATGGAATAATGCAAGTGAATTCAAGAAAGTGACTAATTTGAAGCAAGTTGTCAAATTTCAAACCTTCTTTTCAAATACAAATAAAGATAAGAATCCGATTGATTTTTAAAAATGTAAGTACTTACTATAAAAACCTAGCAGTTCTTCCTGCTTTAAAAGAGTCATGCAAAAGTGGTCATGTCGGAATAAAATATATACCTACTACTCAGTATGGTAATACTAAATTATCGAATACAATTCAGAAATCATTTCGAAGATTTACAACTGATAATAAAGAGAAATTTATCACATTGCTATCAAACTTTGATTGGACGGAATTTAATAACTGTAAGAATATCGACCGAATGAACCAAAAATTAGATACCGTATTAACTGATTCGTTTGAACAGGCATTCCCCGAAAATGTAAAAAACATAAAGAGACATGATTCGATGTGGGTGACTAATGAAATAAAACTGTTATCTAAACAAGTGTTATTAGCAAAATTACCTACCAGTGATACTAATAACTACTCTGAACTGAAAAAAAAATTATGTAATGCGATAAAAATATCAAAGTTAAAATATAATACAAAATTGCAAGAGAAAATCCTCAAATCCAAAAATATATACTTAGTTATATCTCAAGTCTGTCAAACAAGTGAAAAGACATCAGTCATTCAGAAGTTATGCTTATTAAATAATAATAGTGACATAACCAGTACAATTAATGATACAAATACTCATTTTTCAAACACGAATAGAATGTACATGCCTATTGTTAAACGTACATTTCAAGAGATACAACCTAAGAATATTATAGTGAATGAAATTGGTGTACTTGAAAAATTAGATCACATAAAGTTGTCAAAATCTAATGTTCTAGAAAGATTACCACCAAGCATAATCAAAGAATGTGGCTTTTGTTTTGTGACCCCGCTCACTTTATTGTACAATTATTCATTTTCAAATTATGTTGTACCTAACTCATGGAAGAAAGGATACATAACTGCTATACCTAAGGATCTCAACCAACTAAGTATTGATAATCTTAGGCCGCTAAGTCAAACTCACATTTTTGGAAAAATAATGGAGGAATATATGTTTGAAAGATTATATAACCAATTAATTGATAAAATTAGCTTAAACCAGTATAGATCCATTAAAGGATCATCTACATCCCACTATTTAGTAAACTTAATAGATTTTATATATAAATCCTTGGAATGTGGTAATAAGTATGTTATTATAGTTATTTTAGATTTTTCTAAAGCTTTTGATTTGGTAGACCATAATGTACTGATTAATGAATTGTTTAAATTAGATGTAAATTCTTGTGATATTCAATGGCTTAGTGATTTTTTATACCAAAGAACTCAATGTGTTAAAGAAGGACAAGAATTGTCAAGTTTCATTGAGATTTTCAATGGGACGCCTCAGGGCACAAAATTGGCTCCATAATTATTTGTTGTTGTCATTAATCGTATCTTAACTAATTTTGAAGACAACTACCAAAAAGAAAATAATACTAAAAATACATTTAATGGTTACGTAGATGATATGACTCTAGCAGAGAGTGTTGAATTTTGTGAGAAACCTGAAATGCAGCAATATTTAAAAGATATTGATATGTGGACTAATGATCTAAAAATGAAATTAAATCCCATCAAATGCAATGTAATGATAGTGAATAAGTCAAGGAAAATAGAATGCAATAATCCACAGTTTAAATTAAATGGTACAATTTTACCAATTGTTCAAAGTACAAAATTATTGGGTGTGCAACTAGCATATAATTTAAAATGGGACGGCAAAGTTGAAATTATGATACGGAAAGCAAAAAAGCGAATTTTTATGTTACGAAAGTTAAGAGCATGTGGTTTCAGCGTAAATCAATTAGGTATAGTGTATAAGTCTTATATTAGATGTTGTTTAGAGTATGCTTCTCAGGTCTGGAGTGGAAATTTAAATGTTAAATTAATGATTAAGATAAAGCATGTGGAAAAAAAATGTTTAGGAATCATGTTAAATAAATATGTTAGTGACAACAATTACACCCAAGCTGCTACAAAAGTTGGGATTGAATTAATTAAAAATAGATATAAAACATTATTAAAAAATTTTGGAAACAAGTTACTTAAATCTAGTAGGTTTAATAATTGGCTGTCTCCGTTTGATCGTTGTAACACTAGGCCAGCGAGAAAGAATGTTGAATTTAGAATAATTAAATGTAAAACTAAGAGATACAGGAAATCGGCACTCCCGACTATTATTAGATTATTGACATTGTAAGCTAAACTAATAACTAATTCGTGAATTCTTTACCACTGCGCTTGTATATGCTGTGTGGGCTCCTACCTTTTTCATGTAAACAAATTCTATAAATGTAGTCTATAAACAAAACTAACAAATTCTCTATCATTTTTTTCTATTTCTGAGACTGGTAATACAACTTTTTGTACCTTTGTCATGTATGTATAAAAAATTTGACTCAACAATGAAATAAAAACCCAGAATAATAATAATAATAATAATAATAATAGGGTTGGTGACGGTGTCTCACGCATAGAAACCAAACGGGATACTATTTAAAACTGGGCTAATGATGTAATATTTGGGTCTGGACTAATCGTCACCAACCCTAGACACGTTACAGGGGGGTGACAGTGGGTAATCCTGGCCAGTGGACACATGAGGCGGACTTAAACCCCGGCTGGCCGGGGCCTAAAATCTAGTTATTATTATTTTGTCTAAGGTCAATACATTACTATTGTCATTACTGACAGTGAAAAACGTATTTTTTTATTAATACATACTACTGCTTCCATTGCCATCCACCATTATGGTCATTTATTGCAGTGCACTGCAATGAATTCAACACTGACGCTGACTCTACTTACTGTTACCATAGTGTGACTTTGAGATTGTTTGGATGCATCAACTTTGTTGTTGACAATAATTTGTAGATTATCAGCAACAATCTATGTTTTTTTTGTCAACTTTAATTATTTTTTTTGTCAACTCCGGAATCTTACTATAGAATTCAACTTATCGTTTTCGTGTAACTCGCTTTCCCATAGTAAATCGAGTTCGTTTTGTATATTGACTACATGATAATTCAAGCTCAGCTAATCCAACGTACGAATAGTCACAGGGTCAACGTCTCCGCATCCAATACAGAGGCACCCGGGTTCAAATCTCGGTCAGCGTAAATAATTTTTCGTTTTATTGTGGCCTGTTTGAGTCTCCAAACTGTAGCAAAGCTGTTGTCGTGAATCGTCATTGTCGGTTTGTAGTGCTATGACCATGACGACAGTGGTAATAAAAATACGTCACTTCAAAATGCTTTCAACACTGACTTACCGGGATTTGCCGGGTTCATGATTTGTATGAGATTTTGAGCTGACAACTATAACTAGTTTACGGGCAAAAAAATTCACAAATCTTTACAAATTTTGCGCTTTGATTATCTTCTTTTCAAACGTTTGTTTATTACATTTTGTAGTGCATTTTTACGTTGGCTGCATATTAAATGTTCGCCGTATAGCACAGTAAAGCCCAATGAAGAACTGGATCTCACTATAAACTGAAGCCGACAACGTCTTAATTGGCAACTATTATTTTCCTAAGTATTTAAGTAGTAGTATATGTAGTACGTATGTGTCATTAAACTCAGGACACAACTAAAGACATTCAACTACACACTAAAGCCTACAGCTAGAGACAAACTCTTAATAGGGAATTATTATTTTGTGAAATACGTATTAAGTTTGTTCCTTTATAAACTCAGAATTTATAAAGCAACATACCCACGAACATAATTTCCCTATTTCTGGGAGCAGACTGCAATGCACAATACAGTTATTGGGGTAGCACTAACACAAACAGCAGGGGGAGCTACTATTTGAATACATGATGCAAAATAACATTGATGTGACAAATAGGAGAACGAAACCCACTTTTGTCACAAAATTTCGCAGGGAGGTGCTCGCAACACACTTGAAAATCAATAGGCCTGAGCACTTATAAAAGACTAGGAGGTAAGCAATGAAGAGTTACTATCTGACTACAAATATATTACTTTTATGGTAAGTGCTGAGCGACCGCAACCCAAATTCAGTAGAAACATTCGTGAAACGGTCTAGGACTGCTACAGTGAGGAACTAAACAACTCACTGCCAGCAATAAAATCACGACTCGTTTATGAATGTAAAGCAACTGAACAGAGAGCAATTGACATAAATAATGCTATAACACAATCATAGGAAAAAGCATGCCCTATGAAACGTACATACCCGGGGCGCAAAGCGTGTGCCATGGTGGAACAAATATCTAAATACCTTGCGCAAAACAGCAAGGTGGGCCTACCGAGGCACTAAGCCTGGTGCAAGCGAGGTGCATAAATTAAACTATACAGCTACTTTACAAGCTTTTAAGTGGCGCAGCGCCCTTACGATTAGAAACTGACCGCAAATATGGATATAGGTAGGTATATACAATAACTAGAAGTAAGGCCCGTTGCCAGCAACAAGTTTTTGTTGTAAGGGTTGGTGGAACAAAATAAAAAAAACTCTCCACAGCTTCACAGACCGATAGCCCAACAAAAAAACCGTTGCTGGCAACGGGCCTTACTCCTATTTAAATATATTAGACGTTTTGGCATCAATGTTGATGGAAAAATATCAGAAGCAATACTTAACTACCTAAAGTAAATTAGAGGAGACACCCACAAAAAACATCATCAAAGCAACAACTAAAACAATTAGCTACAAAAATGTTCATGTTATTTAAAATTTAATAGCTTTAGATGAAGTAGACTGAATAGAAACTGATGAATTGACAAATGTGCGACATGACTTTTTATTTCAAAGTTCCAGGAGGCAAAGAAATGAGTCCCAATTTATTTAAAATAAAAGATGATTCTTGGTGGTGACCTTAATGCCCAAACAACAAACAAAAAATATTTGGAAGTAGAACGTAGCCACCAACGCAATTCTACACAAACATCTCTACACGATGAAAAACATGTCACTGCCTCAGAGTTTCTTGAATTTACTAGAAGCAACTCGCTAGCAATACTCAACGGAAAAGTAAGCCCCAAAATTCCCGGACAATTTACTTAAATTTGCAACAGCAACAATTTGGCATTAGAGTACTGCGTAGCAAACTATAATACCATTGATAGAATAAAATATTTCAGCATTATAAAAATACCTAGTTCTAATCTTCTGCAAATTTAGGCAACTCGCTAGCAATACTTAGCAGGAAAGGAAAGCCCCAAAATTCCCGGACAATTTACTTACATTTGCAACAGCAACAATTTGGCATTAGAGTACTGCATAGCAAACTATAATACCATTGATAGAATAAAATATTTTAGCATTATAAAAATACCTAGTTCTAATCTTCTGCAAATTTAGGCATGCACATTGTTTTAGAAAAGCTGAATATAATTAACGACGTAATAGTAATACAATAAAAATTAGACTAGACATGGAATACAAGAGTACGTTAAACCAGAAGTTAAGTGGAGTCTATTCTTACTGCAAAATAGGTATGTTAATAAACAGAAAGAACAACACACTTCAAGGTAGTTCTTTTGCAACAGCAAAAGATAAAAACTAGTCTGCAACCTTTTTTCTTTGCAAAGCCTTTAAAACAAACTATCGTATGGGGTAGAGTGTAAATAATATAAAAAATATTCAAAGGCGTTTAAAATAAGGTTTAAAAATCTTAAATTCACAGTATTCAGTTGCAAATGTCTAAGATATATGATTCATAAAACTATGAATTTTTAATACAAACAAATATTTTACACTTATAAAACGACTATCCAGTGTCAAAAGTTTTACTCAAAGTCATTGCAGTGGTAAATCAGCAGATAGCAACAACAATTTTCCGTCAACCTCGAAAAGTTTTAACAAAGATATTGTGACTAAAAGCAATGTAGGACTCAGAGTACGCTATAAAAAACTTAGAAAAAACCCCCAGACTTAACAGTATTTGAAACGAACGCTTGAAACCCCTGTTCGAGAAATGGAGTTAGTCTTTGCTTAATATGCTTTATCAGATCTTTAAAGATGAAGCATGCTCAGATAAATGCCTCAATACTGAATGTGTTATTATGTATAAAAACAATGATCCTAGTACGTCTGATAACGTTAAAGAAATTGCACTAATAAGCTGTGTTAGCAAGTTCTTTACCCAGATTCTGCTAGCAAGATTGTCAAAATAGGTTGACAGATGTAGAGTATTACCTGAATCGTAGGCAGGTGTTATATAAAAGTGATCCTGTATTGATGAGATTTTCTCGCTAGCGGATATGATTCATTTTTATAAAGAAGTCTAAAAAATGAAAGTATATGCTATTTTTATTAGTTGTAAAAGACACTTGATTCGAGTAATCACACTTCGCTGTGGAACAAGCTTCACAAATTAGTTAATAGTGCAAGCATCTTTAGAACGCTTTGGAAACCTTAAAAATGCATATATCGTAGTAAGAATTGGAGGGGGGTTATTTTAAAAAATTGAAGTCAATGAAAGGGTTTAGAGGAAACTTCTATCACCACTTGTATTTTTCTTATTCATATCCAACGGGTACCATTTTTTTGCTGAGCATGGATTGAGTGGTTTAAGCATTAATAAAAAGGTACCTTCAGGCTTATGTAATGTGATGATCCAATTAATTTTGCCTATAACGAGGTTGATTTGGAAAAAAATTAAATGCGCTGAAGATATACTGTGACCTAAACAATCTTCAAGTTAACACTGATAAGCCCAAAATCATGATTATTCCTAAGAGTACAAATATTTAAAAAAACCCGAAGGGTAAATGCTTGTCTGTGAGATGTTCTATGTAAAAGTAAGTACGATTCATCGGACTTTAGAGACAGGTCATTTGAGTCATTCACAATTGTAGCGCTGATGTACGCCAGCCCTATATGGGGCTAAAATTTTGAAAGCAGTTGGAGCCAGTGCGAACAAGGCTTAAAGAGAAAGATGTTAAACTATAACACAACACGCCAGACTACCAAGTTAGACTTCAAAAAGGAAGATGAAAACTTGAAATAACTGTTTTCAAGAAAGCGTTATTGTGCCTCCAGAATATACCGGGAATAGAACAGCAGAGTATTTTCCCTGGTATTTTAAAACCTGATGGCAATAGAAATGCATACCACAAATATTCCTTATTAACATTGTGTAAGCCAAATCTAAAATAAACTGCTAGCAATTGGGTTTGTCGATGTCTGGAGCAACCTCTCAGTAGATACAATAAAAAAACAGCATCGGCAGCGTAATTAAAACTATGGCTTAAAAACCTACAAAAGTGATATGCAAGGATCTATATACTCATCATTGAACGATAAGTTTTTGCTTTACAGTTGGTCAAGTCATGTCAAAACATTTAAACAATAAAATAGATGTATACAACATACGGATAATGGCGCCATAAGGCTAGCAGACTGATTTAGAGATTGAGAAACCACATTCACTGGATTTTCTAGATATTCCTTAAGAAGTTAGAAAAACTATGACTGCTTTCAAGACAAAAAATAGCAAACTAATGTGTAATCATTCAAGAATGTTTAATGTTGAGTACGATGACTTGTAAGCTTTAAAACGAATGCCACGGTGTTATTCAATTTTAAGAAAGCCCTTATGAAAATAAGTTGATCCATCGGACTTTTATCGTTTGAATGGATCACTGCAATGTAAATGTTCTCCCTAATAATTCCATTCCGCGACTCAACCAAGGATCCCTTGAATGCCGTCATGGTTGTTAAAAGATTGAAACCTTAGGCCATATCCTTGGCTCCTCACTCTTAGCATTTTCTTTAGTGTGTAAAATTAACCTACAAAATTGAATTTCAAGGGGCGTTCAGAAATGATTTCATCACATCAGGTCAATAGTAGACAAAGCAATACCTCCTACTTCCACTGATGTTAAACACAATGCAAACGGGGAAATTTCTTATCAAAGTACCCATTTAAATGATAATATCATTTGTAAAGGCTCCTTAATCTAAGAATTAATTCTAGAATTGTCCGTTTGGACCCAATTACCCACCTGTAGTCAGCATAACATTGGGTGAATGGTTTGGGGGTCGGGCATAAATTGTGTCACAAAAAATTTCCCTTTATGACCAACACACGCACTAAATATCAAATTAAAATTAGGTAAACGGGTTAGAGGTTGAGCACAAATGATGTCTTGTAAATTAATTGTTAGCTATCCTTTAGAACGCACACACTCACCAAGAATGATTAAAGGTGGCGGGAGTTGTTGCATTTTAAATATTAAATTAATTTTATTCCAACCTATTTTTGTAATATTGACTTTACTTTCGCATTTTACAACCGAATTTGGCATGCAATATATTAATGTGAAGCTCTTTAATAATTAAAAAATACAAATTCATTCGAAGCTAAAACTTATTTTATTTGCTTTTTTATTTAATTAGGACAAACTTTAAACTTGCAATTTATAACTAACGCTTTTAATATTTGATCTTTGCTGGTAACAATACTTATTATTGTTGATATTTTTGTCATTTTCATCACTTTTTCATAGTTAAAGAGAGTTATTAGCAAAAATTTGACATTTCAGATTTGGGGGGAAATTCAAATTTTCAATAATCTCTTATTCCTGCTATTAGACATTATGTAACTACCGTTTGTATCTCAACGGAATTTGACAATCCATGTATAATTTTAAAGTTTTTTTAAACTAAGCAATATAAAATTCATTTAAATGTGAAAATTATTCTTACTAATTTGTTTTATTAATAACTTCAATTTTTAATAAAAGTGTTAATATTTGCCTAATGTTGCTGTTTATGTATGTTACACTTCATTTTATTGAAACGAATTTTAACAGCATTATTTAGTGAGAAATTCAATTACACCGGTTTTTGTACCGACACTTCTCGCCCCAGCGCCACTCGTGCCTAGCCATCTGCCACCTGTGTAACTGTTACTAGGCCCACAAGAATCAGTAAATCTCGATCCTGCACTACTATCTCATAGGCCAAGAACAATCAACAAAATTCGTGCCAGCGCAACTCGTGCTGGCGTTAAACTTACACAGCCCAAGTGTACCGGAATTGTTACTACTGTTCCCACTCGATACGATGCCACTTGTACACAGCCAACTTGTAACTGCGGTAATGCTACCGAGCCAATTTCCACTCGTACCCCGCCCACTCCTATTATCAACACTCGTACCTAGCTCACTCGTATCGGCGCTATTCTAGCCAAGCACACTTAAAACAAAAGCACATGCACCTGACCCACTGGGTCCAGCAAACCTATCACCTAGCCTGCTTTTACCAGCGCTAACTGCTTCGGTTTTATGTTAGCCTTATTACAAACACTTTGTTTTTCAGTGATAAAACTAACTCGCTGTGAGCTCAGCATCTACTTCGGGCCCACGATCGCCAAAGCCGGCGCGAAGCGCCGGATTTTTATTATATGCTGAGCAAGCATCAATAATGGTTTTGCCTGTCCGTGTGATGGCCGTGCTCTACAGGTCACAGATTTTAACTGATTTCTTGAACTACATTGAAACTCTCACAAATGCGAGCAGGAGGTGCAGGCCTGTTATTTAGGGTGATCGAACTAACCAGTTATCCACAATAACAGTTGAATGGACCCATGTAAAAACTCAGGGAAGTGACCTGCCCAAAAACCGATAAAATACATGTGAATAAATTGAGAATTTACATGTAGGTACATACGTAATTTTAAACTTCTGCGGGGCGAATACAAGCATATCTTATAGTAAAGACCAAACCAATCTCAGCTACAGTGGTCTGATGGTCTGCTACGGAAGACACGCAGTAAATGTCATTATGCGCCTCGGCAGGCTTGTTTTGGTTTGAGATGTGATTGTAAACAATTGTTCTTTAAGTTGTGCACAACATTTTAGAATGTTTAATCTAAATTTAATTTAAAAAGAACAAACTACTTTCACTGCATAAGTTACAACACTATTCCTATGTCATTGCTTTAACTCAGAGATAGTTAACTAGACGAATACCTCATCAACTAAATAGAACTTTTTGAAAGGTCGAACGTATCAAGTCGTTGTCAATGGACATGTGTCAACCACTAGATCAGTAATAAGCGGTTGTCCAGAGGGATCGGTACTGGGCCCTATCTTATTTTTACTATACGTGGATGAGATGGGGGAAATCATCAAGACTTCAATTAAACAGTACGCCGATGACTCTAAAATCTACAGGGCAAGAAAGACCGACAATGACTTCCACCAGTTACAACGCTATCTAAACAACCTTGAAGAGTGGCGTAGAGAAAACTATATGGAAATTAATACCTCGAAGACCCATGTTGTCCACTTCGGAAAGTTCAAGTCCGAGCACCCTATATACTCCTGCAACAACCAGCCGCTAGAAAGCACGACTTGCGAAAGGGACCTTGGGGTATACCTTAATAACAATTTTAGATCGACTGAACATTGCCAAGTTGCAGCGAGGAAAGCCAAATCCATTTGTTTGCAAATCAAGCGGACGTTTAAGTATATGGATCTCAACACTTTACGCAGAATAATCGTATATTTTATTCGACCTGTCTTGGAATATGGTAACATAATTACGGACCCGATTTTGAAAAAAGATAGTGAAGTGATTGAAAAAGTGCAGAAATTAGCTACACGTCTGCTGCCATGTCTGAAAAATCTATCATATGAAGAACGATTAAATAAACTAGGAATTCTTTCACTAAGTGACAGACGAAAACGAGGGGATCTTATAGAGACTTTCAAGATAATTAATGAAAAGTATGATATAAACCCTACTACATTTTTTGACATTGATAACGCAAGCCGACATGCTCCATTTTTAAAAAGTGAAAAAACATCAACTAGTGCCAGACATTTTTTACGAAGAGGGTTGTGAGTGAGTGGAACAAGCTCCCTAGTGAAGTAAAAAATGCCAAAGTGAATACTTGTGGTGTGAACACTTTTAAGAATAAACTCGACAAATTTAAGGGATGGAATTTCGGGAAACATCCGTCTGATTCAAGTTTCTTAGAGTGATAACAGTTTTTACTGTAGTGACAACCGGGAAAGCAAAAGACTGTAGTCTTAAATCTACTGGATTCTACCCGGGATATTATTATTATTATTATAGATAGTCCAAAATAGACGTCAACCAAACTGCATCGTATTCATGTATACTCTGCATGACACCAGCAACAGCCAACGCTAAGCTTTGTAAGAATATTGCTCTAGCAGTATCACGTACTAATACTTTTTTATCTCCTAATTAACTGAATTTGGCCAATTTTTCTCAGAACTAAAAAAACGCAGCTAATCAAAAATTTTTTGGTTTTATGAATTGCTTTAATTGTCCCGCAATACGCAGGTCAAAAAACCAAAAATATTTAAAAATTTGCAAAAATACTTTTGGCTCGCAAAACTTTTTACATAGCTATTTTAGTAAAAATCCAATATAGCACATTACTGAAATTTTGTAGCGCGAACAATTGGACGTTGGCGTTTTTGCCAATTTCGACTAAAATAGAAAAGCTTGCTGTCACGTGGTACCTAAAATTTGCAAAATTCACTTTTTTAAATTTTTTTCTGTAAACCCCTTGAAATGCCTAATCATGCCATTCTGCACATTTTTTGTTTCAACTGTGATTTTGTACAGAAAAGTTGAACTTTTTTGAAATCAATGTTTCTCCTAAACCAGGTACTATAGGGCTAAGCTCCAGCCACCGGCTGTCGTGGCTGGTGGTTGACTTTCCGACTCCCTTATCTTTCCTAATTTACATAAACAGAAATATACAACAAAAAAGAATGGAATCGTTTGGAAAGTGCTACGAGTGTAAGCGGAAAGGGAAATCTAACCAATTGTGCATTAAATGCACACACTGTCTTCACTCATTTCATTTTACTTGTCTTATACCGGCAATCAAATACCGTGAATTTCATCGACTTGATACTCACACATGGAAATGTGGACACTGTGCTGACATTACTTGTACCAAAAATAGTGCGCATTTTGAAATTTTACCTGAGTCAGTGCACTTGATTACAAGCCCAGATGAAATTGATATCCCTGCATCTTTAATAGTGACTGAAGGAACCCAGGAATACGCTTTAATGAAAGGGTTAAAAGTCGCTCATTTAAATATAAATAGTCTGAACTTAGTTAAACTGGAGGAGATTAAACTGCTACTTGCTACCACTCACACTGATGTACTTATATGCACTGAATCCAAATTGTGCAGTGATAATCAAGACCATTTATATAATATTCATAATTATGTAATGCTGCATCATGACCGTGAAAATCGCATGGGTGGTGGAACAGTTTGGTACATCAACAATAAGCATAAATTCCTTGAACTTGACTTCAATATAAAATTTATTAAAGAATGTGAAGTTCACTGTGTACAGATATGGCCATCGTTCTCTAAACCTATTATTGTAGTTTCAGTCTACAAACCACCAAAACTTAATTCAAAAACATTTATTGAGCAATTTGACAATCTATTAAGTGCACTAAATGAAGAAAATCTAGAAACTTTTATTCTAGGAGATTTTAATATCAATCTACTGAAGTATGATGACACTACTCATCACCTCTATAGAACTGCCAAAGGTCATGATTTTAAACAAGTGATAAAAGTTCCAACCCGTTCTGATTAAAAATGATCCAGCCTTTTAGACCATATTTATTGTTCTGCAACTAAAAGTAAGCTTGTTAGTGGAGTTCTTTCACTAGGACTCTCTGACCATGACCTGGTGTACGTGATTAAATGTTCAGTAAAAGTTAAATTAAAGCAGAAACCAAGTGTAATTAACTCAAGAAATTTTAAAAACACAGACTGGACCATTGTGAACAAAAAGATCAAAGCAATTAATTGGGATTTCAGTAACTATTTTGAATCTACATTGAAATGCGTACTTGATAAACACTGCCCGGTTGTAAAAATGAGAATTCGTGGTGATCAAGCTCCATGGATGAACAGTGCTGTAATTAAACTCATACATAGCCGTAATAGCTTAAAATCTAAATTTTCAAGGTTAAAACATAAACTAACTTTTCTGTGCAAAGAATCTTCAGAATTCAATTCCACGACACATGAAATATGCAGCATCTGGTCAGCGTACAAAATAGAACGAAATAAAGTTACTCAAACAATTAAATCATGCAAGGCTGAGTATTTTAAAAGTAAATTTAGTGATTCCAGGAATTCTAGTTCTATGTGGAAAACATTTCATGAATTAAGTGGTGGTTGTGGCAAATCTGAAACTCCAAATCAAATCGAACAGCTACAAGTTAACGGAAAAACAATTCAAGGAAATGATTTAATATCTGCTGAACTCGCTAAGGCATTTGTGATAAACGAACAAAGTGACAGGAGTGAATTAACAAAATTCTGGAAGTCAATTGAAATTTCTACTGAACCTATTATTGTTACAAGCGAAGATGTTAAAAATGCCGCAAATTACTGAAACATAAACGGGCCAGCTCTTCAGATACAATATCTTATATTATGTTAATGTGCTGTCTGTCATCGTTATGTGCTCCTATGTCCCAGTTCTTTACACATTTACTTGCCATTGGGGAATTTCCATCTGAATTTAAGTGTGCTACTATCACACCAGTTTATAAAAAGGTAGGCAAACTTAACAACGCTATGAACTATCGCCCAATATCTACCTTACTTACTGTTTGTAAACTCTTCGAAAAATTATTATCTAATCTTATTCTCAACTCTGCTGAGTCCCAGCTTTGTGATAACCAATTTGGGTTTAGGTCTAGAAGGTCCTGCGAGTCTGCTGTAAATATAGTGACACAAGACATTTTTAACAAAATTGACGTAAAGAACGGGAGGGTATGTGCTGTATTCATAGACTTTCGTAAAGCGTTTGACTCTGTCTCTCATATATCACTACTTAAGAAACTACAGCTAGAGTATAAGTTACATGGTAGTCTGCTTCGATTAGTTACGCATTATTTTATTGACAGGAAATTTAAGATAAAGCTTTCCTCATTTACATCCTGTAATTTTCCGCTTGATTGGGGAGTTCCCCAAGGTTCAATCCTAGGACCATTATTGTTTATATTATATATTAATAATTAAGCTTTTATCCCTATAATAATGACATGTATGTGTATATTCTATGCCGACGATATAGTTTTATACTGTGAGGATACAGATACTAGTAGTGGACTACTTAAGCTACAAAATGCTTTAGAATCTATTGACGCATGGTGCAAGCTTAACTCCATAAAAATAAATTATGACAAAACCAAGTTCATGGTATTTTATAAATGTAACGACACAAAAGTACCAAAAGATTTAAAGTTATATTGTAACACTGTAGAAATTGAAAGAGTGTATTGCTATAAATATCCTGGTGTGTACCTGGATTCGAACCTGAAATTTAAAGAACATTACATGCATGTAATGAAAAAAGTTACCTGCTCCCTGACTGCCCTGTACAAACTCAAACCGTATATTACATTTGATATGCTTAAGCTGTCAATGCATGCATTTGTACTGTCCCATGTAGATTACTGCCTTACAACCTGGGTATGTAGACCTAGTCAAGATTATGTTAAACTACAGGAAAAGATAAATCGTATAATTTATTCCTTCTTTTATAAAATAAATAAGAAACATAGAAAAGCTATAGCAAGGTCCTCTGCCAAGGGGAAATTTTATGTAAATAAAGAAATGGAGGGTTTTCTACTTGATAAATGCAACCTACTATCAATTCCAGAAAGAATAATGTACAACAATGTTAAGCAAATTCGGTCTTTTTTGAAGTACAAAAGTTCAAGCAAATTGTATGATAGCTTATTTCAATGTGACTTAAATATTCTAAAGGGTATACAACTAAATACTCTTAAGTCTATTCATCGCAACTCAGAATCGCTATGCAAAAGCGTCAAATATCGCTTTATTGAAGCTTGGAATATGCTACCTAATTCACTCCGAGCGCTGGAAATGGAACCAAATTACTACAAAGACTTGTCAAGTTGGATTGTTAACAAACAAATTGAAAATTTAAATACGTAAATACTGTTATTTTTGTAAATGAACCATACTGTTTAAATTGAAATGTGAGTTTATATAATTTGTTTCTCTATGTATTCAGTTTCTGTCTCCTACTGTCACTAATGCTGTCCGGTTTTGAAAATCAATGATTGAATTTGTTGTAAAATTTGACAACTGAATAAAATGAATACAAATACAAATACAAGCTCAGTGGACCATTGACATTCAACAGCTACATTTCTTATGGGGTGGGTGCAGCACATTATTATTATTTCTGTCCAGCCCACTCGCCTCGAGATTTCAAATTGAAGGATACTTAACTATACATAATAATACTTTCAAAATGATTCCGAAATGTAAAATCTGTAATAAGGCAAGTTCTAGTAAGAAGTTGCAGTTATCTTGTAGCCAGTGTAAAAACATATTCCATAGAGTATGCGTAGCAATTAATTTAGCAAACTGGAAATGTACGGATTGTAGATTAAATGCTTTTGTGCATAATTGTCAATTATGTGGCGAGGCTAATATCTTTTCTGCTATGGCCAACTCGCCGAGCTCTTTATGTATAAATTGTATGCTGATAACTACGAAAATAAATTTGAATTCATATGTAAATGGTAACTCTTCAGAGGCCACTATTGATGATTGTATTGTACAGGGCAATGCTAGTATGTTAAAGTCAAATGGGTTTAAGTTTCTACATCTAAATATTAACGCGTTGAATAATGCTAAGATTGAAAGTGTAAAGGTCTTAACACAAAATTATAAGTTAGATGTTGTTTGTATCTCTGAATCTAAACTTACTGAAAGCATGGTTGATGGTCCATTTTTTATTGCTGGCTACAATTTATATAGGCAGGATCGGAATACTGGCCTTGGTGGTGGCATAGTTGTTTATATTAAATCTTGTAATTATGTACCTTTGTCAACTGATAACATCAGTGTCTTAGCTGTGCCGCTTGGTTTGGAAATAGTAACGCTTAAGTTGTTTCCCTCCTATTTTAAGCCAATTATATTATCCGTTGTTTACAAGCAACCATGTATGGACAAAGCTTTGTTCTTAAACTACTTTGCTACCTATGTTTCTGGTTTAAATAATTTGGGCTGTGAGTTAATTTGTACTAGGGATTTTAACTTTGACATAAATGTAAAAGACTCTAAGTGTAAAGAGCTGTTGAACTTACGTAGTAGCTATAACCTTAAACAGCTTATTGAAACACCAACAAGGGCAACAATAGACACGCACTCCATTCTTGACCATATTTATGTATCTAACCCGAGTATGTATAGTAGTCATGGTACAATTAATGTTGGAGTTTCTGATCACTATGCTTTTGCTACAGTGCGGAAGGCAACTAAAATTAAATAGGAGCCTATAGTTGTAAGTTTACGTAAATTTAAAAATGTTAATTGGAAAACAATGTGTACTGACTTGAGTCAAGTTCCATGGTCTACAATGTGTATGTTTGACGATTGTGATGATATTCTTAATTTCTTTGAGTTATCTATAAATAGTGTAATTGACTTGCATGCACCTATTGTAAAAATGCGTGTGTACTAAACCTTCACGATGGTTGACAGCGAACTTGAGAAGGAAAATGCATAATCGGGATAGCCTTAAGTTAAAAAGTATAAAGTACTCTGATAGTACTTTGTGGAATGAGTACAAGTCAATACGCAATGAAATAAATAATGAGATAAGGTATGCTAAATATAATTATTATAAGAATAAATTTGAGGAAACTCCAACATCAACTAATGTGTGGAGTGTGTACAACAAGCTTGTAGGGAAATCAAAGTCAGCAGTTGTTATAACTGAATTACATTTTAATATATATGTAACTAATGATATTGATATTATGTCTAATGAGTTAGCTAAAGCTTTTACAGTGCAGCCGGCATATTGTAATGACCTAGATGAATTTATTCAAAGTGTTGATTGTAATGGACCCCTTGTGCATTTTACTGAGGACAAAGTCGGTCTGCTTTTTCTCGTGTAAGAAGGAAGTATCAAAATTGTCATGAGGTCCCTTATACTGTTTTGAACAACTGCATTGATACTCTAGCTTTACCTCTTGCACTGATGTTCACACAATTGTTATCTTTATGTAAGTATCCATCTCAGTTTAAGACGGCTGTTGTAACTCCACTTTATAAAGGTAAAGGTCAAAGAAAAGATCCTTTGTCATATCGCCCTATATCTTGTTTGCCAATTTTGGATAAATTGTTTGAGCAATTGATACATGCTCGCCTTATGTCTAGCATTCAACTATGTGACCAACAACACGGTTTTAGGAAAGAGCGGGCATGCCAATCAGCAACCTTATAGTTTATATAACTCTTTTATGTACCTAGATGTGAAGTGTGGTAGAGTAATTGCAGTTTTTGTTGATGTGCAGAAAGCATTTGATTCTGTAAATCATAGAAAGCTGTTAGTTAAAATGAGATGATTTTGGTATAAACTCGCATTTACTTAAACTTATGGCTGACTTCTTAAATAATCGTCAATTTAAAATAAAAATTGGTGACTTCATTTCCGATAGCTATGACCTAAATATGGGAGTACCTCAGGAGTCAGTATTAGGACCATTATTGTTTATTATGTATATTGATAAAATAGGTGATGCCATAACTGGTGGCGTTAAGTTTATTCTGTACGCAGACGACTTGGTTATGTACTTCTCGCATTCTAAATTTGATGTTATGCTAAATACAGTTCAGACTTGCTTGGATTCTCTTAATGTATGATTTAATATGAATGATTTTTGTATTAATATAAGCAAGACTAAATTTATGCTACTACATAAGTCAGGTGACTCAAATATTTCTGAACCTGAAAGGGTCGTCTTGTTTTGTAATGGTCAGGAAATAGAACGTGTGTATACATTTAAATACCTTGGTGTAATAGTTGACTGTAATTTGAATTTTAATGAGCACTTTGCGTACGTAAAACGAAGAGTTAATGCTGCAATAGGGGTTATTTTGAATATTAAACGATATTTAGACTTTACTACTTTTGTTGTGATGCTTAATTCGTATGTTCTATCAGTTGTTGATTATTGCGTGATTATTTGGGGATCTAGATCTAATGCAGAGCTTCAATCGTTACAAAATAAACTAAGTCGAGCTATTATTTCTTTCTGTAGTATTAGACATGTAAATGTAAATCAGAGTGATTTATTAGAAAAGTGTAATGGATTGTCAGTGTGTGAAAGAATTAAGTATTACTCACTTATCTTTGTTTTAAAAACTTTAAAATATGGTTCTAATATTATTTATTTTAAGAACATTTTTAGTCTAAAAAAGTCAGCAAGGCAAACGCGATCAACCAATAAATGCTTGCTTGATTGTTTAAGGTTCAATACGGAGAGTTATAGAAACTCGCCACTATATAGATTCACTGATGAATGGAATAATATTCCTGATGACATTAAGGGGTGTGTGTCGCTTGAAAGTGGGGAATTTGAATTGTACAATATTGGTCCTTTCCGAAATAAGTTGATAGAGTATATAATAGCAAGTAGGGAAGATTATATTTATAGCCCCTATATTCCGCCGTAGTATTTGTGTTGGTCCCTTCTTGCTTGCTTGGTTACCAACAAATGTTTTCTTTGGCATTGATGTATCTGATGCATCTACTAATTTATATTGTGTGTAATAATTTGTATTTGTGCTAGTATTAATTTAGTGCCGTGATTTAATAACAGTATATATATACTGAATTGCTTGACACTTTAATAAAAAAAACTCAAACTCAAGTAGCTATTTAAGAGTCAAAAAGCGCAGTGGCGTTTTTACCCTTGGTTTTCCACTTTTGGCTTATAGGCAATAACGATTTAATATTTGAATTTTAAATCTCAAGCTTAGCCCAAAAAAGGTGATTAAAACCTACGATGTAAAGTCCGTGAACAAAGCGTAATGCGGGCACGTCTCTGGTAAAACCTTACCCTGAGCAAGCCTGTGGGCAAATCTCAACAAATATAATAGTATAAAATCTGCGAGGCAAAGCATTGATTTTGATAAATACATAATCCAACCAACACTGCAGTAAAATTTTATCCCTGCCTTCGACTGAAGTCTTCCACTCTAGCGTTACCCGAGCAAGTCACTTATCAAAATTTACCTCGATGAAGCCTGATTTCATAGCGTAACCCGGGCAACGCTCTGGAAGAAACTAACTCTTAGCACATCAGTAAAAAGAACTTAACCCTGACAAAGTTCAGATTTAAGCTAACCACGGGCAAGTATCTGGTCGAATCTAACCCCGACCAACCCTAAGGTAATACTTATCTCACCCTGACCCAGCGTGGGGTTATAATTATATTAATAAAAGTGGACCTATTAATTAAATAATTAACCCCTAATTTGATGTGACTACAATTAATGCAAAATTTTGTTTACTGTAACAGCTACAAGTAGGGAGTATATACTACAATTTTTAATCGCAACCCATCAGGTTGCTAACTGCTAGTATGTATTTAATCCTTGCATTAGACCTTGATTTCACTACAAAATTTAAACATTGTTAGCCTTAAGAAACTCGCTTTCAGATTTAACCATTGTTAACTCTGAAACCGTGTTTCTTAAGGCTAACAATGGTTAACTTTTCTAGTGATATCAAGGTCTTACACATAATCATACCCGTCACTCTTAAGCTTCACTATAAAAGTCAAAAAGTTTATGTTGTACTCCTCCCAGTCCACAAATATAAATGGCATTTAGCTGGGCCATTGATGCTAAGTCTGGGGGATGAAGTAAACTGGCATATCCATTGCACCTTTACATGGCAGGGTCAAGGGCCACTTTGATTTTTTTGCATCGTTTTCAAGTGGGCTTAACTAAGGCTATTAGCTGGCATTGAGGTGGCCCGTACTGTGTTTTATGTTAGTTTTTGCCTTCACTAAAATATTCCTGGCCATAGCAATCCCAGGCATGGGCCAGTCTACGTGCCGCGTGCAAGACTGCCATCCCTAAGTGGCGGTATTTAAAATATGATAGTGCTTCCCATCTTTCCTGCCCACTTGCACACACGAGCCTGTAAAAAATAAATTACTTTTCTTCTAAATAACCCTTCCTGCTTTTCTTATTTCTTGGAAGCAATCCCTATTATTACCCAACTTTACATAATTCAGCCATAAAGTTCCTTTGTTAAAGGTACGACATATTTGAAGTATAGTAGTAGAGTGCGTAAATGCGATCGGGTTTATTTTTTTCAACTTTGAAAATCTGTAACTTTTTACCCAGCCGACCCACAATGAAGAAAAAGTTATCATTATACTTCTCTTTTAATCCTTTATGTACACAAAAATACTCAGTGTCGAAAATTAAAAGTTGCAAGAGATACAGGTCATTGTACAAAAAAACTGCGGAAAGTCTTACAACGGCCCAAAGTAGGGTCTTAAATGTGACAAATTCAAAAAGGTACTCAAAACTTTCATGATTTTATATAGCCAGAGTTTTTAAGGAAAGAAGCTGAAATCAGTAGTAAAGATAGTTGAGACTATAGGCTGTATGAATATTAGTCGCACAGATTTTTAAAGGCGGTAATATTTGAACGGCGGCCACTGATCACATTTAAGGGGTGATCACATTTACGCACCTTAGTGCTAGAGCATATATTTTTTGCACAGGGGTACGCCATTAGCACTACTAGCACCCGGGTGGGCCCTTAGTCCTTCTAACCCCAGGTGGGCCCTTAGGCCAATTAACATTCGGTTAGACTTTTAGTCCTACTAACACCCGTAACTATACTGAAGATCTCAAAAGTGCATAGGTGAACTAATGCACTCATTCTTTACGTCGGCTGCCAAACAGAACTACATCTTTTACCCCACCATCTGCGTCCTTTTAATAACAAAACTAAATCCTAAACTGCAATAAATATATTTTGCTAGCAACCCATCGGGTTGCCCAATTGCTATCTCCCTATTTAATACGTGCAGAACAGGGAGGCATATCCTCACTGTTAAGTCTCACATCAAAATCTTGAGATGCATACTCCTCTTAAAGTTGAATACTTTTTGTAAATGAAATAACATAGGGCTATGCAGTGGGACTGGGAGCTCAGCTACTTTTAATAGTAAGAAAAAGTAAAAAAGAGTTTTGATCTATATTTTGACGATTTACACTTTTTTCTTGTATGCCAATCATGGCTTGGAATTGAAATGTTTCAAACTCCTCTAACCTTTTTAAGGATTTATGCCTTATTGGGGTGTTATTTTATAGACGTTGGTCGAGCAGATGCAAAACTGGACTTAAAAAATTTAACGTTTTGACACTTTTTTAAAATTAATCACGTTATAACGTTTTAGCTTTGCAACAATCACAGCATAAAAATTAAAATTTTGTAAATTCCAGGGTCCTGATTGGTACAGAGCTAGATTAATCTACAATATAATCTGACTAATCGTGAATCTTGAATCACGCACTGGGAGCTTGCATAATCTACAATATAATCTGACTAATCGTGAATCTTGAATCAGAAACTGGGAGCTTGCATAAATTACATAGTACCAAAATCGGAAATCTCCATCATTATTGATTTATGTACACTGTGACTATGACAACATCCCCACAGCCACAGTCAGTGGTGGATGGAATTATGCTGAACCCCTTCCCCTACTTTTTTGGGTATGTAGGTACGCCCAATGATCGCCGCCTTGCCTTTAAAAAGGCCCTTAAAAAGGCATAAGGCTAGGCAGGCTCGACTTTTTTAGCAAAAAAAAGGCTAGGCTAGGCAGGCTTGACAGTTTTAGCAAAAAAAAAAGCTAGGCTAGGCAGGCTTGACATTTTTAACAACAAAAAAGGCTAGGCTAGGTAGGCTTGAGATTTTTAACAAAAAAAGGCCAGGCTAGGCAAGGCGTCTGCTCAAAGGCAGCCTTTAAGGTAGGCTGATTTTTAGCCTTTTTTTTATTTTTAAGGACATGAATATGGAACATCAGGCACCATAGAGCCAAATGAAAGTAATTAAGTACTGCATATTCACACGTATTATATACATATAATCATAATAAATAATATAACAAGAAAATAGTAGTAAAACTGGCGGTGCTCAAAACAGCATGCTGGTTGGTTGAAGCATTTTGAGGTTTTGTTAACGCGCAAAGTTTATTTCTGATTAACTAAAATGACAAATTTACAGTGTGAACGTATACGCTTGTTAAATTAGTGTGTGCCTTATCTTTGTGTGTTTATTGTAGTACATTACTACTATTATCTTTACCTTTTTTTTTGTTTCGTGACGTCGAAAAATAAAGCCATCTAAATAAATATTTACGTTCTGAATATTTTTTATAATAATTTCATAAAAGCAAGAAAAAAGGCAGTTTAGTAAAAAAACAACTAAAAAAAGGCTATTAAAGGCTCAGGCAAAATATGAAAAAAAATGTAGGCTAAGATAGGCCTTAAGTAATTTCCTAAAAAAGGCTAGGCTAAGGTGGGCTCCAAAAAATTTGCTAAAAAAAGGCTAGGCTAAGGTGGGCTCCAAAAAATTTGCTAAAAAAGGCTAGGCTAAGGTAGGCTCAAAGTATTTAGCTAAAAAAAGGCTAGGCTAAGGCAGGCCTCAAGTATTTTGCTAAAAAAAGGTTAGGCTAAGGTAGGCTCTAAATATTTTAGGGAAAAAAAGGCTAGGCAAGGCTAGGCGACTTGTTTGGGTACCTTTGGGTACGCCTATATAAAAGAACAGGCGGCTTGATCCCCTGCCTAAGCTTCACAGTGAGCGGTAGACGAAAGCAACTACGATCCACCTAAACCATTGCAATGCAGGCAGCCTCTCCAATACTCTCCATGCTTCCACTACGGTTCTTTCTCTTTCACACACTAAAACTATCAGTCCGGCACTCTGTCTCCTGCCGTCACTCCTTACATGTAATGGAACTAAAACTTAAACGAAATTTTTCCATTCCAACTTCCAAACCAATTCATTCACTAATTCAGAACATCACCACCATTGCTGACTTCATTTTTGATTTTACATTCATCTCGATTCTACGCAAAGCGTTTGCTGTCCATGTATCAAATTACAGTTTATACAGGTGTTAGTGATTAATTGCAGTTTTATTTGAGATCAGTACAGTGTAGTTAATTATTGCTACTATTGTGTTAGCATTTGTATTAAAGCGATTGGACGACAACACGTTATTGTTTTACATTAAAATAGATAAACAATTTAGTAACAACGTGCAGAATCAAGTAGAATAAGCGTTTTTGTAGTTCCAAATTTAATTTCTGTTTCCGCAGCACGCATAAATAAACGAAAACTTTTACATCTTTTAAATTTCGTAATTAGCATTTTTCATAGTCTATCTCTACTTTATCATCTTATCTATTACTAAATAGCTCTTTTGAGAGCTGCAGTCCAAGTTTGTCATTGCGTCCGTGGGAAAGGTGTTGAGAGTCCAGAGTGGACGGAAGCTGTTGAGGGTCCAGAGGGGTCGGAAGTTGTCTGGGGTCCAGTGGGGACCAAATTGGTTGAAAGTCCAGAGGGGACCAAATTGGTTGAAAGTCCAGAGGGGACCGAAGTAGTTAAGGGTCTAGAGGGGACAGAAGTAATTGTGGGTCCACAGTGGACGGAAGTAGTTGAGGGTCCACAGGGGACGGAAGTTGTTGCGAGTTTATACTATATTGAGAACTTACCCGACAGTTCATTGAGAACTTACCCGACAGTTTATTGAGAACTTACCCGACAGTTCATTGAGAACTTACCCGACAGTTCATTGAGAACTTACCCGAAAGTTCATTTAGAACTTACCCGACAGTTCATTGAGAACTTACCCGACAGTTCATTGAGAACTTACCCGACAATTCATTGAGAACTTACCTGACAGTTCATTGAGATAATAAATCGGAGACCTCCACGTTGGTTTACCCTAGAAACACTTTCAGTGGCTAACATCCCATGCTCTTCATTACTTTAATTTAATTTCTTTTCAACTAGAATTAAGGCAAGTTGCCATGCATCTGGGTTTTTGTATGGGCCGTCTCGCTCTGTGGAACTGCGCAGAGCTTTTTAAAAATTTGTTCCGCAGACCAAGTTGGCCCATACAACAACCAAGTTGCATGGCAACTGGCCGTAATTTTAGTAACTTATATTTCATTGATTACACATACTTTGAGCATGAACGCAATAAAAATTTGAGGAAAAACACTCAAGCTAATAAAAAAATTGAACCTGGCCTGAAAATTATTGTGATTTTGTTTAACCAAGGTTTCTTATTTTATAACTTACAACTAGATCGTATAAAAGGGTTAAAGGTAGCTTTATTTGCAAGGGTCAGATGTTTCAAATAAGACTGTTCTTCCAACATGAACCCTCGTGTGACTAGTTTACCCCGTACTAACACAGAGCCAAGTAAGCTTTTAATGATATAGGCCGCCACACATGTGGAGAGCCCGGCGTTTAAGATCAACTTTCTTACGAAAGAGATCCGAGGCAAGTGGGAATCGAACCCCTGCCGAGTCAACAGTAATGGAGAGCCTCAGACGCTATGTCTTGCCCGGCACCACTGGACCACCAGGGCTCGTATCCATGTCTACTCTGCATTACAGCACCTGCATACGATATACATCGCTAAGCTTGGTAATAATATTACCCTAACAGTATCGCGTACCCACAATATATTTTTTTAATAAATATCTTAATTGAAAGTACATAATAATATGGTTAGGGTTAGCCCCTGTTAAAAGCCACTACACGTTGTGTGCGCTTCAGTTTTCAACTATTTGCTCTTTACATGGTACCATTTGATGCGTCTGCAAAAAACTTGACCAACCCAAGGTTTTCACAAAATCTTGTGATTCAATAAAAATGTAGATAAAGCAGCTGGTCCTTTAGGCGGCCGGTAAAATATTATATTGAACAAACTAGGGTGAATTTTGCATCTCACAAAAAACACACACCCAGGCTTTACTAAAGCTAATGAGAAGGATATAAAAATGCATAAAAATTTCGCACAGGTTTTCTAGCATGTAGCCACGTAATTAAAACATTGTAATTAACTGAGGTCAAATAATTACAAAATAAAAAATTAAATCAATAGTAATAATTGTATAAGTTCTCCAGTTCGCAAACCAGATCACTCCCTTTAAGAAACTGCAGTCAACTCTCCTTAACCCAGGTCAAAAATCCGCAAGAGAAAATGTATAATTTTAAGTGGACAAAACTAAATTTATTGAATATTTGTAATCCGAAAATTCCTGTTTCGCCATGAGGCCATATGCCTCATGAAAGGTTTTTAATTATTCGTAAATTCAACTTCTCACATTTTTTTATTTCGTTAATAAATAATTCTGTAATGTTTTGCAATAACATTCATTTTCCCAACATCTTTCATGGTCTGTTCTATACTTGAAGTTAATACGTCCTAAAGCTTTTTTAAATCATAATTTCATGAATTGGCATCGCTGAATCACAGATTAGTAAGTGAAAATGAGGTCATCAAAAGTATCATATATCGCAAACGGGGGTTCTTTAAACCGCTCCCCAAGTTGTTATAGCTTAAATTTACAAATCATTGGCAGAAGAAAATCAATTTATCAAAGCATCAAAATTCTGGTCAGGTTGAGGGTGATGACATTCTTCGAGAGGCGGTTGATGAGCTGCTCCGCTTGTCAATCAGAGCAGGTGTCATCCCGCTTTTCCCTGCGGTGTGATAATGATGTGGTTCCCCACAACCATGTCATCTATCACTGACACGCTTGACTAACTAAAATTATCTATACTTTTTAATTGCTCATAAACCTTTTCTCATCTACTTCTTCTTCAAAAATCTTTATTTGCATCCTCCCATACCTAATTATGTAGTTTTCCCCCAGTATCTTTTGTTCCATAAATTTGATTCCGCGTCATCGCATTTGATTTTCTTTTCCCAATGCAAACTTTATTGAAATAATTTAAGGACAACAGGTAGGATTCTGACTCGACAATTGGTTCTGTGGTGGACAAATTTGGGCACGACTCTTACTTGCTAGTTGACTCAGTTCATCACTGGGTCTGATTGCTGTTTTACTAAACTTAAGTTTATACAAGGCGACCCCAAAGTCTATTTTACCACAATAAATGCAACGTTTCATAGACTTTTACAGCTAAAAGTGAAAAATTATTTATTTTTTAATTGCAACCCATCGGGTTGCTAATCTGCTAGTAAATAGTTAAATTTGATTGAAGCATTAATTTTGAATAGCAAAAAAACAAGAAATAGATAACTGCATTATTTCTAGTAAACTATTAATATTTACTTTTAAATGTGATTAAGGAGTTACTTCTAATTATTAATGGCAAAAGGGACACAAAATGTCAAAAAGGAACAATGCTTTAATTAAAAGAACATGTAAATTTAAAATTCGGGATCGACACAAGATTAAAATTCACAATTTCAAAACTCTAATTCCACACATATTCATAATTCTGCTTTAAGTCGACAATGATAATATGTGAAAATATAATTTCTGGGATTGCTTAATCATCTCAATACTTTAAATTTACCACAGTATTACAGATTACAGACAACTGATAATGTAGATGTTTGTCCGCATTGCACTGAGGAATTAAAAAATACTAAATAGGGTGCAATACACATAGAATCTAAGCATAAAATTGACCGCAGATTACAAAGTATGTGGAGTTAAATACGAGCCAGGGTGATTTTTTAATACCCTTGGTACGTTTGCTAATACTTTGATTTCGGCAGCTTTTTTAAAGAAAGCGAAGGAATATTAGGACATGTTGTCCGTGGTTCTACTGATGTTGCAAAAGCATTTAATAGAGCTGGTCATTCTCATTTAAATAAAAGCCTAGATTGCCAGTCAATTTCCTCTTATTTTAAAAATCTTATAGAATCATTAGTCAGCAGCAACAAACCAGTCATCAAAACAAAAAAAGCTACACCAAAAGCGACATTATTAAACTGTAAAGTACTTTGGCAGACACCATTAGGCCGTCGGTTGTTTAATTTGGCTGCTAAATACGTCTTAAGTAATTCCGGATCTGATTTGGCCAATCAATATGACTACAGTCTCACGCTGCATTTATCACTACAGGCATGTGTATTGATGATGATACGGGTAATTTGTCAAAGAGTAAAGAAGGAATTATCGCAACAATTGAGAAAACTACGGTTCTCTTTAAACATACAGGAATGGATATTCAACATGTTAAGTCGATGTGCATTTGTGTAGAAGATGGTTTACTAGTGATTGAGCATGTAGTTCTGTCTGACGGCTCAAGTGCTTCGGCTTTACAACCAAAGAACACAGTTCGTTATTTAGATGTTAGATTTAATGCACAAATGTTTGATTCATCCAAGGTTATGAATGAATTAACGTCAACACTAAATAAACTTGTGTCAACGTGTATGCTCAGCCCACACCAACAAATAACGATAACGATTGATTATGCCTAGTCAACGCTCATACATCCACTTCAACTGGCTTTATTAAATAAGTTTTGTAAGTGGTTTTTAATAAACGTCAATCGCACTAGGTTAGGTTAGGTTACACATACACTGCCTTGTGGGCATAACGCCTATGAGAGGAGGTAAAATTTATTTTATGAGTAATTCGAGTGTACAGTAATTTTATATTGTATACAAATATAGTATGCATTTAATTTATAGAATTTAACAAAATGAGGGAGGGGGAATCAATTTGAGCGAATTAATTATTGGAGTCCAATTAATAAGTAAAATTAGTATATATTTTATAATACTATTATTACGTCTAATATATTTTAGCAAGTATAATTTTGCAGGGCCTAATGTAAACCACAGTAGTTAATGTAGCCGCGCTGAAAATTGGTGCCACTGTTGAGTTCAAGCGTCGTTTTGGTGGGCTTATAGGAGCTGTTACATGTGTAGAAGTATTTTTTATGTTGGTTGTAACAGTGAGTTGGTTTTCAGAAATTTGTGTGTATGGGCCTGGTTGCTGGATTTGATTTCTCTCGCTTTTATCAAAAGAGTCTGGTAAAGATTTTCTACAGTGTTTCGCCTTTTTTCAATGAATATTGTGCTAGTACTTTTGTTATATCGCAATTTGCATTTAGTTTTTCATATTTGAGTTGTATTATTTTCATTGAGTGCACGAATAAGGACAGGGAGGATTCGGATGGTTGCTGCTGCTCCGATCAGTTCCAGTTGAAATTGACGTACTCCAAAGAGGCTCATAACAATTTGAATTTTCTAGTTTAATGGTTCATTGGTTTCAATTAAAGATTCCTTGAAGCCATAAATGACAATACTAGTATTTTGTTGCTTGGTTTTGTGAAATACTATGCTGCGTATCTTTTTCTCTATTATACTTACTCTCGCTGAAATTTCGCTATCGTAAGACGGCAGTGTGCTTGCAGATAAGTCTTTTGGTGCTCCGGCAGTATAATTTCCAATCATGGGGGTGTTTTTCCTTATTTTAGTTTTTTTATGAATTTGACAAATGATGATTTGATAAATTGGTTGTAAAATTTTTTTGCTTGTTCTTTAAGGTTGAAAAATTCATGCTCTATACAATTTATGCGAGTCTCCAATTGAGTTATCTTGTTAATGGCATAAACGTTTGTAAAATCAGCGAGATTTTTAACTATTTGAATTTTGCCTTCGAACTGTTCTTGAATTGTTGATATTAGTGCAGGAAATCGGTTAACTGCTTTCATACACTTCGAAAATGCTTTAGTGAGCAAAATTGTGTCCGTCAGCGAATTACTGCCTTGTTTTTTATGTTGCTTAGCCATTGTAAGTTAATAGATACTGTAATTTATTTAATTGATTGCTGAAACTGCAGACACTGCAAATAACGTATATTAAAGTTAATAATGATAATTTTTTACAGTGCGTATATAACTATTGTATATAGTATAATATTTGTAGCTAGTTTTTATAATTTATTTTATTTTTAAAAGGTTTTTGTAATTTAGTAAACTTATGATCACATAACAAGTAAATAATTAACAAATTTGTTTGCATAACAAAAAACAATATGTTTTAATGTAACTTGCAAAAATGTGGAGTAATTAGAACACTATCGCCGTAGTTCTTTCTTATATATTAGCGCAAACGGAATTTACGTTTGTCCTCTTTGCTTGCTCAAACCGATTTCCCAATAGAACTATACGTAGCACAGTTAAAAAAATTAAAATTTTACCACTGATCTTTCACATTTAAGGCTTTATGCATCAAATGGTGTCTGCAATTTATGAGTTACCAAAGCTGAATAGAAGGCATACCTACAACATTAAAATGGCTATCTTGTCCTTCAAAGACAAAATGATGCGCAATAATTAGTCGATAAATACTAAGAAAAGACTAGATAGGTGTAAACAATCATACGAGTTTTTTCAGATAAATTAATATTACTGAAAAATCCAGAACTCGAAAATAAATACACTAAAAGAATGAGAGGTAAACTTTAAGAAAACAAAATTGATATAATGTTAATTAATTATTAGATTAAAATTTTATTGTAAGGACAAAAAGTTTTGCTATTTGCAGATAATTCAAACAGAAGTAACACAGTTTTCAATAACAAAAATGGTAAAACCACATATAAATGAATAAATTTTTTGAAAATGAATTTCAATGTGCGTCAGAAATGTTCCTTGAAGAAATGAAAACAAAACCCAGTGCTGTAAAAGCAATGCTAAGAAATAATCAGTGGACACGTTTTAGGCTTCTGTTTCAGGGGCGATCTAAGAATTAGATTAGGTGCTTCAGGATGTAGAAATTAATATAAAAATTGCATTACATGCTGTTATTGAATCTTGAATGTTGGCAATTATTCTTACACAGTATATAATAGGCATTGATTGGAGTCATGTTACGAAAATATAAATGATAAAATATGATATAAATATAAATGTAGTATAGAGTATTTCTCTTGGTGCTGCGGTAGAAAAAGAAGGTAGTCATTTGTAGCTTAAAGAGAAGGGTAGGGGGGGATGAAGTTAATCAGGCCTCTCCGATGCATTCATAGTAGAAATTCCGAGTCCTTACGGCTGTATCCCAGAAGTTAAAGAGTAGTTTAAATCCCTCGGTGTTGTGGTATTCGTAAAAAACATGTTCCATGAGGTTCTTCCTAGTTGGTCTTGGTCGCTTAGTTTTCTCAGAAATTTGGTTCACGGATATGCGTAATGTGGACAGTTGAGCATTACATGGAAGGTGTCTTCCAATCCCTCCCACACAAGTCGCAGTCAGGTGTCTCCACGCGCTTCCATAGTCTGTTCATTCCGTTGAGGTTAATGAGCTTTCCTCTAAGAACAATTCTAGGCAGTCCACATCTTAGATTCAGTATGTACTTCACTGTGTTCCATGCTAATCCCATTTCAAAGTATTTCAATCTTAGGGCGTGGGTCTTCAAGTGGCTGTAGTATTTTAATGTGCTGCAACTTTGCATTCTTTGTACGTCCATATTAATACAGTTAAGTCGGTACTTCTCTAGGATTGCAGATTTATGTTTCTTTAGATACGCACTTTTCAGATTCTGAAGCGTTCCTTCCATTGATGCATCAGCAAAGATCTTTTTCACTTGTAACATCCAGTTATACATATTGTCTGTGCCTTTAATCTGTATTATCTCCTCATAACAGTTTTTCGTTATGCTGTTTTCCTTAGAGTTGATAATTTCTCCAAGAAACGTGAGCAGTGCTTTAAATAGCTGCATTTTGATGTTTATCGCTCATGTTTCTAGTCTCAGGTAGTATCCTGGTGTTGAGTTCGATGTTCCCGTAAGCCTTCTTAGAAACATTGTTTGAAACATTTCGAGTTCCTCGATCTAACGTCATCCCCAGACAGGAGCAGCGTACATTAAAAGTCTCACTTATAGAAGCATGTGTGCTCGGTTGCTATAATGTTAAATGCTGCAAACGACATGTATTTTGGATTGTAATTGAGGTCAATATTTTTCCACGAACGACTCGTACAAACATTTTGCGCCTATATTTCGATGCTAATTTTGAGTTTCACATTATATATGTCTGCTGTGACAATTTGACACAAATCTTGATAACCAAAAAATTTTATTTTTGATTTAGTTGAGTAACTTAGTTATATGTTGCATCTGTATTTTAATTATAGTTATCAATATATGTATCTAAATTTTTTATCTATATTTTTATAAAATATGCGCGGGATTCCAAATTCTTCTATTTTAAATATTTTAAGCACATACATCATCGCTGGACAAAGGACCAACTTTACTCTTGCCACTTTTAGCTTTCAATTATATAAGGTAATTTGGGTTATTTTTTGGAGGAACCAAAAGTTGTTTAAAGAAACAGGTTTGAAGTGGCTTGATTAAATTTTCATATTTTAAACTTAGTTGCTACAGAGTGCAATTGTCATTAAACTTGATTCAAACAATTTGATTTTTTAGTCCTACGAATCTAACTTACATCTGTGTATAATGTCCTAAATACATCCATTTGCTCTGAGTGTTTCACCAAAAGGTTTTTACACATAAATAAATATACTATATACGTTAAGTAGAACACCTAAATACAGATTTTCCCTAAAACTTCTTTGCTTTTTTCATTTGTATTCTAATGGCAAGTTTACTTTTATATTGGTGCCTTAAGCAAGTATCATAACTTTGGTTTTATCTACATTAACAGCTGCCTGGTTTTGTTTACAGTACGTTCTTCGTTAATATTTTAGGGTTCTTTGTCAGAAAGCTGGGATAACTGTGTAATCTGCATACATAAGCATGAAAATCGCTACTTTATTATTCAACCTAAGGTATTGTAGATTGTTTGGTTTGAGAGAGAGAACGTAAAAATTTTATTTACACTGGTACACAATCGTACTTGCCTAAACGACACAGTAACAAACATACATTGTTTTACAAAAAATATTTACACATAAATGCAATGTAATATAGTACATCATGGATAAAAATTCTAAGATGGAGTTAGCTATCCATGTCCGAAAGGAACTTAAAAATAGGAGAGGTAATTGAAGCTTACCCTCTATCACTTCTATTGGTAAAGAGTGTCCGTGTTGCGTACTTACTCTAGTTACTGCACTATTGTGTAATCTTAGGATTTTTATTATGTTGGTACTCAGACCCGGAATGAAGAGTTTTGACAATTGTGGAGCATAATTAAGTCATAGATTTAACAGTAGTCCAAAATAAGAACATACACTTTCTCACTAGGTTTCAAAATGCTGATGTCGACTGTACCCGCAGTAAACCTTGGTATTTCATGATTATGTGCGTTGGTGTCCATTTTGTGAATGAAATCACGAGTATTTGAGATTACATTTTAAGAAGTTTACTCAGTAAACCATTTTGATTAAATTGTCAAAACGTTGTTGTTTCAATAGCGGTTACCTCAAGGAGTTGAACTCTTTTAGTGATTCATTTGAGATGACGTCCAGCCTTATTCAATTCTGATTTCCTGATGCCAAAAAGCTGCTGAGCTCAGGCATGCATTTCGTTACCTGAGAAAGTTTTCCTTTACTCCATAGAAAATTGGGTTGTTTGAATTGCTACGCGCTATAACACTAATAAAAACGCTTTCTGAAACTATATACACATCTTTATATGTTTATTTGAAAAGTAATTTCAGGATTTTTAAAAATTCGAACAATTTTTTCGAAAAAAATAGTTAAAACTCTGGGCTTCAGAAATACACATTTTTAAAGATTTTTCGAAATAAATTGAAATTGTCAAATTTTTTAAAATCCTGAAATTTCTTTGTAGGCAAACATACGAAGGTGTTGTATTTCAAATTTTATGAAAATTGGACAAAATTTGTGGGAGCTAGAGCGCGGTGAAATTCGAAAAAATCGATTTTTTTGAAATTGCGCGCGCGATTGTGGCCGAACAAATTTTGCAGTCAAACGACTATACTAGCAGAGGTTACTTATATGAGTAGTATACGTTTTGGGTAGTTTCGTTTCATTCTCTAGTTTTAAGTAAGGGAGGTTCCCATGTTAGTCGCATGCATGTTTTTGCCTCCTTCCATTCCACACAACGCCATGATTGAATTCTAGCATTAAACAATATTTCATATTAAATATTATATTATATAAATATATATCCTTGGTTTCCCGCTCGCAAGCAACATACTACTCTGCTTTGTGGAAAAGGATTTTTTTTGGTAAATCAAATAAAAAGTTAGGACAAGCTTAAAGCCCAAGTGTGACAATAACACCATCAGATAGAGAAAATTATTGTGTACTTGAATCAAATCGAAGTTCCCGACAATATATTTCTATTAACATCAAAAAGATCAGAAGAAAAAATACAGAAATCTCTACTTTTTCTCAGAATCTCAATCCTGCATCCCAACCCTGGATAGCACCAAAACCTGAAACCTGAAGAATACCAAATAGCAGTGAACCATATAGTACAACTTACTACTAAGTGGAATAAATAATCGCAACTGACTCCACCTTTTGTGTTCTCCACTTCTCAAAATATAAAATATAATACTGTATTTTTATTACAATATCCAATAGTTCTGTGAGCTAGAGACAGAATTCTTTCATTCTTCGAAGGCAATGCAGAAAATTGAACCAGACATCAACACCACAATCAAATTTATCTCTCGTCATCTCTCGTAAGACGGATCTTTTGGAAGTTGAATGCTGAAAATGAACTGTCAATAGAAGTTCTTTACATAAGGCATCATCCTGCGAGGTAAAAAATCTTTATTAATTGTGACAGTGACTAAAATCGAAATTGGCTTAGCCGCTAAACGCCACATCGCAAAATTTTTCAAGATTATTTCTGCAGAAAAGTTACCCGACAGATGCCAACAGCCGACAGCAGACCTATCCCTTTGTTAGACTATCCTATAGCCACCCACAACAGACTTCACATTAACTAACAACAACCTTACTGCTTAACATCTCTCGCAGCTAGAAGATACCCGACAGCAAAGAAGCAAGGGTTGATGCGAAGCACACCCGAGCAACTACACGAACAACCACATCACCCGACAGCAGACTGAACGGGAAAGGAGCAAGGGCTGATGCGAAGCACGCCTAAGCAAAGCTAATACTTATAGCACAAAGAACAAACAAGTAAAAGTTAACCGACAGCCGCCAACAGCCGACAAAATCACAAACTACCTGCCGACTTGGAGTATACGACGGTGCAAAGCAACGTCTCACTCCATTTCAGAGCATAGTCTGTGATTTCAGCCGTGCTACATCAGAACAAGAGCATATAACGGTTTAAAGCAACGTCTCACTTCTAACAAAATCTAACATAATTCAAGATAGCTGATGGGGTTACAAAGATCCCCAGAACGCCCAGCGCTGCCTATAGACAACCAAGCCACAGGACAATCAACCCCAACAACAAGAACTGCTAACAAAAGAGACAGAGACACATCCCCTACAACTGCCGAAAACTCAAAAAGAACAAAAAGCGAAGGGATGGCGGAAGAGATGAGATTACTCTTTGCACAGTTGAGCGAAAAGATGGACAACCATGCTGAATTACAGCGCGGGCGTATGGAGGAGTCCACTAAAGCCATCCTTGACAATATTCAAGATATACGTACTAAGCTTGCAGAACAACAACAACTGTATGAAGACCTGCTCGAGCGTACTAAAACACTTGAAGTGTCAGTAACCAGCCTTAAGACGAATAACACTTTTCTGGAAATGGAACTCGCTAAGTGCAGAAAACAAATTGATAGGATATCAAACGACGCCAGGCAATTTAATGTTTTGATCAAAGGAATAGCTGAACCAGGCACTGGAACTGAAACGCGGGAAGACCTGAACACGACAGTAACCCAACTTATACACTCAGAGCTTAAGGTGAATGCAGAAATTGAGACAACAAGACGCCTTGGGCCTAAAGAAGAAGGCAAAACTCGAACTATTCTAGTCACCTTCTTAAAAAGAACCGACAGAGCAGCGGTCCTTAAGGCCAAAGGGCAGCTGAAAAACAGAAGTGGCAACCCAGTATTCATCAATGCAGATCTACCTCCAGAACTCAGCAAGAAACGTTTTGAGGATAGGGAGAAGAATAGGAGAAAGGAGGGACCAAGACCTGACAACATGGACACTACTAACAGTTTAAACTCATAGGAACTTGGCAAGCGCATACAACATAATGTAAAATCTGTAAATAGCATCTTATACTGGAATGTAAACGGAATAAAAAATTGTACACATGACAAAGCCAACATAGTTTTACAACATGACGTAGATATTTTTTGTTTATCTGAAACCTGGACAAGTGAAATAACTGACGACTTAGAAACAATTTTCCACAACTTCAAATTAACTGTCATCCCAGCGGTTGGAGAACGCGGACGCAAAAGTGGTGGAATGATTATTGGCGTCCGAAATAACATTTGGGAACAATGCAAGATTATTTATCATGACAGATTTAAAATCTTAATCAAATTTATGCTAAAAACAAAAACTGCCATACTCTGCTTCACTTACCTGCCACCAGCAACACAATACGATGAAGAACTTGACCGGCTATTTGAAGAAACCGCAAATACAAATAATCTGAAGTACATCCTAATGGGTGACTTTAATAGTAGAATAGGAAGCTTTCAAAACCAAATTGATGATACGCCTTACTTCAACCAGACTCGAAAGACAAACGACGACGGGATAAACAAACGCGGAAGAAAGCTGATTGACCTTGTACTAACCAACCAACTAGCAATACTCAACGGCAGAAGTACCTCAGACAGCAGTGGAAAACCCACGTACATAGGACATCACGGACACAGCATAATTGACCTATGCATCAGCAGCAGCAACGCAATTGACGAACTTAAGGACCTGGATATAATTGAGTGTATAGAATCGGACCACCTTCCTATACTTTTGAAAGTCAACAAAGACAGACAGAAGACTCAACATATTTCTACGGAAGTAAGACACAATATTAGGTGGAACAAGGAAAAAAGTCAAAGTTTTCTAAAAAACATAAACACGAACAGTAAACAACTGAATTTTGACAACTGCAGTTACACAGAACTATACAAACTCATACACCTTACCGCTAAGCAATCGGAAATGGCTCCTAAGCCGCCCGGGAAAAACATGACAAACTTTGGCCCTAAATGGTTTGACAAGGAATGCAGTGCAGCTAAACGAAAAACCCTTAACAGCCTTCACAAATACAGGGTAAGCCAACACCAAGACCCTCTTTCCAATGACAAACTTGATTGCTTTCTTCAAAACAGGAAATCATACCGCAGTCTCTGCTGTGACAGAAAGAAAACGTTTTACAACAAAATTCAAGAAAAACTTTATCACAGTAAGGACTCGGCAGACTACTGGAAGGCAATAAACACTTTTAGGGACAAGAAGTACGGCTTTAAGGCTAATGAAATTTCGAGACAACAATGGGACGAACACTTTCGCGCAATATTTGAGACAGAAAAGAATAACGAAGTAGAAATTGTCGACAAGGAAAATAAGTCTGCTGCTTATAACACTGAGGCACTCGATACAAGCATTACTTTGGCTGAACTACTCAAAGCCACAAACAAATTAGCAAACAACAAATCCCCAGGAGCAGACGGAATACCAAATGAGATATGGAAATCCCTAGACGAGACCTCCTATGATTACCTACTACAGATACTTAACAGAGCTTCCAGTGAACAAATACCGAAGGAATGGGGAGAAATCATTACAGCACCTATATACAAAAAAGGAGATGCTAGCCTACCCAGCAACTACAGGCCGATAGCCTTAATTAATACAATAACCAAATTATACACCTGCATTATGTCAGACAGACTTAACTCCTTCTGCGCTAGAAACAACATCATTTCGGAAAATCAAGCTGCCTATCGGAAAGGAAGAGGATGCACCGATCACATTTTTGCTCTATATGCTTGCATACTTAAGCAGCTAAATAGACCAGCGCTTCAAAAGAAGGGAAAACTTTTTGCTCTTTTTGTAGACCTTAGCCAAGCATTTGACTCAATCAAAAGGAACAAGCTGTGGACAAGACTAAAAGAAGCCGGCCTTAGTGACCCTTTTATTGCCAAAGTCAAAGAACTGTATGACCAAGCCAAAACGAAGATCCGCTGTAAAGAAGGATATACAGACTTGATAAGCGTGATGGGTGGAGTGCTGCAAGGAGAAACTCTGTCGCCTACTCTGTTTACTATCTACATCGACAAGATTACAGAGATTCTCCGTAGCAGCGGCATTCAAGGAATACAGATGTTTACTATTGAACTGCTAATTCTGCTATATGCAGACGATATAATTCTTCTTGCCTCAAATGAATTGGATCTACAGAGACAGATCAACACTCTTAGTTCTTTCTTCAAAGAAAATGATCTAACAGTCAACCTAGCCAAGACCAAAGTCATGATCTTCAGGAAAGGCAATAAAATACCTAATTCAATCAGATTTCACTGGGATAACAAATCACTGGAAATAGTAAACAAATATGTATACTTGGGTGTTCCCTTCACCCAAAGCGGAATATTCAATGAAGCCAAAACACATTTCTTTAACAAGGCCAAAACAGCACAATCAAAGCTGTTCGAACTCTTTTATCGCGCGAAAGTAAAAGACATTGACATACACCTCAAACTCTTTCAATCACTAGTCAGCTCAATACTTATGTATGCTGCACCAATATGGGGACTCCGCTACTGCGAAGATTTCGAGACATTCCAGACTGTTTTCCTCCGGCGGCTAATGAATACTACCAACTCAACCCCCGGATTCTTCCTCCGCCTAGAAACGGGAGCGCAAAACATTAGGCTGATATTATTTAAAGCACTGCTTAGATTCCTTGAGAAGACGCTTAACGCTGAGGAGAACAATATTACCAAAAACTGTTACCGAGAAATTATAAACTCTAAAGCCGCAGACCCTCGATACAACTGGATGCTTCAAACTAAAAAGATTTTTGCGGATGCGCAACTAGAGTATTGTTTTGAAAACCTAAACCCTGCATTCCTGAAGAAGCACAGAAAGGAGATTGTAGAAAAATATCGATTGAACTGCATAAACAATGACGTTATGAGAATGCAGAGTTGTAGTGCAATGACACCCTATGCCAGTATCAAAACCCATGCGTTAAAATCGGAGTACTTTAAGATGAACATGGAATGGAACATGACAAAATTCATACTTAATCTCAGAACTGGATTCCCAAGAATTGTTCTAAGAGGGAAGGCAACTAATCTTAACTGCATTAATAAGCTATGGAAAAATGCAGAAGAGACAGATTGTGAGCTATGCGGGAAAGAGATGGAAGACCTTTTTCATATAATGCTTGATTGCCCGCACTATAAGCCCCCACGGACGAAGTTTCTTAAAGCACTAGCTACCAGCAAACCAACAAGGGAGAACCTCACGTTAACAATATTCAACTGTTACCCGGATGCAGAAGGTTTTGGACAACTTTTTAATTTCTGGAATGAGGCTCTGAAAATTCGAAACTTCTACCTCAGCTGTATTGAAGAAATATAACTCGTTTTCCCCACCTACCACTCAACTACTACACATAATATAACCAGAGTATTTACCTTACAAATTATCACATCATTACTCTACCTATTTATTTATTATTTATGTATTTATGGAAATGAAACTTATGCAATGTAAACCAAATACCACTTTACGCTAATTATTAACATATAATCACATCGACATGAACTAATTCTTAGAATTGCAGCTTTTAACAACTCATTACAGAACAACTCAGCAAGATACGAACAAGAAACATTTTTACCGACATTTTATTATTGATTACCAAGGATCTATTGATCACTTTTGTAAATACCTACTTTGTAAAAACTTAACAATGTTGTATGGGCTGACGCCAAATCGACACAATGAATAAATTATTATTATTATTATATTAAATATTGGCACAGCTCTATATAGCTTATTATTACATTCACCATGCTCTCTATGCGAGTAGCAATTGAAAAAGGGTTCAAATCTCATTTTTTAGAAACCCTTAAAAGTAAAGGAAGGCTTTGGGGAGTCGAACCCCATAACCCCGTAACCTCCAGAGCGCAAGCCCAACTCAGAGACCCTGCTTCTTTTCAGAATGCATTGTTTTTTTAGTGGTGTTAATTTACAAGCCTAGTTGAGAGACACTAGGATGTATATAGTACATATAATGAACGGAATACACTCAAATCATATGGAGTTATAGAACCTGCCTGTGATGATAACAATGTAAATTGTGTAGTTATGCCTAGTTTGCTAATTTGAACCTCAACTCAATCTTGAACTCAAACTCATTTCGTAGCTCAGCAAATTTATTTTCTTAATACAACAAGAAAGTCTAAATTCCTCTTTTGTTTAAAAAATCCGACGTTACGTTTCTAGGAACTATTTGCTTTATTTAAAGCCGCCACACAATCATTGCTAATTGTATCAACTGCCTGTTTCTTGCAAAATCCTTGCGCTTCCAAATCTAGTTGGAAATTGACTGCCAACCGGTCGATCGAAAAAGTGTAAAATCGTACTGTTGCCATTCTCTTTGGCCATTTGCATTAATTTACATTTAAGTACAAGATTTAAACTGTACTTACATAGGTTGACAAATATTCCTCCATCTTTTAAATTTATTGCTGCATGACCAGCCAACTTTAGCATTCGTAGTAGTACTTGGAGTAGGAGCTAGGTTCCAATGTACAGAGCCATCACGATTCAAAATTTTTGAATTCTTCCTGAGCGAATCTATTGTAACATACGCAGTGCTAACTTCCGGAACGTAAAAGTTAAGATCCCCTCCTTCTACTTGAATCCAAAACTTAAAGGGTATAATATCAGGCAAGAACTCATTAAAGGGCAAATCAAACGACAATTCGAACAATTCTCCACAGGCAGCTATTAGCGCTAAAAAAATAAACATACACAAATATAACTTTTAAAATGCATTATTATGCTATCAATTTTTTTTTTACAAGATTGAAACCACTAACTGGTAATAAAAATTTTATACTATTTTCTTGATGTTGTGAAGCACAGTCAGTCCAATTGTACTCATTTGTTGGCGTTATAAGTTCAAATTCTTTGAGGCAAAAATTAATTTTCCACGTGTATGGTACGAAATGAAGTAAATCAGGAGGGGTGCGACTGGCCCAGTCATTAATCATTGCTATAGTTAACGTAAAAAAAATAATTATTGTAGTAATTGCTTATGCACAGCTAAAATATACAAATTACTTGTATTAACTGTAACTGTATCACTGGTAAGGAAGGTGGACTCACTAATTTGGATAGGCCGAATTTTTAATAAATAGTTCATATTAAATATTGGCGCGGCTCCATATGGCTTATTATTACAGCGTATGCAATAATAAGAGAGCATATGCTCTGTATGCGAGTAGCAATTGAAAAAGGGTTTAAATCTCATTTTTTAGAAACCACTAAAAGTAAAGGAAGGCTTTGGGGAGTCGAACCCCATAACCCCGTAACCTCCAGAGCGCAAGCCCAACTCCGCCACCCTGCTTCTTTTTAGAATGCATTGTTTTTTTAGTGGTGTTAATTTACAAGCCTAGTTGAGAGACATATTATATATAACGAACGGAATACACTCAAACGTAGGGTTACCAGGTCTGAGACAAGCGATTCCGGGACACAATTCTGGGGAAATGGGGGTTGTTTGGAACTGCTATAGTGATGATAATATTTAACAAATGAAGTAATAAACACCAAGTAATGATGTAACGGTAATTTAATGTGCGAACATATTTTTAGGCTTAGGTTCAACAATATCTAATAAAAATCTGCATCAATATGTACAAACACTGATTTTTAAATAGAAACCATGAGTGAAGTAACCTTGTTAATTAGTGGACACACTGCATTTTGCGGATGAAAGTTGCACAATTAAAAGTGGTATCAGTTAATTAATTGTTAGTAAAGTCGGGTAGAAAAAGTTTTACATTATTTAAATATTCGTCGTGTCGTACCTCTAAACTGGTATTTTTTGTTATATTAAATCACTTAAGACAACCGTCTTTAATGTACTATGGTAATTAGAATGATTTAAACCTTGAGCAGCTTGATATTGCAATTTTATAAGTACTGTATAAAATAGGTTATGATGAGCAAACAAATACGTTTTCTAACGTTGAGATAAACTACATTAAATTTAAACTAAGATCGATTTGAGAAGCCGTAGAAGCAACAACTTCTATATTAGTACGCTGTAAACAATACTTATTTGGGCAAGGAAACCTTATCCTATAAACATAAAATTTACTACATTAGATTCTAAATTTCAAGCTATAAAAGTTAAGCTAGTGCACTTTTAAGTTTTAGCAAAACCAAAAAAACAAAGTATAAAATTAAATTATAATTTTACCCTGTTAGATTTTAATAAATTCAAAATTATAGTGAAAACCACGCAATCAGCAAATTTTGCCAGTTTGCAAAATCATACAATTGTTTTATAATTACCCAAGCTATCTCCGGCTACCATTAAAACAAGAAATTTAATACATTACTAGCAATTAGCAACCCGATGGGTTGCATTCAAAGTATTTTAAATGTATTCTTTATTTTGAGCTGTTCCAGTAAATGGAATTTTGCATTGAAGGTGGTCAAATTTACTTGAGGCTTGCCCGGTTTAAGCTTTAATTATTGGCTCGACTGGGTTACGCTTTTACCACATGCTTGCTTGGGGTGAGTTTTGGCAAGATACTTGCCAGGGATAAGCTTTAATATTAACTGTGCCCTGGTTGTTAAGTTGTTTTCCCTTCCCCATAGGCGTGATACGAGTAAGATTTGACTCCAGATTTGTTTGCGTTACACTATGGTATCGGACTTAAGTCACAACCCTACCTGGGATAGGTTCTGAGCAATCGCTTGCCCGAGTTAAGTTCTTACCACTAGTTTGTTATGAAGACTCCTTAATCTAAACCTAGGTTCAGTTTTGATCAAAGGCTTGTCGGGTGAAGCATTCTATACCAGTGTAGTCGGGGTAAGTTTTGACAATATACTTACTCGGGCTAAGTTTTGATCAGAGGCTTGCCCGGGATAAGGTATTACCACAGTGTTGGCTGGGTTAAGTTTTTGCCAGTCTTGCCGGAATTAATGCTTAAATTGATGGCTTGTACTCATCGCTATTTATGTACATGTATTCGTTGAAAATTAAAACTTGTAGTCATAACTTGTAGTGTGCTTAGTAATCTATAAACTGTTTACTTTAAAAAAATTCAAAACAATAATGTTTTTTCTAAGCTTAACTTTTTTTCTGTCCAAATATTTTGCAACAGTGTATAAAATCCCATATGCTCAAACTAATCTGAAAATGGGAATAGATAATTTTTCATCAGACTCTGTATCAACCAGGGTGGCGTAAATTTGGAAATTTATAATTCTTATGCTTTGATTGGCAGTCAAAAACTGTAAATCAGCCATCAAAAAAGCAAAACACAGCCGTTTTAAAATATTGTTGAAAGAGAAGTAATACGATAAATATTGCAATCAAATTATATCTTTAGGCGCTGAGCTCAACACAAGGTGTACCGCTTTATTACTTTAGCAAACCCCTCTCAATTAGGTACCGTTTAATAAGTAGATTAGCAGACATTATGGGGTCCTCATAGTTACTATTTAGATTCTTTAATCTTTATCTCTAAATTAAAATTTGCAGTGTTACGGGGGGTTGCCAACTTATGCAGATAACTCCTACAGTTTTACGAATTTACCCCTTATTGGGGTGTCATTCGATAGACCTTGGTTCAGTGGATGGTAAACTGGTCTTGAAAAACTTAACGTTTTGGCACTTTTTTGAATTATTCACGTTTTAACTTTTTAGCTCTGCACCAATCACAGCCTGAAGATTCAAATTTTTTAAAATTCCAGGGTCCTGATTGGTAAAGAGCTAGATTAATAACTACAAAAATAATTCGAGCTTGAATGCCATAAAATTTGAGAAAAAAAATGAAAGCGATAAAAAAATTGAAAAAACCAGATAATTATTAATGTAATTTTATAATTTTATTGAACCAAAGTTTCTTGTTGTATAACTTACAACTGCATCGTATCCATGTCTACTATGCATTACTGCACTTACACTCAAGTGCACTCAAGAACGCTAAGCTTTGTAATAATATTTCCCTAACAGTTTTCCATACCAATAATTTATTTTTGTTATCACTTCATTAAAAGTGAATAATAATTGGGTTTGAGATGGCCTCTGTTAAAAGCTACTAGATGTTGTGTGCGCTTCAATTTTCAACTATTTGCACTTTTCATGGTACCATTTGACGCATCTGCAAGCCAAGGTTATCGTAAAGTATTAACCCTTCTAAGCGTGTGATCTAATAAAATTGCACATGCAGCAGCCGGAAGTAAAATATTATATTGAAAAACAAGGGCTGAAGCCCTTGTTTTATGGCAGCCTTAACAGCAAAATTAAGCATTTTGAATTTGCCGCCAAATTTTAGCTTCAATTTACATGGTTTGAATTAAAAAAAGCAATTAAGCCGCACAATAATTTTTTGGTTATTTTATCTATCGTATTTATAATCAACTTCTGTAATACAATCAAAAATTCAAAATTCCAATTTTTGAATTTCCTGCTAATAAATTTAATATTGCGTTAACTCAAGATTTCGACCGGTAAGTCAGTAAACTTACACAAACATGATACACCATTTGAACGGTAACGATAAGGCAAATCTAAATAACTTAGTGTGCACGCACGATAGTTATTAGGTTTTAAATGGTTTCGAAATTACCTAATTGCAAATTAAAAAATGTTAACGGATTGTGTCGAGTGATATATCATTGGAAAGCTCTTTAAAAATAAGCAGACACCATAGTAGTAGAGTAAAAGTGGGTATTTCGACAATGTTAAATCTAACTTATAAAAAACGTCGAGGTCATTCTTTACCATGAGAAAGATGCATTTCCAAAAAAATTCAAGGCCAATCGATGCTGTGGCGATCCGCTGGGGCCGGCCATAAGAGACGGACGAGAGCGACCATGGGGGGACGAGCGGGACCCGATGGGACCCAATGGGACGCACCGGGACACGTGTGGATAGTGGGGAGGGGGGCGTGGGTGGGGGGAGTGGGGGGTGTGTAAATGTATAGTATATGCGGGGCCAACTGTATGCACGCATCTATATAGATATATGGGAAAAATCGTAAATGTATAGTATATGCAGGACCAAATGTATGCACGCATCTATATAGATGTATAAAAAAAAAATCAAGAAAAAATGATGGAAAAATATATGCAAGTAAAAGCCAAAATGCTCCTATGGGGTATGTAGTGCAACAGTATATAGCTCTTGAATTTCGAGTAAAATGTGTGTTTGTTCGTTAGGTGGCAGTGGGGAGGGATGCGATGAAAAACGACCGAGGAGATTGAAATGAAAAACAAAATTAATGATGATAATAATAATAAGACAGAATGAGTCTCGTTAGTGGTCATGGGTGGGTGGGCGCGAGCGTGAAGGAGCGTCAGACTTGGCTGGTGGCGGTGCATGTGAAAGCATTAGAGCGCGCAGCTGTTTATGAGGGTGCTCGCTCGTGCATGACCTCCGGCTATATCAAGATGCTTTGTAAATAAACGCAGCACAATAAACAACTGTCAACAAAGAAAGGAATTTAATCATTTTTTATAGACATAACATTAAAGACGTAATTTTATTGCATTAACGCTGAGTCAAGCTTGAGACCATTCGTAAATAATAACGTAAAAATTATTCACACACAAATTTAATACTTTTTTTATTTGCATAAATTTAATTATTCATACATTTTATGTGATTAACAAAATAAAATAAAAAAAAGAAAAAGTTTGCTTAAATCAGTTTACTTTATAAATAAAGTATAAAAAAACAACTATACTTTGTAAAGTTTACTACAATTCCCTTGAGTTACCATTTCACAGGGTGAAATATATCACCGTGCACATGTTGCATTGTACAATGTTGCATGATATTATTGGATTAAATATTTTATTTAATCATGACTTTCTTTGTTGTGCATATTATGTACAACATCAGTTCATATTATTGATAAAGTAAATCACAGCTTTAAATTGTAAAGTTTACTGAAATTTCCTAAAGTTACAAGCTCACAGAGTGAAATATATTGCTGCGCACATGTTGTATAACACAATAGTGTGCAATATTACTGTATATTTTGTAAAGTTTACTACAATTCCCTCAAGTTTCCATTTTACAGGGTGAAATATATCACTGCACATGTTGCATTGTAAAATGTTGCACGAAATTATTGGATTAAATATTTTATTCAATCTTGACTTTTTTTGTTGTGCATAATAAGCACAGTATTAGTTCATATTATTGATAAAATAAATAAAAGGTTGTATAATACAATATTGTGCAATATTAAGTACTGGATTAAATATTTAATTTTACGCATGAGTTTCTTTGGTGCGTACAACATCAGTTTATTTCATTGATAAAGTAAATCACAGCTTGAATTTGTCAAAATTACTGAAACTACCTAAAGTTACAAGCTCACCGGATGTGATATATAGCCATGTATATGCTGTATATTAAAATGTACAATGATGCTATAAAATATATTTTATTTTACGCTCAAGTTTCTTTAGTGTGCATATTATGCACAGCATTATTTTATATCATTGGTAAAGTAAAAACAAAACAACTCTACTTCCTTAACCATACATAGGGTAAAACATATGGCCATGCACATGTTGTATAGTACAATATTGTACAATATTATTAGATCAAATATTTTATTTTACGCTTAAGTTTCTTTATTGTGCATATTAGGTACAGCATCAGTTTATTTTATTGTTAAAGTAAATCACAGCTTTAATTTGTGAAGATTGCTAAAATACAATTAAATTACCTTTGTACAGGGTAAAATGTCTTGCTTTGCACATTTTGTATAAAACAATGTTGTACAATATTAGGAATCAAATATTATTAATTTACGGTTGAAAAAGCTAGAATTTATTTTGGTTTTTAGAGCAAAACAAGGATTAAATATATTGTTCTGTCGCATAAACATTGTCGTACATAGTACCAAGTGTTGTGTGTGTGTAGGTACTTAAAATTTTCTAGGATGGAACGTGCTTCACACAAACTGATTTAGTTAGTCAAAAAAGTATTTTAGGTAAAAACAAAATTCAATAGCTTAAATTTATTATGCTTGCTAGAGCAACACAACGATTAAATTATTTTTTCTGTCGGGTAACTACTGTCGTACATAGCACCAAGTCTTGTTTAGGTGTATTTACTTTAGCTTGCCTAAGGAGGTGCAAGCTTGACAAAACTGATTAAGCTATTTCAAAAAGTATTTTTGGTAAAACACACTTTTGAAAAAGCTGAAATTAATTTTGCTTGATAGAGAAAAACGAAGATAAAATTTATTGTTCTGTCGCATAACTATTGTTTTAAATAGTACCAAGCCTTGCATGCGTGTAGTTTCTTTGGGTTGCCTAGAGTTAAAAGGGCTTGACAAAACTAATTTAGCTAGTCAAAAACGTATTTTTGACTTTTTAAAGTGAAACGCTGACACCTTGTAATATTAGGCTATGCACATAAGTGGCACTGTAACGTGGTAGTCTGCTGCCAGATCAAATATTTTATTTTACGCTTCAGTTGCTTTAACAAGCATATAAGGCACAACATCAGCTTATTTTATTGATTTATTGATAAAGTGAAACACCACTTCAATCTGTAAAGATTACTGAAATTTCCTAACGTAACTAGCTCACAAAATGTGAAATACACCGCCATGCACGTGTTGTGTATGTAAATGTTGTGCAATAATACTGAATCAAATATTTTATTTTAAGCTTGAGTTTTTTTAGTAAGCATATTAGGTACAGCATCAGTTGATTGTATAAATGAAGTAAAAAAAACAATTATTCTTTGTGAAGTTCACTAAAATTCTTGAAAAAATACCATCTCGCAGGGCGAAACTTATTGTCCGGTGAAATTTATCGCCATAAACATGTTGCATTGTACAATGTTGTACGATATTATTAGATTAAATATTTTATTTTGAGTCTGAGTTTCCTTGTTAAGCATATTATGTACAACATCAGTTTTATGTTTTAATAAAGTAATTCACAGCTTTAATTTGTAAAGTTTACCGAAATTTCCTACAATAACTAGCTCGCAGAGTAAAATTTGTTTATGCGCATATGTTGTATATTACAATGTCGCGCAAAATTACTATTTAATACGCAAATACATTGTACAAAATTAGGAAATAAATATTTTATTTTACAGCTGAAAAAAACTAGAATTCACTTTGCTTGATAGAGCGAAACAAAGATAAAATTTAATGTTCTGTCTCATAACTATTGTTGTACATAGTATTTAGGAAATAAATATTTTATTTTACAGCTGAAAAAAACTAGAATTCACTCTGCTTGATAGAGCGAAACAAAGATAAAATTTAATGTTCTGTCTCATAACTATTGTTGTACATAGTATTAAGTCTTGTGTGTGTGTAGTTACTTTATGTTGTGTAGGGTGGAACGTTTAGGGGAAAACTGATTTAGTTAGTTCAAAATAGAATTTTGGTAAAAAAAGTTGAAACATCTTAAACTTATTTTGCCTGCTAGAGCGAAACGAAAATTAAATTAAATGTTCTGTCTCATAACTATTGTCGTAAATAGTACAAAGTCTTGTGTGCGTGTAGTTACTTTAGGTTGCCTAGGGTTAAAAGTGCTTAACAAAACTAATTTAGTAAGTCCAAAAAGAACATTTACGTTTTTAGTAAGCATATTATGTACAGCATCAGTTTATTGTATAAATGAAGTACAAAAACAACGATTCTTTGTAAAGTTCACTAAAATTCTGGAAAAAATGCCATCTCGCAGGGTGATATTTATTGTCAGGTAAAATATATCGCCGTAAACATGTTGCATTGTACAATGTTGTACGATATTATTAGATTAAGTATTTTATTTTAAGTCTGAGTTTCCTTGCTAAACATATTATGTACAGCATCAGTTTTATGTTTTAATAAAGTAATTCAAAGCTTTAATTTGTAAAAGTTTACCAAAATTTCCTACAATAACTAGCCCACAGAGTTAAATTTGTCTATGCGCATATGTTGTATATTACAATGTCGTGCAATATTACTATTTAATACGCAAATACATTGTACAAAATTAGGGAATAAATATTTTATTTTACAGCTGAAAAAAACTAGAATTCACTTTGCTTGATAGAGCGAAACAAAGATAAAATTTAATGTTCTGTCTCATAACTATTGTTGTACATAGTATTAAGTCTTGTGTGTGTGTAGTTACTTTATGTTGTGTAGGGTGGAACGTGCAGGGAAAAAGTGATTTAGTTAGTCCACAAGAAAATTTTGGTAAAAAAAGTTGAAAAATCTGAAATTTATTTTGCCTGCTGGAGCGAAACGAAAATTAAATTAAATGTTCTGTCTCATAACTATTGTCGTAAATAGTACCAAGTCTTGTGTGCGTGTAGTTACTTTAGGTTGCCCAGGGTTAAAAGTGCCTAACAAAACTAATTTAGTAAGCCAAAAAAGTATATTTACATTTTTAGAGTGAGACGCTTACACCGTGTAATATTAGGGTACGCACATGAATGGCGCTGTGACGCGGTAGTATGCTACTAGATCAAATATATTATTTTACGCTTTGGTTGCTTTAACGAGCATATTAGGCCCAACATTAGCTTATTTTATTGGTTTATTGATAGAGTAAAACACAACTTTAATTTGTTTAGATTACTGATACTTCCTAACGTTACTAGCTCACAAGATGTGATATACATTGCCATGCACATGTTGTGTATTGAAATGCTGTACAATAACACTGGATCGTAAAACAAAATTAACTTTGTCTTACATTTGTTTTTGGTCAAATTATCAGTAAAAATATAATAATGCTGTAAACACGTTGCACGATAAGGCAACAGGAGCGTAAAATATACTATTTAAGGCACTAACATTGTACTTTGCGGTACTAGATGTCGTGTGCATTGCGTTTATTCACACAAAGTCGGCTTGTAACTCTATGGAGTTTACGTAAACTTTGCAAAACAAAGTTTTTTCTTTGCTTTTTAATTAATTGTATCTTGCAAATATCGGATATGAATTATAAAGTTATGAATTGTGAAGTATTTATTTAAACTTTGGATAGTGAATTAGAAATACTTTAGTGAATATTTAATAACAATATCCTTTTGCCACAAGAATAAAATATTATTTACAACAATTGACGTGTGTGAGCAAATTATGTTAAGAAAAGTTTAGTTTGTGATTTTGACGCTACTGTAAACTTATTTAGTAATCATTACAATGCATGAAGAATTTTCCCCCACTAATAAACTAGACGTTAATATAAATATTTATTGTGTCTAAAGAAACAAATGCATGACTTCCGCCTATCGATTGTTGTAAAATGATTGTTGTTTAATAGCTAACGGTTTTTGGCGAAACTTTAAATGGCTATATACATATTTTTAAAACAAAACTAATACAATGCATTATCTTACATAATTTGTTCTGTGTCTAGTGCACTGGAATGCGTAGTTATACGCGTAGTATGATATTGCAATTAATTTAGCCGGCTAGTTGAAAATTATAGCTACCAGCACAGAATCTTAGATGTTCCTGCAAAATATTGGTAAAACTCATAAACTTATTTGAAGTTACTATACCAAATTTTATTATATTAATGAATTGATTATCAAAAATATTGCGTTTTGCTTCAATTATGTGAATACACACATTGGAAATGGTATCCAAACTAGCTTGTTAGCCGAGTCATTTCTATAAAAGATAGAAAGTACAATATTCTTTAAATATGCAGTATGTTATTAAAGTGTATTTTTTTATTTTTGACAAAGTTTTACAAATATAAAAAAAACATACAGGAATCATTTAAACTGTAGTTCCAAGAAATTTCAAGTGACAAATAATTGTAATGTGCGGCCGTGTACCATACCATTTAACCTGGGCCAGCTGGTTATACTATAAATGTGCTATACATATAAACATTTACTTGTAGTTATACACAGATCTTGCCTTAAGCTTATTTATATTATTGTTTTGTTGTATACACCAGTTTATATTTGTTAAGTGACGCCGCATAAATAGATATGGTAAATTTCCTAAAATGATCAATTTCAAAAAGCAAAAGCGTCTACTTACAAATCCTATCGTGCAATTTACTCTAGCAAAACAATATTGCGCAACAGCAAGCGTGAATAATCCAATTATAATTATCGATTTAGAGTTATACAGCTAAAAAACACGTCACAAAGATTTAATATAGTTTTTGCTTGTATACACCCAATTAATGTATGTATTGGAATATATAGGAGCAATTTGATTGAAATTATTCATTACAAATCTTGATTTCTCTTGGCAACAGTCTTTGAATGCAAGCTAAGTTCTGATTTGTTTTTTTTGGTCAAAGTGAAATGCGTGAATACGGCCGCAAATCTAACTTTTTAAACACATGTAGACAATACAAATTAACCACGGTATTTGTGCATGGAATATACAATTTAATGTAACAACGAACTTGTAATTGCCGTACAATACTTGTTGAACACACAAATATGCGTACGGCATGCACTAAACAATTAAACGCGTCCATTGTGCCTGCGTAATATACTAGAGCAAATTAAATCCAACGCTTGCGGTTGCCGCAACGGCTTCAGTCAAACACTAAAAGCCGCGCACCCCAAAAGCCTATATTGGACATAAACTACAACTAAAACAACAACGTCACCAAGCTTTTATATAGTTTTTGCTTATATGTACACAATAAATCTATGTATTGGAAAGTATACCCGCAATATGATTGAAAATATTTATTACAATTCTGGATTTCTCTACCCAACAGTCTTTAAATGCAAGCCAAGTACTGTTTGTTTTGTTTTGTTTTGTTTG